>OY757020.1:109813889-110401386 GCA_963580285.1 Lucinisca nassula | reverse complement strand
TAGCCATATTTGTGCCCACGATGGATCTGGATGAAACTTATATGTAATATAGTCCAACATATGCGCGTTCATATGAAAACAATATTTAATTAACCATGACATGTGCAGTCATGTGACATCCGTTTTTCTACAAGTGGGGTAATTGTCAGTATTTTGTGATTTGCCAAAGTAATATGACATTTTTTAACAATTAACCGCATTAAAGCGTGCTAATCTACATGTTCATATCAGAATCTATGTTTCTTGTATCTCGTGACACAATATTATGTACAGTATATGCATAAGAAATTTATATTGTGAAGTGATATGTATTTAGTATAATATGTTAGAAGTGCTTAATAATACGGAATGTATTTTTGATTCTGAAATCTATATTTAAAATGTTGGCAGAAAGACAACAACGGTACAATATATCATTACAACATACAGCAGATTTGATTGGATTTTGGTGACCTTGACCTCATTTTTCAAGGTCACAGCAACCCCAAAACAGTCATTTTAGGCCAAAAATGGCTTATCTGTACTCTATCTCAATATCGAATTGATTAATTCTAATCAAATTTTGAACAATATATCATTACAACATACTGGAAATTTGATTTGATTTTGGTGACCTTGACATTTATTTCAAGGTCACAGGCCTCCAAAAACAGTCAATTTTGGGCCAACAATGGCTTGTCTGCACTCTATCTCATTAAAGAATGACCAATTTTCGTCAAACTTGTTACAATATATCATACCGCATATCGGGTTAGATTTTTTGTGACCTTGACCCTTTTCAAGGTCACAGGCCCTCAAAGACAATCAATTTTGGGCCAAAAATGGCTCTCATTAATAAATTGCTTAATTTTAGTCAAACTTAGTACATTATAACATTACAACATGATGCAGATTTGATTATATTTTGTCGACCTTGACCATTTTTCAAGGTCACAGGCTCCCCAAAACAGACGATTTTGGACCAAAAAAGACTTGACTGCACAATTTCTCATAAACAAATTGATTAATTGCATTCAAACTTTGATTTTTGTGTTCACGGAGATGTTGCACTGATGAGTTAGGAGGCCTTCATGCGGACTGAACAAATTATTTGTCTAAATCGCGACAGAAGTAAGGGCGAGGATTGTGGCCACGTAAAATCGATTTAAGCCCCCCCCCCCCCCCCCCCCCCCCCCCAGTGGAAATCTTCCACTGACCGTTCCAAGGCGGCTCTTCTGTGGCGATTTATTTATGTTGTTGTTTGTTACTTACTGTGTGTATCACTTGTGTCTTTTAATTTTGGATGGCCATGTGGCCATTTTGTGGGAAAGTAACTGTCCTTATGGCCTTCCTTTGTTTAGGTTTCCATTATGGTCTGGTCGCTTAATGTTTGTATTTCTTTCCCTTTGGTGTCTTTTATGGGTGGAGTGAGTTAATTGTATCAATTCCTGATCTTTGTTTTACTTCTACTTTGTATAATATACCATTACAATATACCGCAGATTTGATTAGATTTTGGTGACCTTGACTATTTTTCAGGTCACCGCCACCCCCCCTCCCAAACAAAAAAAAAAATAAATAAAAAAAACAGTAAATTTTCGGCCAAAAATGGCTAAGGATAACCCTTTCTACAACTTATTTAACGTCACTGCAGCTGGTTTCTCGGAATGTGTGGCGGCTGTAAAAAGTCTGCCTGCCCAAAATCATAGTGTAGTTTACATTTTCTTGTCCTTTTTGAATCATTGATTCCATTGTTGAATTTTGAAAATATATTAAGTTCACTGATGAAGCCCAATTGGCCAAAACTAGCTAGTGTGACCCAAAAAAACATGTACACTCCACATTTTCCAGTTCTGTTGTGTATTCCTTGCTTCTAAAGGATAACCCTTTCTGCAACTTATTGTCTGCACTCTAAGGCCAAGGTCTCCGAAACATGTTCTTTTGGGGCCAATAATGGCTAATCTGTAACCTATTTCATTTAAGAATTTTTGAATGTTGGATGATGATTGGACCAAAACTGTGGTATCTAGTGTGTTCACAAGATTTTTCTATGATCTGAACTACTGAACTACTTTCTGACTCGATATAACCCATATTCGAACCTTTCCTAGATATTGTCAAGGTGATCATTCTGAGCAAGTTTGGTGAAAATTAGACTAAAACTGCAGTCTCTAGAGTGTAAACAATGTTTTCTACGATTTGACCTACTTTTTGACCCCACATGACCAATATTCAAACTTGACCTAGATATTTAAGAGATGATCATTCTGAGCAAGTTTGATGATAATTTGACCAAACCTGTGGCCTCTAGAGTGTTAGTAAGGAGATTCCATTGGCTTATAATGGGGAAAACTGAAAAATGGTATTTACTGCCAAGTCATTGCAGATATTTTGACAAAACTTACATAAACATGTTCCTTGTGTAAACTTCTCTCAGCCATATGCTTTTATGTCAACCTTGGGGTCCCCTAGGTTGTGCCGGGGCCATGCCCCGTCCCCTCCACTTCATAAAATGCCTTATAGCTCAGAAACCTTACAGATCCCAACCCCTAAACCATATATATTCTTGTTCCTTATGATAAGATGCATTAAGTGACACCAACCTGGGGGTCCCCCGGGATGTGCCGGGGACATGCCCTGCCCCCTCTATTTCATGAAATGCCATTTATCTCAGAAACCATTCAGATCCCCTCCCCTAAACTATATATATTCTTGTTCCTTATGCTAAGATGCATTAAGTGACACCAACCTTGGGGTCCCCCGGGATGTGCCGGGGACATGCCCCACCCCCTCCACTTCATAAAATGCCATATATCTCAGAAACCATACAGATCCCCACCCCTAAACTATATATATTCTTGTTCCTTGTGCTAAGATGCATTGAGTGACACCAACCGGGGGGTCCCCAGGGTTGTCCCGGGACAATGCCCAACACCCTCCACTTCATAAAAGGCCAAATATTCCAGAAACCTTGCAGATCCCCTGCCCTAAACCATATATATTCTTTTTCCTTATGATAAGACACATTCAGTGACACAAACCTAGGGGTCACCAAGGGTGCTCTCGGGCCATGCTTCACCCCTTGACTTCACAAAAAAACCATATATCAGAGAAACTGTTCAGAGCCCCACACCTAAACCATATATATTCTTGTTCCTTATGATAAGATGCAATCAGTGACACCAGCATGCGGGTCCACCCAGGGTGCCATGGGCCATGCCCCACCCCTTTACTTCATTAAAGTCCATATATCTCAGAAACCATACAGATCCCCACCCCTAAACAATATATATTCTTGTTCCTTATGATAAGATGCATTAAGTGAAACCAACCTGGGGGTCCCCGGGATATGCCCCGACCCTCCACTTCATAAAAGGCCATTTATCTCAGAAACAATTCAGATCCCCACTCTTAAACCATATATATTCTTGTTCCTTATGATAAGACGCATTAAGTGACACCAACCTGTGGGTCCCCTGGGATGTGTCGGGGACATGCCCCACTCCTTCCACTTCATAAATGCCATTTATCTCAGAAAACATTGAGATCCCCACCCCTAAACCATATATATTCTCATTCCTTACGATAAGTTGCATTCAGTGACACCAATTTTGGGGTCCCCTGGGATGTGCCGGGACCATGCCCAACCCAACCCCCTCCTCTTCGTAAAAGGCCAAATATTCCAGAAACCTTACAGATACCCACCCCTAAACCATATACATTCATGCTCCACCCCTTCACTTCACAAACGACCATATATCTGAGAAACTGTTCAGAGCCCCACCCCTAAACCATATATATTCTTGTTCCTTATGATAACACGCAATCAGTGACACCAGCATGCAGGTCCCCCGGGGTGCCACAGGCCATGCCCCACCCCTTTACTCCATTAAAATCCATATATCTCAGAAACTGTTCAGATCCCCACCCCTTAACCATATTTATTCTTGTTCCTAATGATAAGACTCAACTTCATAATAGGCCATATATCTCAGAAACCATTCAAATCCCCATCCTATAATCACATATACTCTTGTTCATTGGTATTATACACATTCAGTCACCCCCATCCTTGGGGTCCGCAGGGGCCATTTCTCTCCCTGCCACTTCATTAAAGTGCCTCATATCTCAGAAACCATTCAGATCCCCACCATTTAACCGTATATACTCTTGGTCCTTATGATAAGACTTATTCATTGACAACAATCTTGGGCTTTTCTGGGATCTGCCATGCCCGATTCCCTCCTTTGCTTAAAAGGCCTTACATCTCAGGAACCATACATACATATTCCCACAGATAAACCATATATGTCTTTTTTCCGTTTGATAAGACGCATTTAGTGACACCAACCAGGGCTCCATTGGGTCCATGCCCCGATCTCTCTACTTTTATAAAACACCTAATATTTCAGTACAGTCCACATGGGTGCTCATTTGGGTATGGGGTTTGTTTGGGAGACTTTATAATTGGTATAATAAAATCATATCATGTTATAATACATGGCTGCCATTGGGCAGTGTCCACCTGAGCTCAGGTTTATGAACTTTGGCTCTTTGGTTTGTTTGCTATGCCAAGTTTTGAGTTTCCATTGTCCTATAACGGGGAAAATTGAAAAATGAGATTAATGCCTTTCAAGATATTTTGTCACACTTTCATAGAAATGTTCCTTTAACTAGAGCTGTCAGAGGATCTGACTATAGCCCCGCTTCAGCGCTGTCAGAGAAGAAAGTTATTTAAGCTGCAGAGAAAACAGTTATGAACAAGAAATAACTGTTGAAAATTTTACATTATCTGGAAAAACTCTAAGAGTTGTGAGCCCTTGTCCCTCATTTCAATGAGCATGATACATTACCAGAATGTCCATGTTTATACTAAATTTCGTCTTCCATTTTTCAATGTTCAAAGGGTAATAACTCCTAAAGTAGGCAAATCAGAGTCAGGGTTCCTGCGCTCTGCACATTGTCTCATGGTGCTTTACACTTGTGTGAAGTGTCATGAAAATATCTCAAATGGTTTGTGAGTTATGGAGCCGACACAGTCAAAATTGCCTTTTTAAATGTTCAAAGGGCAATAACTCCTAAAGTAGGCAAACCAGAGTTATGGTTCCTGCACTCTGCACATCATCTCAAGGTGCTTTTCATTTATTTGAAGTTTCATGAAAATATCAGAAACGGTTATGGAGCGGACATAGTTAAAATTGCCATTTTTTAATATTCAAAAGCCTATAACTGAAAAAGTAGACAATCCAGAGTTTGGGTTCCTGCGCTCTGCACACGTAATATGGTGCTTTACATTTGTGTGAAGTTTCATAAAATTATCTCAAACGGTTTTTGAGTTATCGAGCAAAGACGGCTAAAATTGATATTTTTCAATATTCAAAGGGAAATAACTCAAAAATTAGGCAATCCAGAGTTATGGTTCCTGCACTCTGCACACCATCTCATGGTGTTTAATGTTTGTGTGAAGTTTCATGAAAATATGTGAATGGGTTTTAAAGTTATGGAGCGGACACGAAAATTGTTAACAGACACAGACAGACACACAGACAGACACACAGAAAATACGAAAACCAGAGTTATGGTTCTTGCGCTCTGCACATTGTCTCATAGTGCTTAACATTTGTGTGAAGTTTCATGAAATTATCTCAAACGGTTTTCGAGTTATGAAGCGGACACTGTTAAAATTGCCATTTTTCAATGTTCAAAGGGCAATAACTCCAAAAAATAAGCAATGCAGAGTTATGGTTCCTGCGCTCTGCACATCGTCTCATAGTGCTTAACATTTGTGTGAAGTTTCCTAAAAATATCTCAAACGGTTTTCAAGTTATGAAGCGGACACAATTAAAATTGCCATTTTTCAATGTTCAAAGGGCAATAACTCCAAAAGTAGGCAATCCACAGTTATAATTCCTTCGCTCTGCACATTGTCTTATGGTGTTTAACATTTGTGTGAAGTTTCATGAAAATATGTTAAGCAGATACAAAGTTATGGAGCCAACACAAATTAACGGAATCACGGAATTACGGAATTACGGAATTACGGAATTACGGAAAATGTTCAAAGGGCAATAACTCCAAAAGTAGGCAATCCACAGTTATAATTCCTTCGCTCCGCACATTGTCTTATGGTGTTTAACATTTGTGTGAAGTTTCATGAAAATATGTTAAGCAGATACAAAGTTATAGAGCCAACACAAATTAACGGAATCACGGAATGACAGAAGGACATGGCAAATCCAATATAGCCCCACTTTTTCAAAGCGGGGCTATAATAATGTTCTTTTTGGCCTATTTGTTGCCACAGATGGGAAATTGTCAATTGTCATCTGTTGTCCTGCAACAACACATTCAAGCAACATCGAATCTAAAGCCACGAGGCTTATTGGGTCCAAATTTTATCTGTAGCATCCTAGGGCACAGGGCTTCCATGGTTAATTAAAATACATTGCTGCCAGTGGGCAGTGGCCCCCTGAGCTCTGGTGAGCATTGTGGCCCATGGGCCTCTTGTTTTTGACCTTGTCATCACCATAGCCCCTTCAGTTTATATATAAGCAAGTCGGGAATGTTTGAAAACCGGTGAGGTCAGCCTATTTATCATAAAGTTACATTCTACTTGATTGCAGAAAATGCTTACTATCTCATAACCTTGCCCTCCAATAAATCCTTCAGTAAAGGTTGGCACTTCCTGAAACTTTGAATCTGTGAGCTATACAGGACCTCTTGTTGGCCTTGTCATCACCGTAGCCTACGCCTTCAGCTTTGAGCGGATCTTTCTGAAACTTATATGTAAGGTAGCTGGGGATAAAAACTCAGACGAGTTCGAAAACCGGCCAAGTCGGTCCCTTTGTAATAAAGTTGCATCCCTTTGATTGCTGAAAATGGCGATTTTTGACCTTGTCATCATCTGAACCCCTTCAGTATTGATCGGGTCTTTCTGAAACATACATACATGCAAGGTGGCTTGGGATAAAAACTCAGTTGAGTTACGTCCCTTTGCTGACAATGCCAATTTTTAGCTCACCTGGGCCGTAGGGGAGCTTACAGGATGGTAGTCCCTCCGTCGTCTGTCCATCCGGCGTCCGTCCAAACTTCTGACCAGCTATATCTCTGCAGCCTGCAGGCTGATCTCAATCATTTCTCACCTATAGCCTGCCTCTGGTGGGGCATTGATGGCATAAGCTTTTTATCGAAATCGCACGAAAACTGTGGCAACCACAAGGTTCCATAGACTTAGAACGGGAAAATGCTTGTCATCACCGAAGCGCCTTCAGTTTTTATCCGATCTATCTGAAACTTATATATAAGGTGGCTGGGGATAAAAAGTCAGACGAGTTCGAAAACCGGCCATGTCGGCCCATTTATCATAGAGTTACGTCCCTTTGATTGCTGAAAATGCAGATTTTGGACCTTGTCATCACCGTAGCTCCTTCTGTTTTGATCGGATTTTTCTGAAACTTATATGTAAGGTGGCTGGGGATAAAAACTTGGATGATTTTGAAAACCGGCCAACTCGAGGGCCCATTTATCATAGAGTTACGTCCCTTCGATTGCTGAAAATTCAGATTTTTAGCTCGGCTGTTTTCGATGAAAACGACGAGGTATTGTCATAGCTCTGGCGTAGTCGTGCAAATACTTGGACATTTTGTAATATCTCTGTCATTACTGAACATATTTACTTGAAACTCAGACTAGTTGTTCATTATGAAAAGGGGCTGCAGCCGAGCATTGGCAACCGCATGCGGTGCTCTTGTTGACCTTGTCATCACCGTTGCCCCTTCAGTTTTGATCGGATCTTTCACGCAACTCCAAATATAAAGCGAGTATTTGCGGAAATAATCATGTTTGCAGAAAATCGATTTAATGACGCAATAATATAATCATTCCTGAATGAGACTACCATAGAGAGTTCAATTTCCAGTGAGAATGTTTGGAACACAAATCTGTTTTGTCATAGAGGTAGTCATTACACAAGTTGAAAACATAAGCAGTTAATAGCGAGTATGTCCTCCGTTTGCATTCAGTCCTGCACGCACACGCCTGGTCATGAACAGGATTAAACAATTTACCTTTGCCTGGGGAATAGCATTCCACTCCTGTATGAGCGTGAGACGCAAGGCTTGACGCGTTTATGGGGGCGGTTACGTACGCGCGTATCCAAGACGTCCCACAAATGTTCTATAGGAGAGAGATCTGGACTATACGGAGTCCAGTGCATCACGTCAACGTTGTTCTGCTGAAGAAACGCCATGCTGAGCCTTGCTTCATGTGTCATACATATGGAACAACTGCCGGTCAACGTAACGCTGAGCTGTCCATCAATGAATACCAGGGGCGTTCTGACCATAAGATATGCCAGCCCACACCATCAACCCATCGCCTCCAAATCGATCACATTCAACCAATCAATTGTCAAGGTAACGCTCTCCGTCACGCTTATACACACGTTGACGGCCGTCAGCTCTGTACAACAAGTACCTGGATTCGTCCGAAATCATTACGTTACGCCACTGACGAAGGGCGAACAGGTTTGGCCTATGTTGTGTGAGCCACGCCATTCTTGCCTGCCCTGTTAATGGCATACCGACGTACGGATGACGAGGACGTAAGTCAAACTCTTGAAGGTGAATCCTGACAGTATCTGCACTTATTCGATTGTTGTGCGTTCCTGGTGTCACCTGAGACGTCTCGACGGCTGTATGGAACCGATTACGAAGGTGAGTTAGACGGATGTATCGGTCCTGTCGACGTGTCGTGACGCATGGACGTCCACTTCTGGGCCTGTCATTTGTCGTTCCCGTTTGACTTAGACGCTGGTACAAGCGAGTTATCGTCGATTTACTCACATGGAAGTTCCTGGCGATGACAGCCTGAGACGTCCCACGTAGAAGAATTTGGACCGCTATGTTAGGATGATCTTGCATCAAACGTACCATATTCCGTAGAGAAATTTTACCGGACTTTTGAAACCTAAACTCCAGGTAAAACAATATGCCAATATGATGAGGTTACTGTATACATTTAATGTACTGCACGAGGAAATGTTGAATACAACGAATTGCCAAGTGGAGCGTTAAACTGTACATATATCGCCCATATGTTTTCTGCATAAGAAAGTTTAAAATATATAAAAGTAAATCGCAAAATGATTTTTCAGTCAATCTGACGATTGCATGAAAATCTTTTGGGTTAAAAAGTTGCGTTTCTTTTTCTGTTCAATAGGAGCTTTTTTCGTAACGTACTTCCGGTTCTAAAAATAGAATGGGAAAAGCCCTGGACGTCAACTGTCGTATTGCTTCAAGGCAGTTGGACAGATAAAATGTTAATTACAGCATAAAACAGTGAAATTATTTCAAACGTTTGACGAATTCTAATGTAAGATAATGAGAGAAACACTGATATGCTGCCAGGTGTGAAATTTCGCATTACGAAAACATGCCTATACAAATACATTATCAATTTTTCGGCCAAAAAATGGAAATTTTAAGATGAAAAATTGCGATAATTTTCTGATTTTTGCTCAAAACATAGATTGCGGGGACTCGATAGAACCGCCTCGACGAGGCGGTTCTATCGAGTACCCACAATCTACCTTTTTGAGCAGAAATAAAAAAATAATGTTTACCCCAGTTTTACTATATAAAAGTGGGGTTTTAGAGGATCAAATTCGCATAGGCGTGTTTTCATGATTGCAAATCCCAAGTGTTATTTTCTTAGTTAACTGCTCTTAAAGAACAAATGTATTATTCGCACGACCCATCAGGGTCCTCCCTCTCTCTCTCTCTGTGAGGCTGTCATGGCCTCTCTCTCTCTCTCTCTCTCTCTCTCTCGCTCTCTCTCTCTCAGCGTTAGTCGTTAAATAACTCTTGTCTGACATGTAACGTGTCAACAACATCGTGTCTACAGCAAACCAACATCAAAGCGATGCATTGAATTTAACTTTGCAACGTCGATGAAACGTCAGAACGTTGCGTTAGCGATAATACGACGCTTAATAAAATGTCATTTGCCCAGTGCCCGGACCCATTAAGACTCAGTGGGATTGGAACATTAAATTCAAAACAAACATAGAACACCCTTTCAGTGCATGAGAATGAAACACTCATTCGCAAGTGCAAGATTTTACAGTAAAATTTGGTAGATTTCTTCAACCTTCCTAGCCCTTACATTAATCCATTTGGTACCAGAAACCCCAAAAGAGGTAAGTGACAAACAGTGCAGGCCCAGATCAGATGCAGCAGAACGCGGCGTCTCATTAGGGCCTACACTATTTGCAAAAAGTTTAGCCATTTTCGAAATATATTTTGAAGAAAAAAAAAACTGGAATTTTCAATTTATCAAATTGCACATATACATGTAGACAGATCGCTAGACATTTTTTACCTTCTAGACAGATCGTTGAACCGTTTTCTCAAGAGAGAGAGAGAGAGAGAGAGAGAGAGAGAGAGAGAAGAGAGAAGAGAGAAGAGAGAGAGAGAGAGAGAGAGAGAAGTTATGTCCGTAAGTGATAGCTATACTTGGATACATGTAGCGAATAAAACGAAACGTTTCGTAAAAACTTATTTTGTAAGTAAGCTTTCGTGAATAACGGCATCTCAAGCCGTTGACATGGGTCATTCACGAAGAGATTTTCGACAACTAAAAACGGATCCAGGATAAATGAATTTCAGTAATAAAAGCAAAATATTCTTTCCTACTCGAGGAATTATTTCAATGTAAACGGGTATATTTCCTTTCAAAATGTCTGGATTTTGTTAGCATTTTAAGTTCCGCCAATACATTTGAATAGCGATGGCCGTTTCAATTGACGGCCAGTGCTTTGCGCATGCGCAAGAATGACGTCATAAACGGAATTCCTAAAACCTCCTATATATATATGTAAGGTGACTGGGGATAAAAACTCGGATGAGTTAGAAAACCAGCCAAGTCGGCCTGTTTAGCATAGAGTTATGTCCGTTTGATTGCTGAAAATGACGATTTTAGACTTTGTTATCACCAAAGCTGCTTCTGTTTTGATCGGATTTTTCTGAAACTTATATGTAAGGTGGCTGGGGATAAAATCTTGGATGATTTTGAAAACCGGCCAACTCGGGGGCCCATTTATCATAGAGCTAGTCCCTTTGATTGCTGAAAATGCCGATTTTTGACCTTGTCATCACCGTTTTGATCGGATCTTTTTGAAACTTATATGTAAGGTGGCTGGGGATAAAAACTCAGATGAGTTCGAAAACCGGCCAAGTCGGCCCATTTATCATAGTTACGTCCCTTTGCTGAAAAAGCCGATTTTTAGATCGATTGTTATCGACAATCGATCTTAAGTTACATACCACACAATTTCCATTCCTGCAATTGTCCACGTGACCATCACTGATTTGGAAAACCCACTGTTATATTTATTAATAGAAAATAGCCATTCTATTTTTATCGAAGTGACAATTGTAGGTCAGAGTATTGCGCAAGATGACTATCTATAGAATCTGGACAGGTTTATCATACACTGAATACCCAGATCGGAAAGCGTTGTCTGCTCAGCTGTCATTGTTTGATTATGATAGTGCTGGTGTTTAAGTAAAGTACTGTCAATTTAACCAGACTGCTGTAGGACCTACGGCTAGAAAAAAAGAGAATGAAAGACTTTTTTTAACTTCAAGGTCATGTCTCGATCACACATCTTCTTGCGGAAAGGTCATCCCTTTCAACCCTGGTCAGTGGAGCCATGCAACCAGTGTTTTCTATATAAATCGCTTGCCATTTATCTAGACACCAATTTAGCAGAATGGACGTGCCCGACTTGAGTTGGAAGAGTGCATTCCAGAAATTGTTTTGAGATTAAATAATTCAAAGCACTGACAGCACACATAGATATTAGGCTGTAAAAACGATCTGGTACTTAGACTGTTTCGTGTAACTGCAAACAGTAAGTATAGACCCTGATTGCGGCATCTGATCATGGTAAACATTGTCCGTGAATCGAAGACCACTCTAAACCCCACTTTATATAGAGCAAACTGGGGTTTAGGGGGTTTAACATTATCTGTCACATTTTTGTTCGAAAACATAGATTGTATGTTTTCGTAATGTGGCTTTATAGACGTACAAGTAACGCGGTTTAATAAGTTTATATCGATTATTTGTCAATCGACTTCAAAGTTACAAAGGATAAAAACCGTTCAGTGCTGAAGATCACGTGACTGTAACTGACTTGTCGGAATAACTTTTATATAGAAAATAGCCGCAGTATTGTCAGAGTGTTGTGTAAGCCTAAAGATGGTTATTATTGAATCATAGAATGGACTTGGCAAACAGTGAAGACCTAGATCCCAAGCTGTTGAATGCAGCGTCTGATCAAGCTCTTCACTGTGAAATTTTGCTTCAAAACAAGAATAAAAGATTTTAATGACACAATTTAACCCTCAGTTCATGATTATTTGCCCTTTTTACGCTTGAAGACAATCGATCTACCAGTACTCTCAGTGCTTTGATTTACCTTGTCATCACCGTATCCCCTTCAGTTTTGATTGGATCTTCCTGAAACTTAACCCTTGTCCTGCTAATCCCGGATATGCCTTATCTTTGAAACAATGTAGATCCAGATCAGATGGCTTCTGACGAAGCCATCTGATCAGGATCTACATTGTTTGCCATTCGGATTGTGAATGTGTTGCAATAATTTGCATCAAGTAATCTGATTGGTTGATAATTGGTAGTGGGTGTGGCATATATGAATATTCAGCAGAACAAGGGTTAAGTACAAGTAAGTCAGGGTTAATTGCTTGGATAAGTTCGTAAACTAGCAATGTGGATCGATTACTGGTGGAGTTATGTCCCCTCCTTTGCTGAAAATGTTTATTTTTGACCTTTCATCACCGTAGCCCCGTCAGTTATGATCGTCTTGAAACTTACAAACAAGTAGGTCAGGGATAAAAGCTCTGATGAGTTAAAAAACTGACGAGGTTGGCTCATCTTTTGTAGAGTTATGTCCCCTTTACTGCTGAAAATGCCTATTTTTGACCTTGTCATGTCCATAGCCCCTTCAGTTTTCATCGGATCTTTCTGTAACTTACATGTTAGTACGTAAGGCGTAAAACCTTGGCTGAGTTCAAACATTGGTGGGGTTGGCCTATATTTCGGAGAGTTATGTCCCCCTTGATTATAGAAAATGCCTATTTTTTACCTTGTCATCGTCGTTGCCCCTTCAATTTTGATCGGATCTTCCTGAAACTTACATATAAATAAGTTGGGGTTAAAAGCTTGGATAATTTCGAAAATTAGCGATGTTGGTCGATTAGCATGATTAGTCATGGAGTTTTGTCCGCTACTTTGCTGAAAATGCTTAGTTTTAACCATGTCATCACCCTAGCCCCTTCAGGTTTGTTCATTTCTTCTTGAAACTTACAAACAAAATAGGCTGTAGCCCCATTTTGCCTATCTTGATAAAAAACACATCGATTCTTACCTGGAAAGTAGGACGGATGAGTTTTTCATATAAAATGCTTAAACTATAGGTAATTCAAAACCACTTTATGGACATCCGTTGCAGATTGCGAATTGGCATTAAAATGATTTTTGTATGGAAAGCCGCTTTGTTATTAGAATTACCAAAGTGACTTCAACGTGTTGTAAATAACGCAAACAGGATTATAAATGGCATTTATTCTGCTTGATAAGTACTATTGTATGTTCTGGAAAGAGGAGATGACAGTTTGTTGTGAAAGTATTAAACATCTCGGCTGAAAATAAAGAAGAAATAAGTAATACATTATTATAACACCAGTTATAATAACAACACCAACAAACCCATTCAGCATACAGCAGTTAAGCGAAATATTTGCCCCACGATGAATATCACTATGTTCAACAGGCTACGGACCCATTAAATCTATGTCTGGTAATATCGTTTACGGTTTTGGGTGTTTTAAATTAGCCTTGCAAAGCACAGTATTAATGTCATTTGAACGAGTCACTTATTCAATATAAGACAAAAAGCACGAAATATTCCTCGGTTTTTGGCATTAAAAACTATTTCGAACTCTCTTCGAGTCATTATCAGGTGATGATTGCAGATTTCATGAATAGAAAACTGAAGTTAAGAGATAATTTTTCATATTTTTTCAGTATGCTGTTCTGCTGTACCATGTTATAAAGAAATCTACAATAATATCCCCACGATAGTTTTTATTTTATTTATTTTTTATTTTATTTTTATTTTTTATTGTTTTAGCTCACCTGTCACGTAGTGACAAGGTAGGCTTTTGGGATCACTTTTTGTCCGTCGTGCGTCCGTCCGTGTGTGCCTCTGGGCATAAACTTTTTCTTCAAACCACATCTCCTAAACCACTGATCGGATTTTGACCAAACTTCACAGGAATGATCCTTAGGTGGTCCCATTTCAAAGTTGTTCAAATGGTTCCGGTCCGTTGCACATCTAGGTCACAGGAGCTAAAAATAGATTTTTTTTACTGAAAGCTTAAAATCTTCTTTCTGAAACCGCATGGTCCAGGTCTTTGATATTTGGCATGAAGCTTCATATAGTGGACCTCTACCAAGATTGTTCAAATTATAGTCCTGAGGCCAAAAAATGCCCCCGCGCCGGGGCCAACTGTTTTCACATAGCTGTATACAGGGATAACCTTTAAAAATCTAAAATAGGGAAAACCTTTAAAAATCTTCTTGTTTGAAACCAGAAGGCCCAGGTCTTTGATATTTGGTATGAAGCTTCTAGTGGACCTCTACCAAGATTGTTCAAATTATAGCCCTGGGGCCAAAAATGCCCCCCACCCCCACGCCGGGGCCCACCAGTTTTACATTGACCTTTAAAACCTTTAAAATAGGGAAAACCTTTAAAAATCTTCCTGTTTGAAACCAGAAGGCCCAGGTCTGTGATATTTGGTATGAAGCTTCATCTAGTGGACCTCTACCAAGATTGTTCAAATTATAGCACTAGGGTCAAAAATGGCCCCGCGCCAGGGCCTACCAGTTTTACATAGACTTTTAAAGGAGAAACCTTTAAAACACTTTTTGTCCGAAACCAGAAGGCCCAGGTCTTTGATATTTGGTCTGAAGCTTCATCTAGTGGACTTCTACCAAGATTGTTCTAATTATAGCCCTGGGGCCAAAAATGGCGCCGCGCTGGGGCCCACCAGTTTTACCTAGACTTATATAGGGACAACCTTTAAAATATTCTTGTCTGAAACCAGATGGCCCAGGTCTTTGATATTTGGTATGAAGCTTCATTTAGTGGACCTCTACCAAGATTGTTCAAATAATAGCCCTGGGGCCAAAAATGCCCCCGCGCCGGGGCCCACCAGTTTTACATAGACTTATGTAGGGAAAACCTTTGAAAATCTTCTTGTCTGAAATCAGAAGGCCCAGGTCTTTGATATTTGGTTATGAAGATTCATCTAGTAGACCTCTACCAAGATTGTTCAAATCATAGCCCTGGAGCCAAAAACGCCCCCCCCCCGCCGGGGCCCACCAGTTTTACATAGACTTATATAGGGAAAACCTTTAAAAATCTTCTTGTCTGAAATTAGAAGGCCCAGATCTTTGATATTTGGCATGAAGTTTCATCTAGTGGACCTCTACCACGATTGTTCAAAATATAGTCCTGGGGCCAAAAATGCCCCCGCGCAGGTATCATGTTTGACGAAAATTGGTCATTCTTTAATGAGATGGAGTGCAGACAAGCCTTTGTTGGCCCAAAATTGACTGTTTTGGGGGGCCTGTGACCTTGAAAAAATGTCAAGGTCACCAAAATCTAATCAAATTCCCGGTATGTTGTAATGATATATTGTTCCAAGTTTGATTAAAATTAATCAATTCGTTATTGAGATAGAGTACAGCCAATCCATTTTTGACCAAAAAATGACTGTTTTTGGGTTGCTGTGACCTTGAAAAATTAGGTCAAGGTCACCAAAATCCAATCAAATCTGTTGTATGTTGTAATGATATATTGTACTGTTGTTTTCTTTCTGCCAACATTTAGAATATATATTTCAGAATCGAAAATACATTCCGTATTATTAAGCACTTCTAACATATTATACTAAATACATATAACTTCAAAACAATATAAATTTCTTATGCACATACTGTACATAATATTGTGTCACGGGATACAAGAAACATAGATTATGATATAGACATGTAAATTAACACGCTTTAATGCCGTTAATTGTTAAAAAGTGTCATATTACTTTGGCAAATCACCAAATACTGACAATTACCCCACTTGTAGAAAAACGGAAGTCACATGACTGCACATGTCATGGTTAATCAAATATTGTTGTCATATAAACGCGCAAATGTTGGACTATATTGCATATAAATTTCATCCAGATCCATCGTAGGCACAAATATGCCTAAACTGTAACCCGTCCTTTGACATTACCATAGTATTGTTTTATATGAATAGATACCTGAAACTAGTTGCCATGAAGTTTTAATGAAAACGAATTAAGTGAGTGAGTGAGTAATAAGTAAGTTCCTTAATCTTAATTCAATATTCTAACACATTTTTATGACCCCGAATCGAATGATGCCGGGGACATATAGTTTTTATGTTTTCCGTACGTGCGTCCGTGGGTACGTGCGTCCGAATGTACGAAAGTGTGTACGTACGTACGTAATCCTGTTAGACTCGGGTTAAGGTTTTTGTTCAGGGTAGAGCTTGAGCTCATATTTTTCAAACCATACAATGGATGTGGTTTATATTTAGTGTGATGATAGATATAGGTCCAAAATTTTATCCAGCAATACCCCCACACATACCCATGGCCTCAAGGTCAAGGTCAAGGACTTAGAAATTTTTCATGTTTAAGACCCAGGTTAAGGTATTTGTACCAGGTAGAACTTCAGCTCATATTTTCAAAACCATCTAATGAATTTGGTTCATATTTGGTATGATGATAGATATAGGTTCATAGTTTAATTCAGCAATATCCCCACCCATACCCATGAACTCAAGGTCAAGGTCACATACTAAGAAATTTTTAATGTTTAAGAACCAGGTTAAGGTATTTGTACCAAGTAGAATTGGAGCTCATATTTTCCAAACCATATAATGAATTTGGTTCATGTTTGGTATGATGATAGATATAGGTTCAAAGTTTTATTCAGCAATGCCCCTACCCATACCCATGACCTCAAGGTCACATACTTAGAATTTTTAATGTTTAAGACTCAGGTTAAGGTATTTGTACCAGATACAACCTGAACTTTTATAATTCATTTGGTTCATATTTTTGGTTTGACGATAGATACACATCCAAAGTTTTATTCAGTAATATCCCCACCCATGCTTATGACTTCAAGGTCAAGGTCGCAGACATAGAAATTTTCAAATTTACCTTATATTAATGCTTATGTTAATAGCTTATATTTCCCAACCTTTGTAATGGATTTGCTTCACAGTTAGTATGACAATAGTTGCGGGTCCAAAATTTCAATGAGCCATACCCCCTCCCCCCCGCCCCTTACCTCAAGGTCAAGGTCACATAGAAATTTTTATATTACATTTTTTGAGAGTTCATATTTCCTGAACCATGTGATGGATTCGCTACATATTTGGAATGCTGATAGATACAGGTCAAAAATTTCATTCAGCCATAACCCCGCCCCCGCCCCATGACCTTAAGTGTGTGTGTGGGTGGTGGGGGGTAGGCGGGGGCATTTGTGTTGTGTTGACACATTTCTAGTTTATTTAGAGAAGGTTGCTTGTTTATTTAGACCAATCGTCCACGGGACCCTCCATTAATCATACAATGTCGACAACTATCAACAAACAAAATATCGTTATAAACAAATGAAACGTATGCATGAGAAAAATGACAGTGGTAATTCATTTATAGATATAAAAATAGCAATGGTCCTAAAATAGATCTCCGCGGGACACCGCATTTTATAATACCTCTTTCTCACGTTTAATTGTTTACAGAATTTAGATTTAAATTTAAAAACCTACACTGCATAAACTTTTCTATGTCAGTGGTTCTTATTACAAATCTGCATCCTGCTCTTTTCAAGCGAATTCATTTTTTAGCCAGTCATTTCAAATTCAGTGCCGCTTAAAGTCTCTATTTTGCATGGGAATTAAAATCCTTTTTGACGTTGACGAACGGACATGTCACTGTTTACGTACGCAGTTAAAGCACCGCCATTTAAAAGTTTACGGGATTGTTCACAAAAATAGGTTAACATGCCCTATCCAAATGGCAGCCATATTGGAGAAAAAATCTCACCGCTTTTGGCGATATTGTGATCTTAGAACAGTTATCAGTTGTGTGTGGGGAAATGATCTTGTTTAGTCATCTCATATACAAATGAGACTTAAGAAAACTTTAATTTATTCTTGTTACGTAGAGTACACAATTTTGATTATGTCAGGCTAAAATATATGTCATCAAAATTGTAGGGGAATATGATTAATCAGTAGAACGGACATATTTTCAACCCCTGAACGCTGTTTTTGTTTCAATATGTTACCGCATACTTGAGATAATATCGGATTTTTGAGACTCATACAAGAATATTGCATTAACGGGCTACCATACTTTATTATCTGTGGCGACGTTATCCAATCCAGAGAAGTTGTCCATACAGAGGTTTCATATGCAGCATAGATTCAACTTCAAAGGTAAATCATCAAAAACTGTCCTACTTTCCAGGTAACCATTTTCGAAAAAGAATTCTCTGGACCCCTGCCTAAAAAGCTCGGATGAGTTCGAAAACTGACGGGGTTGGCTTATCCGTCGTAGAATTACAACCCCTTTCCTGCTGAATATGCCTATTTTTGACCTTGTCATCACCATAGCCCCCTTCAGTTTTCATGGGATCGACTTGAAACTTTTATGTAAGTAAGTAAGGGATAAAACCTCGGCTGAGTTAAAAACAAATTGATGAGGTCAGCCTGTATTTCAGAGAGTTATGTCCCTCTCGATTACAGAAAATGCCTATTTTTGACCTTGTCATCACCGTAGCTCCTTAAATTTTATTGGATCTTCTTGAAACTTATATGTTAGTAAGTTAGGGATAAAATGAATGAGTTCGTGAACTGATGAGGTCAGCCTATTTATCATAGAGTAAGAGTTACATCCCTTGGATTGCAGATAATGCCTCTTTTTGACTGTATCTCCTTCAGTTTTCATCGGATCTTCTTGAGATTTGTATGTTAGTAAAGTTAGGGATAAAAGCTCAGACAAGTTTGAAAACTAGCCATGCTAGTCAAATAATCATAGAGTTATGTCCCATGTTTGGCCTTGTCATCACTGCTGCCCCTTCAGCTTTGATCGGATCTTCATGAAACTTACAAGTAAGTCAGGCAGAAAACCTTGGAGGAGTTTGAAAACTTGTGAGGTTTGCCTATTTATCATAGAGTTACATCCCTTTGATTGCAGCGATTAATTGCTTATTTTTATACGCCCGTTTGAAAAACGGTTGTATCATGTTAAGCCCCCCCCCCCCCCGGCGTCCGTCCGTCTGTCCATCTCTCTGTCCGCCTGTAAACTTTTCGTTTCTGGATAACTCCTACAGTTTACATATAATCAAGCTGAAACTTCATTCACTGACCGTTCCAAGGCGGTTCTTTTGTCACAGTTTATTTTTCGTTATGGTTTGTATTTGAGTGTTTGTATCGCTTATACTATTTTGTTTTGGATAGCCAATTGGCCATTTTGTGGGAAAGTAACTGTCCTTTCGGCTTACCGCTATTGAAGTTCCCATTCGGCTTTCCGTTATTGAAGTTTCCATTAGGGTTTGTTGTTTCATGTTCTTGTTTCTTTCCCTTTGGTGTATATGATGGGAACTGTGGGTTAATTGTATCGATTCCTGATCATTGCCTTCACTTCTATTTAGTAAGACCATGATGTAGGGCAGTGCATATTGTTTCGAGGTTACGGTCCACCACATAATAATAGTTATGCCCCTTTGAATTTTTTTGTAAACGTTTTGTTTCTGGATACCTCCTCCTAAAGTTTACATCCACCAAATAATAATAGAGTTATGCCCCTTTTGAAATAAACTTTTCGTTTCCGGATAACTCCTCCTTCAGTTTACACCCAATCAAGCTGAAACTTCATATATAATTAGACCATGATGTGGAAGCTGAAATTCATACATCACTAGAATATGATGCGGGCAGCGCATATTGTTTCCAGGTAACGGTCCACCAAATAATAATAGAGTTATGCCCGTTTCGAAATAAACTTTTCGTTTCCGGATAACTCTTCCTTCAGTTTACATCCAATCAAGCTGAAACTTCATATATGATTAGACCATGATGTTGGGCAGTGCATATTGTTTCGAGGTTACCGTCCACCAAATAATAATAGTGTTCTGCCCCTTCAAAAATTCTGTAAACCTTTCGTTTCCGGATATCTCCTACAGTTTACATCCGATCAAGCTGAAAACTTCATCCATAGTTAGATCATGATGTGGGGCAGCGCATATTGTTTCGAGGTTATAGTCCACCAAATAATTATAGAGTTATGCCCCTTTGATTTGTTTGTAAACTTTTCGTTTGAGGATACATCTGATTTAGCTAAAACTTCATATATAATTAGACCATAATGTGAGGCAGCGCATATTGTTTCGAGGTTATGGACACCACATAATAATAGAGTTATGTCCCTTTGAAAAATTCTGTAAACATTCTGTTTCCGGATAACTCCTACATTTTAGATCCGATGATGCTGAAATTTTACATACAGTAAGACCATGGTATGGACATTGCATATTATTTTGAGGTTACGGACTGCCAAATGTAACCAAAGTTATACCCCTTTCACAAATTTTTCTAAACATCCGTTTCTGGATAACTCCTCTAACATTTTACATCTGATGAAGCTGAAACTTTACATATAGTAAGACCATGATGTTGAGCATTGGATATTATTTTGAGGCTACAGTCTGCAAAATATTACCCTTTCACATATTTTTCTAAACATATTTTATTCCGGATAATGCCTCCCACATTTTACATTTAATGAAGCTGAAACTTTACTTATATTTAGACTATGATGTGGAGCAGCGCGCATTATTTGAAGGTTACAGTCCACCACTTATTGTCAGAGTTATGCCTATATTATTTTGAGGTTATGATCCACCAATTATTACCGACCATGAAAATTTGTTGGAGACGGGTAGTATGAGCCATTGATGGTTATTAATAGTGCCAGGTAAGAATATATGGAGCACATATTGTTCCTTGGTTACATTCCATAAACCCAAACTTGTACAACAGTTAGTATGCATATGCTCGATCTTACTAATTGCCACGGGTGTATAATGCCCCGCTTGGGGAGCTCTTGTTTGCCTTGTCATCACCATAGCCCCTTCAGTTAATATCGGATCTTCTTGAAAGTTACAAGTTACATATAAGCAAGTCAGGGATAAAAGCTTGAATGAGGTTGAAAACCGGTGAGGTCAGCCTGTTTATCATAGAGTTACATTCTACTTGATTTGCAGAAAATGCTTACCGTGTCATCACCTTGTCCCCCCATAAATCCTTCAGTAAAGGTTGGCACTTCCTGAAACTTTGAATCTGTTGGCTCAGGTGAGCGATATAGGACAATCTTGGTCCTGTTGTTTACCCTATCATCATCGTAGCGCCTTCAGTTTTGATCGAATCTTTCTGAAACTTATATGCAAGGCCGCTTGGGGATAAAAACTCAGATGAGTTCAAAATCCGTCCAAGTTGGCCCATTTATCATAAAGTTAGTCCCTTTGATTTCTGAAAATGCCGGTTTTTTTTTACCCTTTCATCACCGTAGCCCCTTCAGTTTTGATCGAATCTTTCTGAAAATTATATGTAAGGTGGCTTGGGATAAAAAAACTAGGATGAGTTCGAAAACCGGCCAAGTCAGCCACTTAATGATAGAGTTACGTCCCTTTTGATTGCTGAAAATGCCGATTTTAGACCTTGTCATGACCGTAGCCCCTTCAGTTTTGATCGGATCTTTCTGAAATTTATATGTAAGGTGGCTGTGGATAAAAACTCAGATGACAAAATCCGGCCAAGTCGGCCCATTTTTCATAGAGTTACGTCCTTTTGATTGCTGAAAGTGCCGATTTTTTTACCTTGTCATCACCGTAGCCCCTCCAGTTTGGATTGGATCTTTCTGAAAAATATATGTAAGGTGGCTGCGAATAAAAACTGGGATGAGTTCGAAAACAGGTCTAGTTTGTCATAGTTACGTTCCTTTGATTGCTGCAAATGCCGATTTTTAGCTCACCGTTGCCGAAGGCTAGGATGGTAGACCCCCGTCATCCGCCCACACTTTTGAGCAGCTTTATCTCTGCAGCCTGCAGGCTGATCTCAATGGTAACTGGTCAACTCGTACCTAAGTCAACTCGTACCTGTTTTTGGTTTTTGGCGATAGTAAACACTGCGTGATCTCATCATGAAAACATTCCTATACTCTCCGGTTCGAGCTCCGGTCGAGTCGCTACATTTTCCCCCATTAGTTCCAAAACATAAATTGTGGGTACTCGTTAGAACCGAATTCTTACGGTACGTAAATAAGTCTGTGTAATGAGTACCTTAGTCAACTCGTACCTGTTTTTGGTTTACTCGTACACGTTCTTTGGTCAACTCGTACCCCCTAGTCAAATCGTATTTATTTTAGTCAAATAGTACCCCCACCCCCGGGGGTACTATATATGCTTTGTTTGACGGGTCGGGATCGAACACTAGTTGACTTAGGTCATAATTATCCCTATGGATTCGGACTTGAGGGGCGACTCGGATTTTTATTTGTCCCCCCACTCCCAAGAGCGTGCTAGGCCTGGGGTGGGGCCAAGGAGTCTAAAACCTATTTTGTTCAAACATGGTCGTATTACCTACCCCTAAATTTCGAAATGAACTCCTGCAATATATAAGGTGGAAGATTCCATTTGGGTTAATTAACACTTTAGTAAATCTAGTGATCATTTCATTTATTTATTTATTATTGCATTTAAAGGGGAACCGCCATCACGAAAACTCGCCTATTCAAATATAACGAACACCCCCTCCCCTAAAAAATCAGATAAAACATCTGGTATTTTTCATATTTCTGCTCAAAATATAGATTGTAGAAACTCTTAAGAACCGCCAACTGAGCAACTACAATCTCTGTTTTTGTGCAGAAATAAGAAATAAATAAATATGTGCTCCTGTAAACCTCAGTTTAACTGTATAAAAATAGGATTTGAGTGGGACAAAATAATATAGGCGTATTTTCGTGATGATAACCCGTCCATGTAACCACCGCCCAATCCCCCCCCCCCCCCCCCCTCAATCCCACTTAGTTTAGAGAAAACTACGGGGTACGCTTTAGTTTTCTTATATCTACTCAAAGACTTCGGTTGGGATACTCTTTTAGAACGAGTAACCATAACCTTTGTTTTGGGTATCAATAAAAAAATCCAACATTTTTATAATCAGAAATGGTCGTTTTTAGGCCTGTTTTCGTAATGAAAAGGAGAAAACGTGGCATACCAACACTTATTATTTTGCATTTCCGAAAATTGGTTTCAGAAATATTTAGAACATATCAAATGTAAGGAATATTTTGTAATTCAGCATTTTATAATTATCTTATGCTTGGCGCAGTGTTTCATACGATTTCACATTACGAAAACACGGCTATATAATTTTGACCCCCTTGAACCACACTTTTATATAGTAATACCTTCTGTTGCACCTTCTGTCTGATGAAGCGCAGGTGTCGGTAAGAAATGTCCAGCTGGTCACAGAGATGCAGCTCTCCAGCTACGAGCGACGCCAATATCGGACGGTGCAGAAAGAGGTGTTTCCGGATATCTCCTCCTACAGTTTACAGCCGATCAAGCTGAAAACTTCATCCATAGTTAGATCATGATGTCGGGCAGCGCATTATGTTTCGAGGTTATAGTCCACAAAATAATTATAGAGTTATGCCCCTTTGAAATTTTTGCAAACTTTTCGTTCGAGGATACATCTGATTTAGCTGAAACTTCATAAATAATTAGACCATAGTGTGGGGCAGCGCATATTGTTTCGAGGTTATGGTCCACCACATAATAATAGTGTTATGACCCTTTGAACAGTTCTGTAAACATTCTGTTTCCGGATAACTTCCCTACATTTTAGATCCAATGATGCTGAAACTTTACATACAGTAAGACCATGATATGGAACAGTGCATATTATTTTGAGGTTACGGACTGCCAAATGTTACCAATGTTATATCCCTTTCACAGATTTTTCTAAACATTCCGTTTCTGGATAACTCCTCTAACATTTTACATCTGATGAAGCTGAAACTTTACATATAGTGTTGAGCAGTGCATATTATTTTGAGGTCACAGTCTGCCAAATATTACCCTTTAACATATTTTTCTAAACATATTTTGATTCCGGATAATGCCTCCCACATTTTACATTTATTGAAGCTGAATCTTTACTTATATTTACTTATATTTAGACTATGATGTGGAGCAGCGCACATTATTTGAAGGTTACAGTCCAACACTTATTGTCAGAGTTATGCCTATATTATTTTGAGGTTATGGTCCACCAAATATTACCGACCATGAAAATTTGTTGGAGACGGGTAGTTTGAGCCATTGATGGTTATTAATAGTGTTAGGTAAGAATATATGGAGCACATAATGTTCCTTGGTTACATTCCAAAAAACCCAAACTTGTACAACAATTAGTATGCATATGCTCCATCTTACTAATTGCCACGGGCGTATAATGCCCCGCTTGCGGAGCTCTTGTTGACCTTGTCATCACCAAAGCCCCTTCAGTTTATATCGGATCTTCTTGAAAGTTACATATAAGCACGTCAGGGATAAAAGCTTGAATGAGGTTGGCTCAGGTGAGCGATATAATCTTGGTCCTGTTGTTTACCTTGTCATCATCGTAGCGCCTTCAGTTTTGATCGGATCTTTCTTAAACTTATATGCAAGGCGGCTTGGGGATAAAAACTCAGATGAGTTCTAAATCGGTCCAAGTTGGCCCACTTATCATAGAGTTAGTCCCTTTGATTTCTGAAAATGCCGATTTTTTACCTTTTCATCACCGTAGCCCCTTCAGTTTTGATCGAATCTTTCTAATACTTATATGTAAGTTGGCTTGGAATAAAAACTAGGATGAGTTCAAAAACCGGCCAAGTCGGCCCATTTTTCAAAGAGTTACGTCCCCTTGATTGCTGAAAGTGCCGATTTTTTACCTTGTCATCAACGTAGCCCCTCCAGTTTTAATTGTATCTTTCTGAAACATATATGTAAGGAGGCTTGGGGATAAAAACTCAGATGAGTTCTCAATCCGTCCAAGTTGGCCCATTTATCATAGAGTTACGTCCCTTTGATTGCTGAAAATGCCGATTTTTGACCTTGTGATCACCGTATCCCCTTCAGTTTTGATCGAATCTTTCTGAAACGTATATGTAAGGTGGCTTGGGATAAAAACTAGGATGAGTTCGAAAACCGGCCAAGTCAGCCACTTAATCATAGAGTTACATTCCTTTTGATTGCTGAAAATGCCGATTTTTGACCTTGTGATCACCGTAGCCCCTTCAGTTTTGATCGGATCTTTCTGAGACCTATATGCAAGGTGGCTGTGGATAAAAACTCAGATGAGTTCAAAAACCGGCCAAGTCGGCCCATTTTTCATAGAGTTACGTCCCTTTGATTGCTGAAAGTGCCGATTTTTTACCTTGTCATCACCGTAGCCCCTCCAGTTTTGATTGGATCTTTCTGAAACATATATGTAAGGTGGCTGGGGATAAAAACTGGGATGAGTTCGAAAACATGCCTAGTTTGGCCCGTTTATCATAGTTACGTTCTTTTGATTGCTGGAAATGCCGATTTTTAGCTCACCGGGGCCGAAGGCTAGGATGGTAGTCCCTCCGTCGCCCGCCCACACTTTTGAACAGCTATATCTCTGCAGCCTGCAGGCTGATCTCAATGGTAACTGGTCAACTCGTACCTAAGTCAACTCGTACCTGTTTTTGGCGATAGTAAACACTGCGTGATCTCATCATGAAAACATTCCTATACTCTCCGGTTCGAGTCTCGGTCGAGGCGCTACATTTTCCCCCATTAGTTCCAAAACATAGATTGTGGATACTCGTTAGAACCGAATTCTTACGGTACGTAAATAAGTCCGTGTAATGAGTACCTCAGTCAACTCGTACCTGTTTGTGGTTAACTCGTACCCGTTCTTTGGTCAACTCGTACCCCTTAGTCAAATCGTATCTATTTTGGTCAACTCGTACCCCCACCCCCGGGGGTACTATATATGCTTTGTTTGGCGGCTCGGGGTCGAACACTAGTTGACTTAGGTCATAATTATCCCTATGGATTCGGACTTGAGGGGCGACTCGGATTTTTATTTGTCCCCCCCCCCCCCACTCCTAAGTGCGTGTTAGGCCTGGGGGTGGGGCCAAGGAGTCCAAAACCTATTTTGTTAAAACATGGTCGTATTACCTACCTATAAAACATCTGATATTTTTCACATTTCTGCTCAAAATATAGATTGTATAAACTCTTTAGAACTGCCTACTGAGTAACCACAATCTCTGTTTTTTGTGCAGAAATAAGAAATTAATATATGTGTGCTCCTGTAAACCCATGTTTAACTGTATAAAAAAGGATTTGAGAGGGACAAAATTATACAGGCGTATTTTCGTGATGATAACACGTCCATGTACCCCCCCCCCCCCCCCCCCCCTAAATCCCACTTTGTTTAGAGAAAACTACGGGGTACGCTTTACTTTTCTTATTTCTATTCAAAGAATTCGGTTGGGATACTCTTTTAGAACGAGTAACCATAACCTTTGTTTTTGGGTATCATTAAAAAAAAATCCCATATTTTTATAATCAGAAATGATCGTTTTCAGGACGGTTTTCGTAATGAAGAGGAGAAAACGTGGCATACCAACACTTATTATTTCGCATTTCCGAAAATTGGTTTCAGAAATATTGTTACGAGATGGAATAGGAAACCTCTCTGGTGCTTATGCACATCTAAATTATTTTAGTAGATATATGGTAGGGCGGTGCGAGTGAAATATTTTAGGTGAAATATGGTACGCAAACTGTGCTGCTCCATGAACAAGTCATGCACATATCATACGATGTATGCATGAGTGGTTTATAGAGAGCTGTTTTTACAATACAGGGGGCCGCTATAAGGCCGAGTCCTATAGAATTTGCCTAAAAATCGCCAACCGCCAAATTGTGCCATATATGATTTTTATTCCCGTCACGTGTTGTGTGGGTGTTCGTTTTGACAGGAGTCATGTCATTGATTTATAGGGTCGTTTCATCAATTTTTCCTATGGGAAATATACTATTTGAACGCAAATCCATTATCTACTCGATTTTTGCTATCTAGCTTTATTTGTGGCCGGTATCTCCACCTCGCCACGAATTGAGCAAGGTAATATGAGTAGGCATGATTTTCTGGTAGTATTCATAGATATATAAACCCTGAGAAAAACGAACACTTTAGCAGCAGGTCAAGTTGTAACGTATACCTACAACATCGTGTCGGGAAATAGAAAGTATATTGAAAGGTATGTTAAATCTATGTTTAGTATTATTTTTGTATGAACATGCTTGTAGGTTTTGGAGGGGTTTACTTCTAGTATACCCCAACTTTCTGAAGCCTATTCTGAATTCACTGTTGTGGCCTGTAGTGATTAGGCTACTAGCTTTGCCAGCTAGACGTCGCAGAATTGATCCCAGGCTTCTCCAGTAGTAGAATGAGTCTTTCAAAGTGAGGTCCTGTCTCATGCTGACCCTAGATGTTGGTGAGACGTAAAGTTTGGACACCCGCTCATTCTAGATTCATTTAGGCTTTTAGACCCCTTTTGTAGAATGTAATTAATAAACGCCGGGTCACTTGTTTGATCCATGACTTTTGACTAGCTGTGGTTAGAAAACCGTGGTTCCGTCCCAATATGATATTAGGTGTAGAGGGGACGTAAACTTAAGACGGGTTTAACCATATCTTCATCATCAGGGCAAACTCTTACAAGAGCCTGTTGGGTTATCCGTGATGATGAACCCTAATGAATTTTATTTTACAAGCATGTTCACGTTGATTAGAAATAATTTTGTTCAAGAAGAATTACGAGTTCATTTTGTAATGATGCCGTTTTTGTCTGATAACTCAGTTTGTGCATGTATGTACATATACAGAACGTGATGATGATAAGTGGGAGTATTTGGTCGCCACACGTCATAACGGCCTGAGCGGCGGGGATGACGTCAGCTGCGTCATCGGCGTCGCGAGGACGGTTGTGACGGGGTGCCTACCAAATACAGAGAGAATTTACGGCAAACAGTGTTGGCCCCTATGAGACACTAACAAATGTTGTGGATTATAGATGAAAATCTTCTGTTGTAGTTTCTATCTGTTATTAATGTATTGAATTTGTGAATAGCTATATTTGTGAGCCGTGTCGCGGAGAAGGATATGAAATAGAGATTGTTATGTTTCCTGTAATTGGCAGCTGACCAGGTAGCGCAAAGGCGTGGTCTGTTCAATTGCCTCTTACTTGTGATAGTGTAGTGAGCACAAATTTGATGATAGTGAGCATTAATTGATTTCTGTAGTGCTCAGTAAGGAAACATGAACTTTGAGTATTATTGTGTCAAGCGCTGGGTGCTGATAATTTGATGCACAGTCAAGTTGAGTTCTGCTGTACGGTTATTTGTCGCATGCACTAATCAGCCTGTATGTCTGGTCGGCGCATGCGCAATAATGATATATGCATGAACATATTCTTACTTCTCCGGGAGGGGGATCATGATATAGCATGTATGTTTTGTGACTCGTGTCTTAGTCCAGTTATCGTAATTTGCAGGCACAGCAATGTGTGACCTGCTGCTCCCTGCTTCATAGCAGCAGGTACTGGTACGACGCTAGGCGTTAGGGTCCAGCAAGGGCGGACAGACCGCCGTAATCAGCGTAGACCAGAATCAGAATCATTGTTCATTGTCAACAAATGTGAGACCATAAAAGAGGTCAACTAACCTGCAGGATATTCGGACGATCGCTAAACCTGTGATCGGCAACCTGTGATCGGCAACTATGTCGATAGACTAGTGTGCAGTTTGCACTAGTTCGCGAGAGGAAGTTCCACGCGAGAGGGGGATTCACCCTAAGTTATAAACTGGCCAGTCGCGTCTTGTGTTGTTTCTTTTTTTGTTTTTGTTGTTGTTTTTGTTGTTTGCTTCTGTAGGTATTCACGTCACCCGTTCCGAGCACAGAACATTGTTTTGCCTTCGGAGCGGACGTCGTGAGTTGGCTACAGAAGCAACAAATTGTGATGTTTTGTGTTAGTAAGTGTTGTATGTAGATACTGTAAATAATTCATGTCATTCATCTAACATCTTTCTTGTGCCTTACCCCACAGCTGCCCGTACACCTGTCAGAGATCACGCTCGGTTGTCTTGTCAGCATGGGGGTTTGCGGGACGCCGTAAACCCACATGTAACATTTGGTGTCAGAAAAGTGAGGATTTGATCTCTGGCTGGTGTTCCCGGCTGTGGAACAGCACATTGATACTCTGAATCATCAACTTTAAAAAAAAAATGCATTGACAGCCACATTTAGAAATTAACTTTAATCTTCCTTCCTGCGTTGATGAAGTGCGAAACCCATGTATTCAACTGAATGGATACTGACAAGTCGATAATTTCTGAGCAGGAAGGCAAGGCAAACCCCACTTTTTCTTGGTAACGAAAAATTTAAGTAGACCCCACTTAATTGAGTTACCTGACATTCTATAAGTTAAACTGGAGTTACTAATTGATCTTACCCACACATGGTTCTGACGTAGTGACGTTAACAATTTACTGACGTTGACATAACGGTAGCGTTAATATTTACGCTGTGGCTTGAGGTTAGGTATGACGTAATAGAAACATTAATGGTGACTTGTTGTGATCGGAGTTTTGTAATGTGATGAAACTTCGGATTGTAGCATTTTACTGTAAACGTCGTCAGTTTATGACGTCATATTAGACTACCAGTGCGCAACGTCATACTTTGCTGAAAGCATTTGACATTTCAAATCGCGTGTGCTTTAATAACTAACGTTTTAGTTAGATTAACGCGTATAACACATATCTTAACGTTTTAGTTAAGCCCATTCAATCATCACTGATCATAACTGATCAGTTTATAGTGGTTTTGATAGTAACGTTAGATTTACGTTATCAATAATGGAGCGTTTAATGCAAATGGGAAAGGACTTAGGTTATGAGGGGAAGGAGTTACAAGGTTTTGTTAAAGAGCAGCAAGATATTGAGCGGGCAGAAAGGCAAGAGCAAAGGGATTTAGAAAGGTTAAGGTCTGAAGAAAAGGAAAAGGAAAGGGCAGAAAAAGAAAAGGAAAGGGTGGAAAAGGAAAAGGAAAGGGCTGAAAAAGAAAAGGAAAGGGCACATGAACTAGCTATGTTGAATGTTAATAAGGAACTTGAAATGGCACGCATTAAGACTGAAAGGGAGGCAAAAGAGATTAGTGAGGCCCATTTAGAACAAATAAAACATGGGTTTGAGCTACAGCACCAAGAATTAAGGAATCAGTTAGAAATGCAGAGAGCGATGCTCGAGCTAGAATTGGAAAAGCAAAAAGCTGAGAAGGTGGCTCATGCCCGGGATCCTAAGTTACCTTATTTTGAAGAGGGTAAAGATAAAATGGATAGTTATTTATCTAGGTTTGAGAAATATGCTACGGCTAATAAATGGGATAAGAGTGTTTGGGCCGCGTATTTAAGTGCATTGCTCAAAGGGCGCGCACTTGATGTATATGACCGGTTGTCAAATGAGGATGCGGCGGATTATGAAAAGTTAAAGGACGCTTTATTAAAGAATTTTGACATGACCGAGCGCGGATTTAGGAAGCAGTTTCGTTATAGTAGGCCCGAGAAATCAGAAACGTTCATACAGTTCAGTAGTAGACTGAGAAGTTATTTAGAAAAATGGCTTAATATGGCAAAGATAGAAAAATCTTTTCCGGCTGTCTGTGATTTCATGGCAAGGGATCAGTTCCTGGAGTCATGTAATAGAGAACTGTATGTACATCTGAAGCCAAAACAGTTTGGTAATTTAGATGAAATGGCTAGGGAGGCAGATTTGTTTGCAGAAGCGCGCGGGTGCGTATATAGTTGCATTAATAAGGGGCAACGCGATAATAGAGGCGCAGCGCAGGGTAAACAGGACAAAGTTGACTCGAACAAACCGAGTGGTAGACCGGATATCAAGTGTAGCATATGCGGTAAGGGGCATTTAACAATTAAATGTTTTAAGAACCCCGACAGGAAACAATTGTACAGCGCAGAGGTAGGAGCAACTGGAGTTGGGGATAGCGGTGTCAAGGAAAATTTTAACACGCGCGTAGAGACTCAAGGTTCTCAGGTTAAGAATGAGAATACGCAGAATGTAGGTCGTGGTTATACACGTGGTCGTGGTAATTTTAGAGGGTCTTTTCGCGGACGCGGTAAAAATAATAGCACACCACGTGGCGCAGCACACCAAGTTAGTTTTTGTCAGACGGAAGTAACTAGGAAAGGTGATGAGATTGGAAGTATTTTTGAAAATAAGGTTGGTGATCCTTTGATTTCGGATAGGGAGGAGTGTAGTAAGGAAACTAGGGAAGGTGTCTGTTACTTCTTAAAGGCAAGGTTACCGACGGCACAAGGATTGGTTAATAATAAAAAGGTGGTTGTATTAAGAGATACTGGGTGTACAGGCTGTGTCGTTCGGAGAAGTTTGGTTTCGGATAGTCAGTTAATAGGGAAGGAATCAAATGTTACGTTGATTGATGAATCCACACCAAGGTATCCTTTGGCAATGATTGACATTGATTGTCCTTTTTTTACTGGGAAAACTGAAGCTTTGTGTATGGATGATACGTTGTACGATTTGGTTATCGGTAACATTGATGGATCAAAACTTCCTGATATGTCTCATTTCTTAGCTGCGGCTGTAACTAGGTCTCAAACTAGGCAGGACGAGAAGCCTTACAGAGAACTTAAGGTTCCCGATCAGATCATTAACGATGACAAGGAGGCTTTCAAGCTAGCTCAGGTTGATGATCCAACTTTGGAAAACATCAGGAAAAGGGTTGTATCTGGGAACAAGACTGTGAGTCGTGGTTTAAACCGAGGTGAAACTAGGTTTATTGAGAAAAAGGGTTTGGCATATAGGGAGTTCACCAAGGGTAACAAAGTAGAAGTAAAACAAATCAGGAATTGATACAATTAACTTACCTCATCCATAAAAAGACACCAAAGGGAAAGAAATACAAACATTAAGCGACCAGACCATAATGGAAACCTAAACAAAGGAAGGCCATATGGACAGTTACTTTCCCACAAAATGGCCATTTGGCCATCCAAAATTAAAAGACACAAGTGATACACACAGTAAGTAACAAACAACAACATAAATAAATCGCCACAGAAGAGCCGCCTTGGAACGGTCAGTGGAAGATTTCCACTGGGGGGCTTAAATCGATTTTACGTGGCCACAATCCTCGCCCTTACTTCCGTCGCGATTTAGACAAATAATTTGTTCAGTCCGCATGAAGGCCTCCTAACTCATCAGTGCAACATCTCCGTGAACATAGAAATCAAAGAACCACAGAGGTGAGACAACGGTGAGGACTCGACAGCAAGAAACCACTGAAATGCTGGAGCAAAAGAAAACCAACAGTTAGACTCCGATGAGCCCGACCAGAGACAGAGCATCAGGCACCAACCAACATTATCTCTTTAATTTTCAATAAGCCTTTACGTTGGAGCCGTCATAGAATCTGAGGCCTGACCCACCGGCGTGCAATTAAAGAGGGAAGCAAAGTTGCCAACCGTGATTGGGTTAACTACCATGCATGCAGTCTGTCGTATAATATCCATGTTGTACCCAATCTTTTTATATCGAAGAATGATTTTACGAAATTGGGTGCTGAAGTCATTTTTTGGTACATTTTTTTGTATAGCAAATGCACCAAATATGGAGCCTTTGGATGGTCGGAAGGCAGCACCCGCTTTTATGGACAAATGTATCAGTGCGCATCTACCCAATGAAGGAGAACCACTTCATGAATTAGTATCCGCCCTGCAAATTCATTCTCTCTCACACACATACCTGCTATAAGCGAAATACCAAAACCTACTGTCGTTTCAATTTTCCAAGGGAACAATCAGATATAACACAAGTGCAGTTAAGCATCCTGTCGTCGCTTCAAGTGGTCGCTTTTATAAAATGACGCGATCCGAAAACAGTCTGTGGGTGAACCAATACAACGCTTCCATATTAGAAATATGGACTGCAAACCTGAACGTTCAAGTGGTTGGATGCAAGTATGCTGCACCTATGTGTATAAGATTGAACCTGAAAGTCTTAAAAAGGCACTTACAAAGACCATTCATAATTTGCCTGAAAATGCAAGCGCACGAAAGAAATTATCAAACATTGGCAAAGTTTTCTTGACGCACAGACGTATGAGTGCGCAGGGCCAGAGTGAATTGCCCACATCTGTTGAAATCAAATTCTGGTGGTTTTTGACAAAACAAACACGAGTCAGTCACTATCTTGCCTGTCACTGTATCGTTCTTTGACGAAAATAGATCAACTGTTACAAGGACCCAATTTCCACTCAAGGTGTCTTATGCTGTGACTGTACATAAAGTTCAAGGGCTTACTTTGACAGAGGTTTCTATTGATATTGGTCCATCAGTATTTACTCTGGGGATGGCATATGTCGCACTTGTTAGAGTCTCTTCTGTGGACGGTTTAACAATCCTAGATCTTCTGCCGGGACGTATATATGCATCAGCAAAAACACATGAAGAAATGGAAGGCTTGTAAAATCGCAAATTTATCTAAAACTAGATTATAATACCTCTTCGTGGAATACCAACTTCATTTAAACTGGACCACATTGTTAAAAACCTTACCAAAACACCTATCTGTGAGATTATTTGTTGACTGCATTATAAGCTCTGCCATTGTTTCAGTGCAACTCAGGAATTAACTGGGCTCAAAAAAGGTCTCATGTGCTGTTCTGTTTCCCATGCCACATTGAGACACAATAAAAAGTGTTACAAAATGAAATATGCTAATTATAGATGTTGTCATTTATACAATTAGTTTTGGGGTTTTGTTTAATGGACAGTAGTTACATGTATGCCTGTAAGGCAAGAGTTAATCTGTAAAGTCATGCCCAACATCTAGACACTTATTCCAAATACACTTTTTTCGGCTAAATAGTTTGGTATCAATCTGTTAGAAACCCATGTATTGCGGTGGTTAGCTATTTGTCTTATAAACCAGAGCTCAAGTCCAAGCTTCTCGAGAATTCCTAACAATTAAAAATCAAAAATGAGTTCCTTTAAGAGCAATGAAAACATTCATAAGAAAGAAGTTGGGTCATACTACGTAGTTTCGGCTAATAAAGCCTCATCAGTGACCCTGTAATGATCCGGCAAAGAAAGCCAGAGGCAATATACTGAATTTTTGCGAATTTCGAATAGGCAGTCGATTCAAAGTAGAAGTAAAACAAAGATCAGGAATTGATACAATTAACTTACTCCACCCACAAAAGACACCAAAGGGGAAGAAATACAAACATTGAGCGACCAGACCATAATGGAAACCTAAACAAAGGAAGGCCATAAGGACAGTTACTTTCCCACAAAATGGCCATATGGCCATCCAAAATTAAAAGACACAAGTGATACACACAGTAAGTAACAAACAACAACATAAATAAATCGCCACAGAAGAGCCGCCTTGGAACGGTCAGTGGAAGATTTCCACCGGGGGGGGGGGGGCTTAAATCGATTTTACGTGGCCACAATCCTCGCCCTTACTTCCGTCGCGATTTAGACAAATAATTTGTTCAGTCCGCATGAAGGCCTCCTAACTCATCAGTGCAACATCCCCGTGAACACAAAAAATCAAAGAACCACAGAGGTGAGACAACGGTGAGGACTCGACAGCAAGAAACCACTGAAATGCTGGAGCAAAAGAAAACCAACAGTTAGACTCCGATGAGCCCGACCAGAGACAGAGCATCAGGCACCAACCAGCATTATCTCTCTAATTTTCAAGAAGCCTTTACGTTGGAGAGGTCATAGAATCTGAGGCCTGACCCACCGGCGTGCAATTAAAGAGGGAAGCATAGTTGCCAACCGTGATTGGGTTAACTACCATGCATGCAGTCTGTCGTATAATATCCATGTTGTACCCAATCTTTTTATATCGAAGAATGATTTTACGAAATTGGGTGCTGAAGTCATTGCGACTATATATTTTTCTGAATTTATATACTAAGTCACCATAAAACTCGGGTTCCGATAGACCTTGTTGCAGAAGAGATTTAAGTCCAATATTGAATTTTGAAATTAAATCAGAATGGCGTCTATAAAATTTTGAAAAGGCTTTGCGTAGTTTATGGTAACGATAACCCTGATTAAGGAGTTTAGCCCTTAATAATTTATTACGAGTGTTGAAGTCAGTTACATGACTACACACTCTAGCAAATCGAATTAATTGCGAAATATAAACGCCTTAGGATGTCGCACGAGGAACATCACCATCCAAAAAAGGAAAATTTACAATCTCAAAATCAAAGTCATCGCGTTTATCATAAATTTTGCACGACACAAATCCATCTACAATAGATAGATGTAAATCCAAAAACGGGGCCTCGGTATCAGAAGAATTTGCTTTATTTAACTGATATAAATCAAAATGGGGCCCAAATAATTAAAAACCTGTCTAGAATATGAGTCTAAACCAATAACTCACCTCCGATTTCTCAGAATATCCACGCTGATCTCAAAGGACCAAAAGGAAAATATAATCTGCACTATGATTGATGTACGGGGAGACGTTTTACGGCCGCCACACGGCACAACACCGGCTGCAGTGAAGGCAAATAAAAATCAAAAATGAGTTCCTTTAAGAGCAATGAAAACATTCATAAGAAAGAAGGTGGGTCATACTACGTAGTTTCGGCTAATAAAGCCTCATCAGTGACCCTGTAATGATCCGGCAAAGAAAGCCAGAGGCAATATACTGAATTTTTGCAAATTTCGAATAAACCAAAGTTCGTCTATGAAAGCCCATAGCTGTCACGATGGCTTAAAACACATACACACATAATTCAATACAAGTACTACATGTAACAACTTAGGAACTCATTTTTGATTTTTATTTGCCTTCACTGCAGCTGGTGTTGTGCAGTGTGGCGGCCGTAAAACGCCTCCCCGTACATCAACCATAGTGCAGTTTATATTTTACTTTTGGTCCTTTGAGATCAGCGTGAATATTCTGAGAAATCAGAAATAAATTATTGGTTTAGACTCATATTCTAGACAGGTTTTTAATTATTTGGACCCCATTTTGATTTATATCAGTCTTTGAATCGACTGCCTATTCGAAATTCGCAAAATTGCTTTACGTTTCCTCTGGGTTTCTTTGCCAGATCATTACAGGGTCACTGATGAGGCTTTATTAGCCGAAACTACGTAGTATGACCCATCTTCTTTCTTATGAATGTTTTCATTGCTCTTAAAGGAACTCATTTTTTATTTTTAAGAGTAGAAACATAACCATTTTTGTGCCAGTCCCCCCCCCCCCCAAAAAAAAAAAAAAGAGTACATGTATAAATAATCGGATGATTAAAAAGCTTGATAAAAGAAGTCCCTAGCTTTGTCAAACATCGAAGTTTTGAAAACTGAGTTAACCCCCTTTGTACTGAAATCCCATGTCAAATCTGATTTTTGCATGTCACGTTTTTGTGAAACTTGTTTCTTTATTAAAGGTTATAAGCTCATAGAGAAATTCCTGCTTTAGTATTATGTACAGTGTTGGAGTAAGCCAAATGTTGCTTTTTAGAAATTGCATGATGTTTTTCGATCAATTTTTTGTATTTGAGGATTTTTAGATGATGAATGGTCTAAAGCCTTAAGCACAGAAAGTGAATCAAAAATATAATGGCTTTTTTAATTGTTGCAGAACTGATAAAATCTAAAGCTAGGTCTATTGCTTTGGCTTCAGCTGTAAAAATAGATGAACCATCTGGAAGACGCAAGGTTTGGTGCGTATCTTTAGAAACATACGCACAACCAACTTTTTATCCTTCTTTGGAATCATCAGTATAGACTTGCTGGTAATCATCATAACGTGACTGCAGTACCTGAAAGTTGTGTTTGAGTAGTATTGGATTTGATTCGGATTTTTTCCATCATATAAGTCAAATTGAATAGAAGGTTTTTTTAATACACAAAGATGGAACTTCGGCATTTTCATGTCATTCATCACGTGAACAAGTCCGTGAAATAAAGACCCCACTTTATATAGAGAAAACTTCGGTTTAGGGGTAAACATTATTTTCCTTATTTCTGCTCCAAGACATAGGTTGTGGGTACTCGTTAGAACCGCCTCAATGAGGCGGTTCTAACGAGCACCCAAAACCTATGTTTGGAGCAGAAATAAGGAAAATATCACAGAGTTTCATCAGAAAAAATACCTTTTTGAGGTTTGAAAAATGAGCTTTATCACACGGATCTGTTATCGTAATGTATCACCGAATGACAACCTTATCTATTGCTGTACTGTATATTAATCCTGTGGAGAACCCAGTCCAATGAACTTTTTTTCTTTTTAGGAAAGCCATCTACAGACAAGAAACACCCAGTCTACGTTCCAAGTGTATTTTCATTTTCATCAAAACCTGATGGATCTGATAAAAAGCTTCAAAGATTCAACCGAGCGAAGCAGAGGGATCCATATTTACCAAAGAAAGCACTGACCCCCATTTTCAACAGTAAACCCATTGAATATGAAACTGATCTCATCACAGAAGAGAACAGAGACACAGACCCTACAGAACCTTCAAATGAACAGGCTGACATTCACAATGTTGTCCATTAGGAAATGGTCATAACACATGCAAGTGAAGACTGTGATCCGGCAATGATAACTACCAATGATCATGATTATACAACTGTTCTAGCTGAGGATTTAACACCACCAGCTCCTGTAACCATAGAATATGAAGCTGAACCCATCTATGAAGCTGATACTGTGAATAGAGATGATGTAGGTTTGTTCACTGTTCCATTCCTCTGAATTTTCTCATCATGTCATCAAGTCATTGTACTGAACACCCCTGTAAATCCCATTTTATATATGAACAAACCTGGACATATCCATTTCTTCCATATTTCTGCTCCAAGGCATATGCTGTGTGTACTCGTTGGAACAGTCTCGATAAGGCTATTCCATCTAGTCAAAAGTCACTGAATGAACACCCTTCTCAACTCCACTTTATATATAGAAATGTGGTGTGAACAGGGGTATACATTACTATTCATGTCTCAGTATAACCTAAGTAGTGTTGACGGGCTGTTAAGCTCCAAATCAAACAAACAAACATTCTTAATCTATTGCATGCGGGGAAACCCCTAAAGAGGTACGCTGGCAAATAAAAATCAAAAACGAGTTCCTTTACGAGCAATGAAAACATTCATAAGAAAGAAGATGGGTCATACTACGTAGTTTCGGCTAATAAAGCCTCATCAGTGACCCTGTAATGATCCGGCAACGAAAACCAGAGGAAACATACTGCAAATTTGCAAATTTCAAACAGGCAGTCGATTCAAAGACTGATATAAATCAAAATAGGGTCCAACAGTGCAGGCCTAGATCAGATGCCGCAGAATGTGGTGTCTGATCAGGGCCTGCACTATTTGCCAACAGACTTTTCTATCAAAAATATATTAAAAATGAAAAATACCGTGGCACTCCTATCAACATTATAAGAAACAAGTCAAGAATATGAATAGCGGGTAGAATATACTTTTTGGTGCGATTGTGTCTATATCGCACCTAAGGGAACACTTAAGCTGAATTCTGATCGTTAATGCAAACGACCGAAGAAAATAATCCCAGTTGTATGTGTTTTATCAATGATAACCATCCCTGACGTAGCCGCGGAAGAATACAAGGCACGCCAAGGGTAAAACCTGTGACCAGCGCGGTAAAGAGGCGTTTCGCGACAAAGATGTTTCGCCCCAAACTGGTCTCAAAACTGCCTCACTGTACCAGTTCGTTTGTCAGATATATTATTCAAACCTTTAGCGCCAGATCTGTTTCAATAGATATCCATCAACTTCAAACGTTGTTCAGAACTTGGTATACCGTATTGTCATCCAAATCGGAGGTTACGGCAGCTTTTGGGAGAGCTATGAAAATGTAATGGCCAAGTATGACCGACTCAGATGGATAGATAAAATGAGTATCGGAAAGGGCTACCCAATTTTATCCGGTATAAAACTCCACAATCCCGACCTCGATATAAATATTCCGAACCGGCCTTTGTGTTACTTTGCTTTTCATCAGAATAAGACACATCACAACTTTAATACTTTGAAAAGGTATACAATTTCACTCCGACCCGCCTATATATTCCGTCGTATACGCCCGGGTTTCGAAATCGCGTCAATCACGTGACTAAACAACTCTACGCCATCTCTGTTTACTTCGAAAGCATCAACAGGACAAGACTTTTGCAGAGTTGTAAGTATCTTTAGTCTTAAAATATTGCTGGGGATAGAAATTAACAATTTATTTCTGACGATACAAAGAAATGTGGACCGAAATGTGTAACTTATGAATAGAATGCTTGTCAAAATTGTGAAACTTGTGTCGGAGATAGGTGCACCAGGGTAAGATGACCCATTGCCTGACCAGTCGAGATGTCCTTTTAAGATTGCACAAGGCTTCTTACATCTTGATATAGGCAAATTAAGATTGATTGTCAAAGAAAACTTTCTGTTCAGTACAGATCTAGCCTACTTTTATTTTTTATCCTATTAATATTCATGATTCATTAATGCTGGCGCCAGACCATCACGTGACGAGCCAACGTGACGCCATCTTTGTTTATGAAGCTGTGAACAAGATTTTTGCTGAGTTGTAAGTATTTTTGGTCTTAAAATATTAATGGGGATACAATAAATGTCTCAATAAATTTTCAAGTTATTATTTTCTGACGATAAATAGAAATGCATATATAGACTAATGGATAGGATGCTGGTCAAAATTGTGAAACGTGTGGCGGGGGTGTGACTGTGAAACGGGTTGACCCATTAACTGACCAGTCAAGATGTCCTATTTAGATTGCACGAGGCTTCTACATTTTTAAATATGCAAATAACGTTCGCGTAGATTGTCAAAGTAAACATTCTGTCCTCTTCTCTTTTTGTCAGCAAAATTATTCATTGAATATTCATGGTTCATTAATACTGGCGCCAAACCATCACGTGACGAGCCCACGCTTTGTTAACCCCTTGAAAAACCAGTGGTAAGCCTACATTTTCCAGAAATTTAGACAATTTTTTAACCGCAAAATTATCGTCATTTCTCCTTTTGTGTTATTTTTAATCAGCATGCCATTCGAACAATGAAACCTCCTTGAAAATTCTGCAGTGCACTGTTTGACAAACTATAATTGTTGTCGCCTGTAAAATAGTCGTTTTACAATTTTAGATTATAAATATACCATAACGATTTGTTAGCTAATTTCAAGGTTGAGCAACAACAAAAACGACCGAATCATGATGGCCATAGGACTAATGAGTCATGACAGGCCAAAAATCTGAGTAGTTGAACTGTTGTCAGTGGATTGTCATCCATCTTGACCATAACCATGTTATGATTTTTATAAAAATGAAAACAGTTGCACACGTGCATGAATAACATTGTCTTATTGTTTTGATTTCATCTAGGATTCTACAACTCATTGTTTATATATAGTGACCAGGCATTTTTCAACGTATCTGGAGACAGCCAAATTTGACCGAAACGGGATAGATATAGAAAATAAATAGACGGATCCAATGTTTTTACACGTGACCTTGTTTACCTATCATTGCGCATGCGCAAAATTACTTTTCCTTTCGATAACGATCTTTCGTGGTTGGCAAAAAGCCCCTGGTTCCATATAAACACATTGTAAATTGTTTTAATATTACGGGCATATTTCAGTTGACTGTCACAGAAAATCGATCGAATTACGCTTTAATTGGGATATATATATTTTAGAGTTCATTCATTCATCTTCCGCATTTAGTCATTCGTTTTGCACATTTACAAATAATTAAGACCGTCCCGCCTCGTTATCTGCATAACAGGAAATTATCATCAAAAACATCCTCCAATTTTTTAGAAACCAATAATTACTAGCTAAGAAATGTCTATTATAAAAGTTTAAAGCTCAAATTTGTCGTTTCGAGTCCAAACAAAATACAAGTTTACAGAAAACAACATCAAATTTACATTGGCGATAAACGGCCAAAGAAGTTTTTGCCCACCACCGGTACGTTCCGGCAAATAGTATTATTGAGCGATGAAGTAGTGTTTGGATGTGTCTATAGGCCGAGCGACAGTGTTCAGTAACAGGAAAGAGACGCTAATTTTTGCAGTCTACTGATTAATTTGGCCTAGTGGTTAATAAACAGAACATAAAAAAAACATATATCATTTCCCTGTCTTGCCATGATATCCAAATACACAAAAAGTTTTTGAAACTTCTCAGGTGGGTGAGAGATTAACCCATGTTTTTATAAGTGTCTCAGGGTTGTGGTTTCTTGCTTGGTCAGCAAGTGCTAAGTTCTTCAAATTCTGTCAGGTGTTTAGCTTTCGGCGGACACTCTGATTGTCGCTACAGCTCGGTAATGGTTGACAAGATACTGTATTTAGAGTAGAAGTAAAACAATGATCAGGAATCGATACAATTAACTTACTCCACCCATCAAAGACACCAAAGGGAAAGATACACAAACATTAAGCGACCAGACCATAATGGAAACCTAAACAAAGGAAGGCCATAAGGACAGTTACTTTCCCACAAAATGGCCATATGGCCATCCAAAATAAAAAGACACAAGTGATACACACAGTAAGTAACAAACAACACCATAAATAAACCGCCACAGAAGAACCGCCTTGGAACGGTCAGTGGAAAGATTTCCACTGGGGGGGGCTTAAATCGATTTTACGTGGCCACAATCCTCTCCCTTACTTCCGTCGCGATTTAGACAACTAACTTGTTCAGTCCGCAAGAAGGCCTCCTAACTCATCAGTGCAACATCTCCGTGAACACAAAAAAATCAAAGAACCGGTATTCATAGTTACATTCCTACAACTCTACCCCCAGGGTTATTTTACCGACAAAGTATATTGACTGGAGTTAATTGGGATATTTGGAACGTGTTTAAGTATTGTATCTATCCACCTCCATACCCCCACAACAAATAATTCTCATTCAAACCAACCTGATTTGATTAAAAGTTGTCTTGTCTTATAAAATGATTGTGAATAATTATCAATTCTTGGAGCTAATTGTCTAACAATCTTGGAGTTGAGAACTATGTATTCATGTGCCTTCTTGGAGTTGAGAACTATGTATTCATGTAGCTTCTTGGAGTTGAACTATGTATTCATGTGATTTCCTGGAGTTGAACTACTATACTTGTGCCTTCTTGGAGTTGAACTGAACTGATTTATCATGGATTTGAAATTTATCAAATGAGTCTTGGAGTTGAATTTCATCAAAGTTATCTTGTAGATGAATTGTGTAATTAAACATCGGCTGTTTAGATATACATCTAAGTGTGAAGTTCTAGTCTTGTCTTGGAAGTTTATTATGATACAAATGGCTTATGCCTTTTAACTGAATTATGAGATGAAAGTTTAAATCTCGTATAAATACACTGAAATTTTCTGGTCTTTCACTAAAGAATTCTATATAATAATGCAGTACAATATCTTGGTTTTGATTGAATTTGTCGTCCGCTCAAGGAAGTGGCTTGAACATGTATTTTAAAATTGCTAGTTGTGTAAAAGCTGCATAAGCAGAGAATTGTAAGGGTATTTAAATAAAGGCCATTAAATAAAGAGAATGGTGTTTTCATTGGTAAGTTCGGCTGACTTCAATCAATCTGCTACATGCTTTCTAGAAGAAGCAAGGGGTAGACAGTGTGTTCCCAGCAGCTTAATATTTCTATTAACAGCAAATTACATTAAACCATGTGAAAATATCACAGGTTGTGACTTGAATGGAATTCTGTTTGCTGGAAGCTATTTGTATAGTGCTCTTAGCCACTGCGGACTGATTTCTGATTTAGTGGACCCAGCAACTTTACCAGAGCGTCTTAACTACAGAGGTAGAACATTTTATGTAAACCACATAACAGTTTTATCTGGACTTATGGAAGAACATCCGATAGAAGGCCAACTCCTATTATATTCACTGGAAGAGGCATTTTTGAAAGCTTCTGCATCTGGCATGAATTTCATCATGGTGTTTAAGGGTGTATCTGTTGGTATATTTAAGGGTGGTTGCTTTTTCTACATTTTTGATAGTCATTCTAGTGATAAAAACGGAATGTGTTGTACTGAAGGCAAGTGCATCCTTGGAGTTGTTCGATCTGTGCAAGAGTTGTTTGCATACTTTAAAAATTTGTCAAAGTCATTAAGCTCTTCAGTTAATGGTGTTCAGTTTGACTTGCATATATTCAAGTTTACCACTAGATACAGGTCCACTCCATTTACTATTCACCTTTATAATGACACAAGAATGTTCCAAGTTCAGACCATACATAAACGAAAGCGTTGTGCTGAAAATTCAGGAAAACAGATAGATAAAAAACAAAAATTGGTTGAGCTGTTGGAAGAGCTGCCTTTTCTGGCCCATAAAACATGCATATTAATACCGGAAGGGAATCAACAGAAAGTGCAGAGGAGAGTAGAATACCTTTGATGGCAAAAAGTAATGTTACTGGTGAAGAAGTGGCATGTATTCTGCAGGAATCACATACCAATGACAATAATCAAAATAGAAGTAGAGGCAAAGACTGGTCTCCGAAATTTGTTCTTAATGAAACTTCACTAATTTCATATTTTGACAGGCATGTTTCAGCTGGTCCTGATTATGTGTGCACTTGTTGTACACAAACCTTCTTTGAGCATTACATGAGAAACATAGAAAAATTATCAGAGGCAAAAAACTTGTCTTTGTCTAGGTGTCGTAGCAAGTATATCAGTGTTAGAAACACTGAATGGGTTTGTCTGAATTGTTTGGAATATGCACGTCTTGGGAAAGTTCCCAAGTTCTGGATCAAGAACGGACTGCAATTTCCCCAAAAGCCAAAAGAGCTAGAGCTCTCGAACTTGGCGGAAAGACTTGTGTCTCCCAGGTTACCATTTATGCAGCTTCGAGAAATGCCTAGAGGAGGACAAGTTAACTTGAAGGGTAATATAGTAAATGTGCCTGCAGATGTAAATTGTACAATAAAATCTTTGCCTAGAATGTTAGACGAAAATGAAACAAGAATGTTGAAATTGAAACGCAAATTATCCTACAAACATCATGTTGCTTTCGAAAACATAAGACCAAACAGAGTATTTGACGCTGCAAAATGGCTGTTGAATAACAGTACATTATTTAGAAATGAGGGCATTATTGTTAATGAAACCTGGCTACGTGATTCACAGAGCATACAAGAGCCTGATCAGTCAGCTAATGATGGTATATGTGATACAAGTGCAGAAGTAAATGAGCCTGAAGATAGCTGGTCTGAAGAAGATTTAAGGGAGAGACCAACAGGTAATCTTGATACCTGCTTGCAATCCATGGACTTTAGAGATTTTAATCAGGTGATATCTGTTGCACCAGGAGAGAAAAATTCTCCGATTGGCCTATTTCAGGACCTCAAGTCAGAGGCACTTTCTTTCCCCACAATATTCTGTGGTAAATCTCATGTGGAAAACAAAGATCGCTCAGTTGCATTACATTACAGTGACATTTGCAAGTGGGAACTTAGAAATGTTGACAGGCGTGTGGCATTGTGTGTACCAAATATATTTTTCAAACTGAAACGGTTGCAAATAAAACAGATAAGGGATAAAGTTTCATTAGCTATAAGAAAATGCAAAACAAAAGGGATGAGCTTCACTGCTGGTGATATACTAACTCCAGGTATTGTAGAAAAACTTACTATGCAAAATGATGGTTACAGAGTTCTTAGGACACTACGTGGTTCTCCACGTTACTGGGAAGCTGCCAAAAGAGATATTTTTGCAATGATACGACAACTTGGGATTCCGACGTGGTTTTGCTCTTTTTCAGCGGCAGAGACAAAATGGGTGCCTTTATTGACTTCTTTAGCAAAGCTTATTCAAGGAAGAGATTTATCAGCAGAAGAAATAGAGAGCATGGGATGGCAAGAAAAGTGCATGTTAATCAAATCTGACCCCGTTACTTGCGCACGGTACTTTGATCATCGGGTCCAAATATTAATTAAGCATGTCTTAAAGCACAAGTCCCAGCCTATTGGCGAAATACTAGATTATTCCTATCGTGTAGAATTTCAACAACGTGGATCCCCACACATACATATGGTTATCTGGGTAAATGATGCACCAGTTCATGGTTTATCTTCCGAGTCTACAATTGCTACTTTTGTTTCCAAATATGTTACATGTAACAAGGACTTGGCAGTACCCTCTTTGATTAATTATCAGACACATAGACATGCCCAAACCTGCAGAAAATATGGTAAAGCCATTTGTCGCTTTGATTTTCCCCTTTTTACTATGCCGGAGACTGTTATTCTTCATCCAATGGGTGAAGAAGAAGAAAAATCTGCGTTTGAGGAACATGAGAGGGTGATTTCTTGCTTGAATGACTTGCATCAATCACAGGAGGAGTTGCAGTTTGAGCACTTCCTTGAGAAGCTTGAGGTAGATTATGAAGCATATGTCCAAATCATACGGTCCACTTTGACCAGACCTAAAGTATTCTTAAAACGCTCTGTATCAGAAAGTCGTATCAATAGTTACAATCCTGTTCTGTTGAAATGCTGGCAAGCAAATATGGATATACAGTATATCTTAGATCCATACTCTTGTGTTTCCTACATTGTTTCCTACATTTCAAAAGGCCAGAGAGGCTTGTCAAATCTTCTGCAGGATGCATGTAATGAAGCACAGGAGCTAGATAGTGATATAAGACAGCAGGTCAGGAGGATTGGTAATCAGTTTCTGTCAAGTGTAGAAATATGGGCTCAAGAAGCTGTTTACCTGTCACTTCAAATGCCTCTTAGAAGATGCACACGAGACATTGTCTATGTTGATACAAAAAAGAATGAAGATAGAACATCTCTCATAAAACCATTATCAGAGCTGAAAAACTGCCATTGAACTCAAAGAATATTGAAATGGATAACATATTAAAGAGATACAAGAGAAGACCTAAAATTATGGAAAAGCTATGTTATGCAGATTTTGCCTCTTGGTATGAATTATGTAGCAGTAAAGAAAAAAAAAACGTGACAGCTCTGATAGCCAAAGCGTTGAGCATAAGTTGCCCGAGGCGGAATATCAATATGACAGGGATGATGATTTGTTAGAATCTGAAGAGATTCAAGAGAACAGTGGCAGTGTGATAAGATTTTCTTGTGGAACAGAGGTTAGACAAAGAAAGCAACAGAAAGTGATAAACAGTCACATTTCACCAGTAAATACTGATAGAGAGGAGCATTTCCGCGAAAGAATCATGTTATATACTCACTGGTTTAACGATGAGAAGGATCTTATTGATGGTTTTGACTCTTTTGAGCAAAGCTATTATGCCAAAGAGCCGGAAATTGATGCAAATAAATCAAAGTATGAGAAAACTGACGATGATTCTTACAAACACATGATAGAAAATTCTGATGCCGAGGAACTTGGCTCAGCTGTTCACCAACAGGCTCAACATGAGGACTTAATTGATGCAGAAGAAGGTCCGTCAAGGTCAGCAGCCCTTGGTTGTTTCGATCCAGGGACATGTAATACAGAAGGTCATGATTATGATCTTGGTGATGACTTAGGTGTTAGCAGAATACATGTTGGCTTTGATAACCTTCCAGCAAGGGAAGTGGATGATGAACAGTATTTACAAAGTGTACGGTTGTTAAATATTGAGCAAAAAAAAAGATTTTCTATTATGTTCTTCACAAAGTAAAGACCGAGTCTTTACCATTTTATACTTTTCTTTCTGGCGGTGCAGGCTGTGGGAAATCAGTGGTTATAAGAGCACTGACACAAGCCCTTCTTAAATATTTCAACCATTCACTTAGGGAAGACCCAAATACTTTGATGCTGCTCCTTTGTGCCCCGACTGGAAAAGCTGCGCATAATATTGGTGGTAGCACCATCCATTCTGCATATTGCATTCCAGCCAACCAGGGTTTTCAGTTCAAACCGCTTGATATGCAGCAGTTAAATACCATGCGGGCATTGTATCGTGACTTGAAAGTAATTATCATCGATGAGATTTCTATGGTAGGTCGAAGAACGTTGAATTTTGTAAACCTGAGATTGCAGGAAATAAAGGGTTGCACAAAATCATTTGGAAATGTTAGTGTCCTGGCGGTTGGTGATTTGTATCAGTTAAAACCTGTTCTTGATGCATGGGTGTACTCAGATATATGCCAGCCTAGTCAGCTGCATTGTAGAGGCACAAACCTATGGACGGATTTGTTTGAATTTTTCGAACTAAAAGAAATTATGAGGCAAAAAGATGATTATACGCATGCATGCATCTTAAATAGGTTGCGAGAAGGGGAGCACACAGATGAGGATTTAGCCGAGTTGGAGAAGAGGCAAATCCAGACTCTTGGCTTGTCAAAAGAGAATATTGCACATGTGATTCACTTGTTCTGCAAAAGGGCTGATGTTTATACTCACAATGAATCTATCCTTACAGGCATGCCATCTTCCAATAAAATAGAAATTGAAGCTATTGACTCTGTATCTGGTAACATCAGTCCTTCTCTTCATAGTTTTGTTTGTTTGATTTGAGGTTTAACGTCCCCGTCAACACTGTATAGATCATTTTGGAGACGTTGCTTCCAATTTTGTGGGACTTTTACCCGACATTGAGATGAAATGACATCTCAAGCCCTGTCGCCCAATGAAACCAATAGGGTTTATTAGCATGGACGGTCCGCCTCGCACCGCGGTTCCTGGACAGGCTTAGATCCTCTAAGCGGTTTACCAGTACTAGTGTGCGGGCCGGATTCAGCTCTGCGTGGAAGCATCGTGCAGCCCATATTTCTCTTCATAGTAAGATTGTGTCTAGAATTCCATTAGACCCAAATAAAACAATGGGCCTACAAAAACAACTTGTACTTGGCTTGGGCATGCAGGCTGAAGTGTGTTCAAATATAGATACAACCGATGGCCTGACAAATGGTGCATCATGTCGCATTAAGAAATTTGACTTTCGGGTTGAGAACTCTAGCAGATGTAGCATAGTCTGAGATGAGTTTGATGATCAGTCAGTTGGGAGGTGTTGGCGTATGAAATACAAACATTTATACCAAGAGGGTATTACAAGGTCCTGGACTCCAATTTTGGAAACTTGCAGAAGATTTACATATAAATATCACAAAACTTACCATATTGTTAGACGTCAGTTTCCACTTTACCTATCTGCTGGAAAAAACAATTCACAAGTCTAAAGGTTCAACAATCCAAGGAGCTGTACTCCATTTTGGTTCAAGACAAATTGATCATATTCACTATGTTGGCCTAAGTAGAGTGACCAGTCTGTCTGGGGTGTATATTCTGGAACTTAATTCTTCTAAAATAAGTGTTTCCCATGATGTTCAGGCAGAAATGGAACGTCTAAGAACTCAAAGGCAAATTCGGGTTGAAGGTTTCTCTAGCTCGGTTTCTCTTCATATCACAGGTGACCATTTAAAAGTTGTCTTTCAAAATTGTCGATCTCTGAGGAAGCATTTTGAAGATGTCAAACATGAATACAACATAATGTCTGCTGATATTATTGGCTTTGTAGAAACAAGAATATCAGGTGCTTTGCCATGGGAGTTTAAGTTAGATGGTTTTGACAAGTTATCTTCAGAATATGAAGAGTCTGCCCATGGGATTACCATTTATTACAGCAATGATTTAGATATTCATTTTCTGGCCTTCAAAACAGTGAATGGCATAGAATATGCACTTGGAGCTTTAAGTAAACAAGTTGTTGTGAGTTTTATTTATTGTCCTCCAAAGGTTCCCACTGCTGACAACTTCAAAGCATTTATTGCTTCATTTCATGAAGAAGTTTCTAAGCATTTTGTTCAGTCACAAGTGAAACTTTTATTAATGGGAGATTTCAATTCTCCTAACACAGAAGGAGGAAATGTTGTACAGCTTTTTAAGAATCAACCTGGCTTAAAGCAGTTTATCAACAGTGTGACTACTGACTATGGCAGTACCGGCCCCGATAGCTCAGTTGGTAGAGTGTCCGCTCCGGGGAACGGGAGGTCTCGGGTTCGATCCCGGGCCGCGACATACCAAAGTCGTTAAAAATGATACTAGCTGCTCCTCGCTTGACACTCAGATGTACGGGGTAGAGCTAGGACTGGTCGATCCAGTGTCAGAATAATGTGACTGGGTGTGGTATCATGTAATGTGTCTGGGACATGATACTTCAGTGAGGCAGCACTATAAACGTGAGCATTGAGCTCCCTGTCGCAACCAGACGCCGTCGTGATATGACTGAAAAATTGTTGAAAGTGACGTTAAACCCGAATTCGCACACACCCACACCCACACCCACACACACACACACACACACACACACACACACACTGACTATGGCAGTTGTCTTGATCATATATACACAGACTTATCTTCAGAATGCTTGGCTAAGTTTGGCATTTTGAGTCATATTATTCAGACCATAAAGCCCTGCATGTAGAATTTTCAATGCACCAAGATGGTCTTCACTATGATTTTGAATATTGGAATGAAAATGCTGTCCTCCAGAAAAAAAATGAGTTTTACCATACTTTTCTATTGATACTTTCCAAAAAGTTGGATTCGGAAATGAAAAAGTTGGAGTAAATTACTCAAAATTTGGAGTTAAAAGGAACGACTAGTAGTTTTATTGTATGCACCGGTTGCTGGCAACATGTAAGGCCGGTACAATTTATCGGATAATCTATTATTCAGTAAATAAAATTCACAAAAAAGGTTTTCTTATTGTTTTGCTTCCAATTGATTATTTGGTTTGTACAATTTACTACCCAAAGATGTGCCTAAAACAGCTACATGAGTGGCAAACAGTGCAGACTAAGATGAGATGCCGTGTTTTGCGGCATCTCATTCAGGTCTACACTGTTTGCTCAGGTCTATCTGTTGAAATACATATGGTACAGTGCGGCATATGGTAGGAATCATGCTCAAACAAAGCCAGACAGGTAAAATTATGACCAAATCTTCAGTGATTTGTAATCGATTATCGATAGTAATGACAGGAACGATAACCGATAATCTTTTCAGCTGCGATTAGCCTGCCCTAGCAACATGTTACCAGAATGTGAGCTTCTGACACTTGCCTTTTCAACTGGATGCAAAAAAAATATTGACTCTGTTGTTGTTGGGCAGGTGTAATTGCAGTCTGTCCCAAGACTCTTGGGTATGTTGGGTTCAGCTGGGTGTGGCTTTCACTAACCCTGAAGCCTGGAGCACAACAGCCTTCTGACGCCAGAACTCGGTAGCCAGATAACATTGAGGATTTGGTCACAATTTTACCGTTCTGACTTTCTTTGGAGCATGAATATTGCTATTTATACTACTATGTTACCTATATGTATTAGGCCAAACTGACCTGGGCACTGTTTGCTATTCATACAGCTATTTTAGGTACTATACTAGGGAAAAAAAATAAGAGAACCCCCAATTCAAATAGAAAGTTCTAAGCAAAACTTCAATGGCACAGGGAAGGTATATATGCACAGTGGATCAGTATCTGGTCCATGCACCTCAAGCAATAATGCATGCACGACACCTTCTGCGCATGCTTGTGATTGTGCAACAGATTATCTCCCTTGGTATCCGTCGCCATTCTTCTTGTAATGCTCGGCCAAGCCGTTGCAGACTGCTACAATGCTGCTGTCTGTTGCCCACACGGTGACCCAAGACATCCCAAATGTGCTCAATCAGCGACATATCAGGGGATTTGGCTGGCCACGGCAGTGCCCTTAAACCTTGTTGTCTCAGAAATTTGACGGCAACACAGGCTCGATGTGGGTGTGCATTGCTGTCCTGGAGGTCGAAGTTCCCACCAATGCGCCATGCGAATGGGACAACCACTGGGCGTAAAATTTGGTCTACGCAACGCTGGCCGTTCAAGCTACATTGAACTATCAAGGTAACTTGACTGGCCAGTGTTACCTAGACCAAATTCCAATACAACAACACACTTCCACGTCGAGCAGCATTGTAACAATCTGCAGCAGCTTGGCCGAGCATTGCAAAAAGAATGGTGACGGATACCAATGGAGATAATCTGTCGCACAATCACAAGCCTGCCCAGAAGGTGTCGTGCATGCATTTATGCTCCTGGTGCATGGACCAGATACTGATCCCCTTTCCATATAAACCTTCCCTGCTACATTGAAGTTTCGCTTCTTTCTATTTGAATACAAGGGTTCCCATATTTTTTGTCCTTAGTATATATTGGGTAGTTAACTGTACCTAATGAATAATCAGTTACCAACAAATCCGTAACAATAGTCATTTTTGCAATACATGTATGTATTGGTCAGTTAATCAGTTATCCTATTAATCATGAATGCCAGCCCTTGCCTACTATGTACTTTATTTCTTTTTGATGTCAAATTTCTTTTGCATTTCTATTAAGTGACAGTGACATGTATAACAACTCAAACACTGCAAGCAAACGTGTTTACTAAAGATAATTACAGCTTTTTCTTGAGTGCCTGGAAAATTCTTCAGGTGCATTGTAAAGTTCTGCTTAAACTCCTTATTTTACTGGAGGTTTGTGGATTTTATCTTGAAAAGGTATGTTGTGCATACCAATTTGAATGGCCTCATTGGGGTAATTTCAATGAGAACGCTTAGCTTAAAATAGAATGAGGAAAAACAAAGCATTTCTGTCATTCAGTCAATCAGATGACATGATGCTATTGCTTAAATTCACAAACAGAAAGACGGTGTAGATCCGGATCATGTGACTTCAAGAGCTATCTGGTTTGGATTTATCCTGTTTGCAATGATAAGGGTGTCATGAATAGCAGGGCAAGTTGCAAACAGATAATTTGGAATATATTACCAGATAACTGATTAGGATTATTTTCTGTAAAAAATGAAAGATTACTTGCTTGATTACAAGATGGAAAAAGTTAACTTGAAAAATAAAATGAATTTCTAAAAAAAAGAAACCAATTGTCATTTCAGATGGCTTCTACCATGTCTACGCTGGATTCCATCTTCAAGGACAGAGGAACGGGTCCATACGGAAAGTCAGTGAAGGTTAAAGTGGTTGCAAGAGCAGAACCATTAACTTACAAAGGCTCAGATGGAGGAGACAGACAGTCTCTCACTGTCGCCACCAGTGATGGATCAGCATGCCTGCGTCTTGTGTGTTATGACGCCAGCAAATTTCAAAAGTTCTGTGGGAAATACAGTCATCCTCATAGAAGTTATAAGAAAAACTGCGGATGAGCTACCCTGTATCGTAGCCACAAAAACGACAGAGGTTTTCTTGTCTGGAGGAATTGATATTCCTCCAGAGCATACCGCTAGAGGTATGCTGCTGGTCAACCACCTCCAGCTGCAACTCTTCCGGTGAAGCAGGATCTGCAGTCACCTATAAAGAAAAGGGTTTCTGTGTGCGGGAAAATAATTCAGGTTTGTACACGTTTCAGTAGATAAATACTGTTAATATTATTTCAGCACTGTTTGTATGATTTGATGTTTAATGTTACTGTCAAGACTGAATAGGTCATTTTGGAGACACTGCCAATTATTCTTGGATCCGAGTTTGAGTTGAAATGACATCTCGAGCCCTGCTGCCCACTGTGACAAAAAGGGTTTATATGCATTGACAGTCCAGCTTGCACCCTTTTCCTGGGCATGTTTGAGAACCTCAAATCAGTTCACCAGTACTCGTGTTTGGTTCGTTTCGGCTCTGCAAAGTATCATGCAGCCCAAGCCTTGATGAAGGGTCCGTAAATTGGGCCAAGGGCGCATCTTCCATTCATTTACATGAAAAAAAAAATCAAGATTTTGATGGGCCTATTTAGCTCGGCTGTTTTCGAAGAAAACAACAAGATATTGTCTCTGGCGTCGTCTGCGTCGTCATCGTGCAAAAACTTGGACATTTTGTAATATGTCTGTCATTACTGAACATATTTACTTTAAACTCGGACTTGTTGTTCATTATGTAAAGGGGAACTCATACCAATAGGTGGGGTAACCTTCAAATATTTTTGGCCCACTTATGCCCCTTTTCGACTTATAATTTTTGCAAAAACTTGGACATTTTGTAATATCTCTGTCATTACTGAACATATTTACGTCTTTACTGAACATATTTACTTGAAACTCGGACTAGTTGTTCATTATGAAAAGGGAAACTCATGTCAATAGGTGAGGTAACCCTCAAAATACGTTTGGCACAGTTATGCCCCCTTTGACTTAGAATTTGTGCAAAAACGTGGACATTTTTTAATATCTCTGTCATTACTGAACATATTTACTTGAAACTCGGACTATTTGTTCATTATGAAAGTGGAACTCATGCCAGTAGGTGAGGTAACCCTCAAAATATTTTTGGCACAGTTTGCGTCAGAGTGCAAAAACTTGGACATTTTATAATATCTCTATCATTACTGAACATATTTGCCGGCTTCGGTGGCTCAGTCGGATGCGCGTCCGACTGATGATCAGGAGGACGCGGGTTCTATTCCCGCCAGGGTCGGCAACATTCTTTTGTGGAGATTGATATTGAAATCTTTTCTATGATCATTCTCTCCCTTCCGCTGAATCAAGAAGGGTAGTAGTCAGTTTTGGCGAAGGAGTGTGTACTGTACTGGTTATCCGCTTATATATAAGCCTGCTCAGGAAAAGTGTGGATAGGTAAACTGACCGGCTCAAACGTTACCTAAAATAGTGTTGACTGCCAATGACTGGGCTGTTAAACTCAAAAACAAACAAACAAACTGAACATATTTACTTGAAACTTGGACTTGTTGTTCATTATGAAAAGGGGAACTCATACCAATATGTGAGGAAACCCTCAAAATATATTTTTGGCACAGTTATGCCCCTTTTTTTACTTATAATTTTTATTTGACTAAACGAAACTGCAACCGAGCATTGGCACCTACATGTGGTGCTCTTGTTAAATTATTTTCATGGGCCTTTTGGAAAAATTGATGGGCCCAAGAAACCTTAAAGCTCACCTAACAGCAAAATTAACATCAAATTTGAATAGCTTATATATGGGGCCCAAAGAAAAATTTAACCATATTCAGTCTATCTATTAGTTTTCTCATAAAATGGCCTGGGGGTGGGGGGGGGGGGGGGGTCCCATCTCAGAAATATCCCTGCATTAAGTAATATTCCTTAAGTTCAGTTACAAGCAATACTTGATTGATTCTTGTTAAAGGAGAAGTAAAACAAAGATCAGGAATCGATACAATTAACTTACTCCACCCATCAAAGACACCAAAGGGAAAGAAACACAAACATTAAGCGACCAGACCATGATGGAAACCTAAACAAAGGAAGGCCATAAGGACAGTTACTTTCCCACAAAATGGCCATATGGCCATCCAAAATAAAAAGACACAAGTGATACAAACAGTAAGTAACAAACAACACCATAAATAAACCGCCACAGAAGAACCGCCTTGGAACGGTCAGTGGAATGATTTCCACTGGGGGGGGGGGGGGGGGGCTTAAATCGGTTTTACGTGGCCACAATCCTCGCCCTTACTTCCGTAGTTCCCCATTCCCATGAGGAGGTGGAAGTAGGACTTGAGCAGGATTTCTTATTTTAGGACCTTGGTTTATTTCTACCGCAGTTGTATCCATCTTGCATGGAATGGTTACGCTGCTTGCCTTGTAAACCAGTGGTCACATGATCAATCCAGGGCTTCTCCAGACTAACGGATGAGTCTTTAAACCAAGTCCCGTCTCTCAATGACCTTAGTTGTTGGTGGGACGTACAACTCGGACATTCACTCACCCACCTTGCATGGTAAAACATTTTTAAACGGCTGATGATGGCGAGCTAATTTGTCACTATATCAGTTGAGTTGATATTATGATTGACAAATAAAAGATCTGGTATAGGTTTTGTATAAGTGAACATTATTTACCTGTCCAACTTACCTGTAAACTGTTGAATTATTTTTCATTTATTAGTCCACTTAAAAAATGTTCAATTGTCCACTATGACCTTTTGATTTTTTGGCTGGATTTTTGTCCATTGAGAATCACCTTAATCCTTTATGTACCTCATGTAATTTTACACCTTCCATATAGCACAAGTCCATTTAAAAATTTTGAGGTATCATGGTGTGTCACCTTCAAAATTTGTTTGAAAATAGCTTACCTTTTGCAAACAGTGTAGGCCTTGATCAGATGCCCCATTCTGCAGCATCTGATCTGGGCCTGCAATGTGCAAAGCATACATTTTGGGGTGTCTTGTGAAAAATGGGTTAATAAATATAATCAGGTCTATGTATTTGTATTCTGACATAGCAGACCCAGCTTACTGCTGCATGCTGTCCTTGAAAGCTAGTGGTCCTATTTCCTCAAGATACAGTTTGATCTTAGTCTGAAGTGGCTTCTTAACCCATTTAGAACCGGAAACCCCAAAACGGGTATCCTAGCAAACAGTGCAGGCCCAGATCAGATGCCACAGAATCAGTTTTGAAGAAAACACAACCTACCTCAAAGGTCAAGGTCATACTTAGAGGTCAAAGGTCAAAAAGGGGACTTTTTTCTTGTTTTGTCAATGACTTTTTGGTTTGGTCGCCATGAGGCGGGCAAACCGGGTATAATGACCAGATTGTATTTGTTCCATGGAGGGGCACGTGACTTGATAAACCAATCAGGTTATTGCGATAGACAGAGGTACATTTAAAAAGCGAACCAAGCCCAATAAGGACACCCCAGGCAAACTCAATACCCAGAAACTGGTAATTTCAAGAGCACTGCTTTCTTTTTCAAGCAGGATCATTAGGCAAAGACCGTAAAATTGCATCATTGAGGTAGATTTGTACAGCAAAGAACGAACAACAGAAAGGGAGGCAAAATTTGGAGCGCCGTAGCTGAGTTAGCTCGAGCCGCCCTGGGGTATTATTTTCGGGTGTCCTGTCAGTATATGCGCAATGTACAATCAGTCTATCGTGTTTGCGCATGCGTTACCGGGGACGATTCCAATATTTCGCGCGCAAATGTCATCGCCATCTTGAAAGATCGTAAACACTTGCGACTTGTAAAAGGCAAAAATGGTTGTAAGTATTTTGGGAAATAACCATCAGGGGTCGCCAATATATTCCCCGTTTAATGGTGTGCAGTGCACAGCAGTTGCTTTGATTGCTCTGATGTTCTTGGCTTGCAATATTAACGACCGAACCAACAATATCAGTGTAACAAATCTTTCTCCAGCAAATATTGACAGTGTTGTGTATGTTGGAACGTTGTTGTACAAATCATTGGACGTCGAAGGGTATATTGGGCATCACCACCTTCCTCAGTTTTTAAACTTGCAAGATCTTGCTATACAAGGTCTTACTGAGGGCATTTATGGGTTTGATTATTTTCTAGACCAGTATTATGGAAACATAGATGATGCACAGAATCCTGAAGACCTTGGATTTATAACATTGAGCCAGGCTTTAAGAGAATCAAGTCTTTTATCCCCTTACTTATTGTTTACATGCAATGGTTTAACAACAGCTTTTTATGTAAACCGGGACACAAATCAATACATAATATTTGATTCGCACGAACGTAATGCTCTGGGTTTGATGCAAGAGAATGGAGCGTCGGTATTGTTGCAGTTCTCCAGTTTTAATGAAATGTTACTTTATTTGAAGCGGTTTTTTCAGGTTGGAAGTTATGAATTAACACCAATTTCTTTCAGTCTTGTTACACTGGCAGAGGAAGTTAACACAAACGACCGTCAAACTAGTAATCATAATGCACATTTAACAACTGCCAATAATGATAATGGCATCATAAGCAAAGGCAGCAAAAGACAGGATCATAGTTATAGTTTTGTAGGTCAGAAGGCAAAGAAAAGGAAGAGAAATCCCAAAACAGAGCAAAAATCATCAAGATTAGGTGTAGAGGAATCCGCTTTATGCAGTAACACTGAGTTTTGCCATACCATTTATACATCAGATAATTTTGTTAATGATTCTTCTCAGATACCACTGATAGGTGCATATGTTGACATAGAAAATTCGTCAAATTATGAAACAAACAACACTTCACAAGATACAACTCAAAGTCTTATCAATTATGGGGCTTTTTCTAAATATGCATCATCTAAGCCAAATAGGTCTTGCTCTGTTTGTAATATTTTTTTGTTTGATGAAGAATGTAGATTTCTTAAGAAAACTTCAGAACTTTCTTCCAAGTTAAACTTAAATGAAACCAGTATTTTGTGTTGTAAATGCTTTAACAATATTAACAGAGACTCCGTACCTCAAGGGTAATATATTTGTAACAATTTATTTGTTGGTGAAATTCCAAAAGAATTGCAAAATCTTACTTTGATGGAAAAAAGACTAATTTCACAGATCCACACATTCATGACCTTAGTTATCTTGCCTGGTGGACAATTTGCCGAAAAAGGTATAGCAGTGAACTTCCCTGTTGATGTTAATGAAATTATCACATGTTTGCCGAGAGCCATCAATTCTACAAATATGTCCCTTGTTTATTTTGGTAACTCCACTGTAAAAAGTCAGCAGTGCACACATATGGCCAGAAAACAAAGAGTATGGGATGCTTTAAAATGGTTAAAGAGTTGCAATCAGTGTTATAAGAACATAACATTCACAAATTGTTCCTCATTGTATACAGAGTATTTAAATGACAATGGTTCTAATATTGTAGATCAGTCTGCAGACGTTGATGAGTTTGGTATTGTGCCAACTGATTATAGTTTATCATTAGCTTGTGAAAAATCTGCAATGACAGGATCCTTATCAAATGTTCATGTACCTAGACACACTGGTACACCAGTTTTTATATACAACAAAACCTTGGGCGAAGAAATGGCTTTCCCCTGGCTGTTTCCTCTTGGGAAAAACGGCTTCAAAGCAGATCGTCCTCAGAAGCTGTTTTTGAAAGAATATTTTCACTACAGATTTTATTCAAGTGATTGTAGATGGAGAAAAGACATTGCTTATTTATTAAATGCTGTTAATGCATATGAACAGGATCACTTATTAAATTTAATAAATATACACGTGTGTGAGAAAACCCATATCTCATAATTCAAGTGGTTAAACTTCACTTACTGCTGCTGATGTGCTTGATTTATCTAACAACCCTGATCTGCTTTCAAATTCCTTTATGTTTATGAAAGACATCAGAGGCACAGCTGCATACTGGAAAAATACACTGCTTGATTTGTTAGCAATGATCAGGACTTTAGGGCCTCCAACAGTATTCCTGACATTGTCTGCTGATGACATGCACTGGAAAGAAGTTGCTAACATTTTAGATGTAAATGCAAAACATACTACCAATGCAGATTATGTAAAAAAAGATCCGCTGATGACTGCAGTAGTTGTTCATCGTCGATTTCAGGCACTTCTGAAGTATGGAGAAGAACCACTTGGAAAAGTTCAGGATTATTTTGTTCGCGTTGAATTCCAGCAGCGTGGAACAGCTCACTTTCATTGTTTTTTCTGGGTCAGTGGAGTTCCTTCTTTAAGCAACACTGCAGAAGGTAGAGATAATATTCTTTCACATATTGATTCTGTTATTAAAACAGTTCAGTCCTCTGATGAAGTAGAAAAGGATATGGTATCAAGATACCAGACTCATCGGCACACTCGGTATTGTTTAATACATGGGACATGTAGATTTGGTTTTCCTTTCAGACTCTGTTCCAAAACTGTTTTCAAAACTGTCATTGATTCAACCTCCAACAATAGTAGAGGCAAATGCTATGAAACGGAGCGTCATGAAGGTGATGAATATATCAATCCATACAATCCAGTAATTCTAAAATTTTGGCAGGCCAACATGGACATACAGCTTGTGAATTCAGCTGAAAGTGCAGCATACTATGTTTGTGCATATCTATGTAAAGCTGAGCCTGAGGACTTACGAAAAGCATTGACCGAGATAATTCAATCTCTTACACTGAGTGAAGAACCAGTCCCACAAAAGTTACAGTTGTTACGTATTGGAAATTGTGTACTGAAAACAAGGAGACTTTCAGCACAAGAAGCAGCTTATAGAATAAGTAATTTGCCTTTGAGAATGTCATCAAGAACAACTATTTCTCTAAATGTAAAACACCCAAATAAGCGTTACAGAATTCTCAAGCCAAAGAGTGAGCGTCTTGGTTTATCTCCTAACAGCACAGATATCTTCAAAAGCAATATGCTCGACTACTATCGTGCTAGACCAATTACACATAAAAATCTTAGTTTATATGAATTTGCTTCATTCTATATTAGATGTTCACCTCCGAGGGACAAATCTTATGTTAGCATAAAGTGCATGGAAAGAATTCAACTTCAAGCCCCATATCTTTTCTATATGAGAAAGCGAACAAAATGTGCTGTAATTCGCTTGCCAAAAATAGCAAAACACACTGAAGATTATTACTACAGTTGCTTGTTGCTTTTTTATCCACACCGATCTGAAACAGACATCCTGCATGAACATCAGATAGCTAGGGAGGCATTCATAGAAAAAATGGCAAACAAATGTTTGAAGATGAAACAGTTTACTTCCTATTCCATTGCAGATGAGCTAGAAGAGGCTGTTCAGTTTGTAAGGCTGTCACAAATGGAACTTGCTTCTTTTGTTATGCCTAATACAGTTGATTTAGAAGAACAGGCATTGGAACATGTATACACAAGCTTACCAGCTGATGTTAACAACACATTTGACAATCTTCTGCAAAGAGATGAAACTGTGAAAGCAACTTTCGATGACTCCGATAATATCTTTCTCCACAGTTTACTAAATGGCATATCTGTTGATCAGCTGCATCAGGATATTTCATGTCTTACTATGGATCAGTTGTCTGTGCTGCAATATATTGACACACAATTTAAGTCCAAATCGCTCTTTCATATCTTCATAACAGGAGGGGCAGGTGTTGGAAAAAGCTTCCTTACTCGCACTATCATTAAACGGTTAAAAGCTAAGTCTGCATGTTCATCTGTTGACTTGCTGCCAGTGATAGTGTGTGCACCAACAGGTGTAGCAGCAAGGAATATCAATGGTAGAACTCTTCACAATGCTTTCTGTTTACCAGTAGAACACCCAGGTTTCAATCAATTCACAGAACTGTCAGCTAAAACACTAAAAAAGCTTAGGGAAGCATATGCAAATGTTCACACACTCCTTGTTGATGAAATTTCAATGGTAAGTGCTAAATACTTCAGATATGTTCATCAAAGGCTATGCTCCATTAAATGTTCTGATGAGCCATTTGGTGGTTTAAATGTTATTTTAGTGGGGGGGGATTTTTTCAGTTAAGGCCCTGTCGTGGTTTCTATGCTTTTGAAGAAAAATATCTTTGGAACAAATTCCAGCCATTTTCCTTGAAACAAATATTAGACAAAGAGGTGATCAAACATTTATTGATCTGTTAAATAGAGCACGTGTTGGCCTTTTAAATGAGCAAGACATAAGACTTCTTGAAAGTAGAAAACATCAGAACACAACATTAGAGCCTTTTTCATCTGCTGTCCATATGTATCCAAAAATCAAGGATGTTCGTAAATTCAATACGCTGAAACAGCAAATGGTACAAGCAGATACTTGCATCATTCAAGCTATTCACTATTTTTCGGAAATGGACATAAATCCACATGGAACCGTTTCTGAAAACCTTATTCCACAAGATGACAGAAAAGCGGGCGGTATGCCCAGACTACTTGAATTGTCTGTTGGTACACGTGTCATGTTGCTGATAAATATTAATATTAAACAAGGATTAGTCAATGGAGCAATGGGTTATGTTAAAGAAATTCATTATGGAGAAAATAACACAAGACCAGCCCATTTGTACGTTAAATTTAATGATACATCAGTCGGCAGTTTGCTGCAAAATCCTGAATATAACAATAGCATTTCAATCGAAAGTATATCTCAAGACTTTTTTTTGCAAGGGAAGAGTAATTACACGATATCAGTTCCCACTAATACCTAGCTGGGCTTGTAGCATACATAAAATGCAAGGTACATCTTTGCAGCATGCAGTTATTTCTATAGGAGATTATGTTTTTGCAAAAGGTATGTCATATGTTGCATTAAGTCGAGTTACAAGTATTGATGGCCTTGCTCTGAAGGCTTTCCTTGCTGACAAAGTTCAGCCAGATCTTAAAGTTCTTCAGGAATATGCGAGAATGAAAAAAAAAGGTAAATGATGGTAACAGCAGTATGAATGATACATCAAATAACTAAATAACAGAAATGTAGTTTTTTTTTGCAGCTATATAGTAGGTCACTTAGCAAGTAAGTCTGACCAATAAATTTTTTCTGTTTGTTGTCTCCCTAACTGTTTGAAATAATAGCCCGTACCCTGAAAATTTTATTGGCCATTATCAAGATCTTTTTTATCCCCCGACCGAAAAGGTTCGGGGGATATAGCGATCAGCCTGGCGTCCGTCCGTCCGTCCGTCTGTCCGTCCGTCCGTCCGTCCGTAGACGCAACCTTGTGATGGCCATAACTCCTATACCCTTTGAGATTCATTGATGGTTCTTGGCACAATTGTTCACAAGGCCGAGACGGCGTGTCATGCGCAAGAACCAGAACTCTGGATGCCATACTTTTTTAGTTATCTCCCCTTTTAATAAAATAGAATGACTACTTTGTGATGGCCATAACTCCAATACCCTTTGAGATATATTGATGGTACCTGGCACAGTTGTTCACAAGGCTGAGAAGGCGTGTCATGCACAAGAACCACAACTCTGGTTGCCACGGTTTTGGAATTATCTCCCCTTCCAATAAAATAGAGTTACAACCTTGTGATGGCCATAACTCCTATACCCTTTGAGATTCATTGATGGTTCTTGGCACAATTGTTCACAAGGCTGAGACGGCGTGTCATGCGCAAGAACCAGAACTCTGGATACCATACTTTTTTAGTTATCTCCCCTTTTAATAAAATAGAATGACTACTTTGTGATGGCCATAACTCCAATACCCTTTGAGATATATTGATGGTACCTGGCACAGTTGTTCACAAGGCTGAGACGGGGTGTCATGCACAAGAACCACAACTCTGGTTGCCATGGTTTTGGAGTTATCTCCCCTTCCAATAAAATAGAGTGACAACCTTGTGATGGCAATAATTCCAATACCCTTTAAGATATATTGATGATACCTAGCACAGTTGTTCACAAGGCCGAGACAGTGTGTCATGCACAAGAACCACAACTCTGCATGCCGTGTTTTTTTAGTTATCTCCCCTTCCAGTAATATAGAATCGCTACCTTGTGATGGCCACATCTCCAACACTCTTTGAGATATATTGATGATACTTGGTACAGTTGTACATGAGGTTAAGCAGGTGTGCCACGTGCAAGAACCACAACTCTGGGTGCCCTGGTTTTTTAATTATCTCCCCTGACAATATAACCTTGTGATAACCATAACTCAAATACCCTTTGAGATATATTGATGGTACTTGGCACAATTGTATACAACGTTGAGATGGCGCTTCATGCCTAAGAACCACAACTCTGGGTGCTATGATATTTGAGTTATCTCCCCTTCCAATATAACAGTATGACAACCTTGTGACCACCGTACCTCCAATACCCTTTGAGACATATTGGTGGTACTTGATGCAGATGAACATGAGGTTAAGCAGGTGTGTCATGCTCAAGAATTACAACTCTGGGTGCTCTGGTTTTTTAGTTATCTCCCCTGGCAATATAACCTTGGTGATGGCCATAACTCCAACTCCCTTTGAGATATATTGAAGGAACTTAGCACAATTGTAAACAAGGTACAGAAGGGATGTCATGTGCAAGAACCACAACTGTTGTTGCTGTGGTATTTGAGTTATCTACCCTTCCAATATAACAGTATGACCAGCTTGTGATCACTATATCTCCAATACCTTTTGAGACATATTGATGGTACTTTGTGCAGAATTACATGAGCTTAAGCAGGCATGTCATGCGCAAGAACCACATTTCTGAGTGCCCTGGTTTTTTAGTTATCTCCCCTGACAGTATAATCTTGCGATGGCCATAACGGCAATACTTTTGTGATATGTGGTTTAATTCTGGTGCACTTTCTATTGGTGAACAATCTTCTGAAGGCCATATTGGCTTTTGGTCGGGGGATTTGCCATCTCTTCCGATGGCTATTTTTTATGCCCTTGCCATTCAAAGAATGGTGGAAGGGCATATAGTATTGCACCTATCTGTCTGTTTCTTATTTCTGGATGGAGTTTGAAATTACATGGCAGAAATGTCAACCATTGTTAGACAAGGTGTCACATGCAAAATTCAGCTCACTATCGTCAAGGTCATACTTAAGAGGACAAAGGTCAGAAAAAGGGTCCAAAACTTAAATGCAGTCAAAAAGCTTGTTATTTCTGGATGGATTTCAGAAATGTAATTTATCATAAGACAATGTGTTATGCACAAAATTCAGGTCTGTACATTCAAGGTCAAGGTCAACAGCGGCCCAAAACTTAATTTTGGAATGGATTTTGAAATTACATGGCAGAAATATTAACCATCAATGGCGTCATGGAGAGATGGTGCACACAAAATCCAGTAAAGTACCTGTAAGGTCAAGGTCATACTTAGAGACCAAAGGTCAAAAAAGACCAAAATTAACATGTGGTCAATAACTTTCTTAAATCTGGATGAATTTTGAAATAACTGTAACAGGTGAAAAAAAATGCTAATCACCTTTACCCGGCCGGGGATCGAACCAGGGTCGCCGGATTGGTAAACAAACACTCTTCCACGTCGCAATAAAAGCCGGCTTGTACCGCAAGGCAGTACAAGTGTGCTATATACCTATACCCTATGACATTCTCCCCCTCCACATTGAAATTCTTCCTCGAATTTCTGGGAGTCCAAGAACCATGTGAAATGATACTCAAGGAGTTTTAATGCACATAAGTGGGTTATTTATGGTGGGCGCCAAATGTAACCGTTGGAAAAATGCTAATCACCTTTACCCGGCCGGGGATCCAACCCGGCTCGCCAGATTGGTAAGCAAACACTCTACCACGTCGCTATAAAAGCCGGCTTGTACCGCAAGGCAGTACAAGTGTGCTATATACCTATACCTAATGACATAACTTTACAGAAAGGTTCACCATCATGAGAAGATATGTTATGCTGAAAAACCCATGTCTGTGCCTCCAAGGTCAAGGTCGTACTTGGAGATCAAAGTTAAAAACAAACAGTCCAAAGCTTATAAGTTTTATCTTAAAATTATGGTACTTTCTCCATATTGACCTTTGTTCTTGCCGAGATTTTAAAATCAAACATAACCCATAATTTAGAACCATATATGTGTAAAACAATATGCTGTTTTGATAAAAAATGTGTCAAGATAAATTGTGAAGCTCAAACTGTACAAATGCATTGTTTTGCCCAACCAACGATTCCATTTCACCTGGTTCTGATGCTATCTATCAGCAATTAACCCTTATCCTGCTGTTCATGACATGACCTTTCTTTGCAAGTTTGCAAACAGTATAGATCCAGATCGGATGGCTTGCCATCTGATCAGGATCTACACTGTTTGACATTCAGTTTGTGAATTTGTACTAATAAATTACATCAAGTAGTCTGATTGGTTCAAAGTCAGAAATAGGTGTTGCTTATTTCAGCAAGATATGTGTTAAAATCTGCAACAGCTTTATTATTTCATCATCAAACTTTTTGAGACCTCCATTACGTTTGCTGAAAAAAACTTTTGATTTCATTACAGTGTTATATATAAGCACTACAGTTGACTGTTGTTATCTCAAACTACTGCTTAAATCAAACAAAACTTTGTGCTCTACTATTTCAGTTATGCTAGCCTATATGTCCCATGATTTCAACTCCTTTTTATCTCAAACTACTATTATGTCAAACCAAAGGAGTTTGAGATAACAAGAGTTAACTGTATAACAGCTAAAACTTCATTTACCCTTTCAAACCTGAGCATCTTAAGTGGACTGTTCCATATTAGAAACTACACAGTTCCATTCTGTGACTTCATGGTTTATTTTAAATCATTAACAGAATGCCAAACAGTGCGGCTCTAGATGAGATGGCTCATTATGATCAATTTCAGCTGATGCTACTCTGTTTTAATAAGTATAGGCAAATGTGTACTTGTGTACAAGGTTGAAAGGGTTAAGCACAGCATTGAAATCTGATTAATTGAACATTATTTAATTTAGAGCTCATTAAGCAACATATCTTGCATATTAAATACATATGCCACATAGTATTTTATAATTTACCATTTTGCTATATTGTGTGGAAGCCTGATTTTTCAAAACTTAACATTTTTAGAACTATGCTTTTGTTTTTACTTACTTTCTATGGTGTGCTACATGTTTATTTGTAGAATAACTTAGAAGTAATACTAAAAATGGGTGATAACCTCCCCATATGTCAGCCAGTAACAGCTGCAGTTCTAAGCAAGGACACTGCTTTGACAGAATATGTAACAGAAGCAGGAGAAAAGAGACAAAGGTTTCATGCCATATTGGCGGACTCTACAGTTGCCTGTGTTGTCAAAGTGTTCAAGCCCAATTTATTTGGGGCTTTATACCTGGTTTGGGAATACGACTAGTCAATGTCATCAACAAACAGAACTACCTTCTTGTAACATCAAAAACGTCTGCCTCAGTTGTTCCACCTCCACCTGTTCCAGAAGCAGTGAGACTTAATGCTCCACCTTTGCCATTATCAACCTCTACAAGCCTACAGTCGGCTCTCAACAGTCCACCTTCATCTTACTTGACCATTCAGGGTAAAATTGTGAATGTAAGTATAAACAGTATTCAGGCTTCATGTTTGTCAACTTTGGCAGGATATCAAGCTTTTGAGGCTCTTTTTTTCCTGGATTTCAGGCTTTATGATTTTGATATTTCGTCCCAACAATATTCTGTTTAAAATGACCTTAATGCAGGCGTCACACTGTCCCGAAAATGACACCAGGTGACCATACGAATATGGAATTTTGAATTTCGCGCGAAGATCTCTCCGAACATGGTCAACAGCCAATCTCTAGCCGAAGCACGTACGATGCATACAGAAGGTCACACGATGGCATCCGAACCACACACGAAGGCAACACGAAGATGTGTTTGTTTAGTACGAAGTTTATCCGCAGGCCAAACGAAGGCCACACGACGGCTGCACGACGTCGTATTGAGAGTACGATGCGTTCGAACTATGTCACGAAGACGACACGGGACCTCCCGATGTTATAAACCTTCGGCCGACCGTTTGAAATTCATTTGATGATCGGATAGTACACAGTACATTTCAACTCTCTTAAATTTGATTCAACTTAAAACCAATTTAAAATGCCACCCAAAGAGAAGACCACTTTTTCAGAGAGACTTGGTTTATAGGAAAATAAGATCTGCTCATCTTGTTCTCTAAGGTGCATCAAAAGAAGCAATGCTGCTGCCTCCTGTTTCCTGGTTGCCTCACCATCAAAGTATGCTATTCAGCAGGAACGGAATTGTGAGTAATAATGACTGATGCTTTGGTAGTTACACAAGCATATGCTCTGCAGAGTTGCTCATCAGGAATGACTGAGGAAGATGCTCTGAGGTTGGCCTTTTATATGTCTACGTTACCATGACACATGGGCATCGCTTGAGGTACTCAAATTCAGCTGTCTTCGTCGACACCGTGGTCCAATCTCAATGTCATCGTACTATAATACGATGTCTACACGACGTCATTGCGAGGGTTTCACGTAGTCGTATTGCCTTCCTAACACAATCGGACGACTTCTTGTTTCCCTCGTATTATCTTCGTGAGGCGTAAAATGCCCGAGAGCACCGATGATCACACGAAGAAAAGACGAAGATGACACGATTTGACAAGATGCCCCCACGATGGCCTTACGAAGGGCAAGGTGGACAAACGAATTCAACACGAAAATGAACCTTCGCAAGGCCTTCCTGCAATTTTTGGCATGCCAAAGATTTTGCCGCCGCTCACGAAGTTGCTGCCGGAGCCTCAGAAAATCAACCGGCGATCATACGATGACTTAAGATGTCCTCACGAATTGCCCGATGTTTTCACGATCAGAGCCGAATTTGAACATTTCCTTTGTCGTGTTTCCATCTGGTGTCAATTTCGGGACAGTGTTCCAGAAGCAGTGAGACTTAATGCTCCACCTTTGCCATTATCAACCTCTACAAGCCTACAGTCGGCTCTCATCAGTCCATCTTCATCTTACTTGACCATTCAGGGTAAAATTGTGAATGTAAGTACAAACAGTATTCAGGCTTCATGTTTGTCCTCTATCAAGCTTTTGAGGCTTTTTTTCCTGGATTTCAGGCTTTATGATTTTGATATTTCGTCAACAATATTCTGTTTAAAATGACCTTAAACCTTATCCTGCAGAATAAATCTATTAAGCCACAACCTATCAGCCAGTAAACTATTTTGACATTATCATGTTGAATGAATTTATTTAACCACTCCCATTTCTGACTATCAGCCAATAAATGAATGATGACACCACAATATTTCAGATCAGCAACTCGCAACAACTCATTGAACACGATCTTCAGATGGCTTTAGATAAACTTTCTGTTTGGTGTTAACTAAATGGAATGATTCTAAATACTGAAAAAACCAAAGTAATGTTAATCACCACTTCACAAAAACGCCTTCATTTACATAATAGTATCTTAAATCTAACATTTAATAATGATAGTTTGAAAAACATTGATAATGATAAAGTCCTTGAAGTCCATGTAGATAATAGTCTGACATGGTCAACCCACACACAGTTTATTGCCAAGAAAATTTCTTCACATTTGTGGCTTCTATCAAGATTGAAAAGAGTATTTGTCCATTGAACATAGAGTACAATTTTATAAGACATACATTCAACCCCACATTGATTACTGTTCTACAGTATGGGGAGGAACAGCTCATTCTAACCTTGACAGAATCTACAGGTTACAAAAACGAGCTATTAAGATCATTTTAGATTATGAGTATTCGGACATTACATGCAATATGTATGACCTTAAGATTCTAAACATTTATGAAAGAATATTTCTAAGAAATGCAAAATTTATGTTTAAAATTTCAAAATGTATTACACCATCTTATATCAATGCCATGTTCACTTTCAGACCCATAAATGAGACTCTTCTTTCTCTTAGATCAATAAATACATCAAATTTTCAAACCCAAAGGCCACAAAAAGAAATTTTCAAGCTCTGGGCCAGTCATTTGGAATAATCTACCTAACTGGTTAAAAAATTCTGACTCTGTAGATTCTTTCCATAAACAGTGCATAAAATGGATGAAATGGACTTTTACCAGACACTGAGATAAAAAGACACCTCAAGACCTGTTTTCCAATGAAACAAATAGGGTTGTCTTGTGTCTTTTTAATTTGGTTAGCCAGATGACCATTTTGTGGAAAAGTATCCGTCCTTTTTGGCTTTCTGCAGCTGGTGTTGTGCCGTGTGGCGGCGGTAAAACGTCTCCCCGTACATCAACCATAGTGCAGTTTATATTTAACTTTTGGTCCTTTGGGATCAGCGTGAATATTCTGAGAAATCAGAAATAAAGTATTGGTTTAGACTCATATTCTAGACAGGTTTTTAATTATTTGGACCCCATTTTGATTTAAATATGTCTTTGTATCGACTGCCTATTCAAAATTCGCAAAATTGCAGTATGTTTCCTCTGGCTTTCTTTGCCGGATCATTACAGGGTCACTGATGAGGCTTTATTAGCCGAAACTACGTAGTATGATCCATCTTCTTTCTTATGAATGCTTTCATTGCTCTTAAAGGAACTCATTTTTGATTTTTATTTCCTCTGTTGTTGTTTCAAGTACGGTCTAGTTGCTTCATGTTTGTACTTCTTTCCCTTGTCTTTGGTGGGAGGTATAAGTTAATTGTATTGATTCCTGAACACCGCTTTACTTCTACTTTGTTAGTATGGACAGTCCGACTCACACCGCTTCACCTGGGAAGGCTTAGATCCTTTAAGTTGTTAAACAGTACTCATGTGCAGTCGGATTCAGCGCTGTGTGGAAGCATCATGCAGAAAACTCAAATAGAAACAAACAAACAACTGCCTGCGATGTTAGTTTTACAGTTGCATTTAAAGAGTTCATATGAAGCTTTGTAGCATAATTTTGTGTTGGAACCGTATGTATTGAAAAAACATTAATTCATGGTCTTTTCATTGTCATAACATTTGGCAGGTTCCGTGAAAGGGTTTTGAACAAACTGAAATTATTGATGATCCATATATATAAAAAAAAGTTTTGAATCACTGGATATATTTCACAATTTTTTAAGGAAGCGAAACATATTTTTAATCAGTTGGTGTCTATTTGTTGGCCAATTATTGTGGAGCGCAGTGGTGCAGTGGTAAAGCATCAAATTTGAGATCGAGAGGTAGCCGGTTCGATCCCCGCAAGCGCCAAGTGTTGTTTCCCTGAGCAAGAGACTTTATCCACATTGCTTAGTACTGGTTTCTACCCAGGAAAAGAGGGCCACATGGAAGATTAGTACTTGCACTAAATGTGTTACCCTCTATAAATAAGGTTGATTATTATTATTATTATTTAATAATTGTGCTATTCACAGATTGTTTCCAACATAGCCTATGCACACTCATTACTGAAAGAGTGGTCAGTAAAAAGTTTTGTTTTCCCAATAACTGTGTGGTTGAATGAAATTCATCTTCCCAGCTCATGTATATATGCCTAGGGGTAGATTACTGGCCCAAACTGATCGGACCTAGATCCTCTGGCCTGTGGAATCTTGTCTCAGTGTCAATCAGGTAACCAGAATCTTTGGCGTCCAGGCACATAATAGTTTTCAAGTGATTTCTGGTCGCCATTAAAAAGGATGAATAGACCCTGTCTTGGCACTGTATTCTCTGGTCAACCAGTACTTGGTCTGTTCTTAAACTTAGTTAAAATTGTCAATTTGCCCTCGCCACTGGCAGATTCAAAGGATGGCAGCAGGCGCGATTACAAAGTTTCTGGTTACCTGCCTGGCACTGAGTCCATTTGCCCAAGGGTCCGGATCCGATGGGTTTGGGTCAGCATTCTACCTTAGACATGCATACGTGAGCTGCAAAAATGATTTTCACTCCACCACACATTTATCAGGAAAACAAAAGCAAACAAAACAAATCCTGTTTGTGAGTTTTGTTGCACCACCCTTGCTCTACTTATCAACCACTTGTTCACTTATGCGTGAGCGTAGGCTTTGTTCATATCCATATGTGAATAGCAGTTATTGGCCTACAAAATCACACCAAAGGATTAGAAATTTATTTCGCTTCCTTAAAAATGTGAAATATACCTAGTGATTCAAAACATTTTTTGAACTACATGTATATATTATTTATTACAGACAAGTCCAGTGACAACAAAAACTGTACGTAGGAAAGACACAGAAAACCAAGTGAAATTAAAAGAGGCAAGAATACAAGACACAACAGCAAAATGCAGAATTGCGCTGTGGGGGAATCTGGCAGATGAAGTTAGCATTGGTGAAACAGTAAGATTGACGAAAGTGAACAAACACTCTTTCCGGGGTGAAGATTTTTTACAGACTACTTTTAATAGTCAGTTTGAGGTAGGTGAACAGCAAGCAGGTGTCAGGTGCGAAAAACACATGCCTGGTTAATTTTTCAGAGGCTGAAAATATATTGGGCTGCAGATACATGTACAACCGCGCAACTGGCAAGTTAGCAATAGGCCTTCTTCCAGATGCACTTTTGATGTTGTTTGAGACACATATCAAATAAGCTTTGTAGCACCGTTTTGAACTTTCCATCACATGCTTCTGAACTGGAATTTGAGATGAATGACAACCGTCTTTGAACGTTTAAAGCGTGGGCAGGACAATAGTGCTGTCAGTTTATGTTACAATCGATTTTAATACTGCTTAAAACTCGTTAAAACCTCGAAGCGGTTCTAACCAGCAGTACCCACACTCTATAGTCTGCTCAAAACAGAGATTGTGGATACTTGTTAAAACCTCGAGGTGGCGACAGGGCTTGAGATGTCATTTCCTGTCAATGTCGGGTAAAAGTCCCACAAAATTGGAAACGTCTCCAAAATGACCTATACAGTGTTGACGGGGACGGTAAACCAAAAACAAACAAAACCTCGATGTGGTTGTAACCAGCAGTACCCACAAGCGAATCTATATTCTGTTCAATACAGACTGTGGATACTAGTTAAAACCTCAAGGCTGTTCCATGTAACCAGCAGTCACAGGGTTGGTGCAGAAACGAGAAAGAACAATGAATGAACGCCTGTATAAACATGTATTAAAGTGGCCGAGCAGGAACTCGACATTGAATCAAGCGTGGTAGCTCAATGGTTAGTGCACTTGCCTATGATGATTGAGGCCCCCGATTTGATTCCCGGCAGCGGTAATAAAACTGCGGTGTCCGAACATGCTCCGGGTGAATGCCACAAAGAGCATCGTCCTCAGCATTGGGATGTTAACTTGGGGACCCCTGCACGTGCAGAATTGAAAACGCTCCAATGTTGATTCGATCGATAGTAGATAGAAATAGTTGAAAGAAAGAATTGAAAACACTGTTCCAACGTTGAGTCAAGGTTTTGTTGGGGAGGGGGTGGTAGGCGATTAAAATTTTTTAGGTGTGTTTTCACTATTGGTTTCACTGGACGGCAGGGATAGAGGTGTCATTTTATCTCAATGTCAAGTAAAATTCAAACAACGCCTCCTTGGATGATAAACCTCAAAGCAAACAAACCAACAATCTGACAGAAAAGCAGAACTATTAGTCAATTAAAGTCTGTTAATGGTCACATGAAATCTTGCAGAAAAGGAAAAAAAATATTGGTTTCTTGAGAGCAATAACAACACCTGGCATTTTCCAACATTTTTAGCTCACCCGTCACATAGTGACGAGGTGAGCTTTTGGGATCACTTTTTGTCCGTCGTCTGTCATGCGTCCGTGCGTGCGTAAACTTTTTCTTCAAACAACATCTCCTAAACCAGTGAATGGATTTTGATTTAATTTTACAGGAATGTTTACAGGAATGGTCCTTGGATGATCCTCTTTCAAAAATGTTTAAATCGTTCCGCTCCGTTAATAATATGGCCACCAGAGCTAAAAATAGATAAACCTTTAAATGACATCTCCTCCTAGGCAAATGGCCCAATTTGAAAATAATTTCACAGGAATGTTCCTTGAGTGACCCTCTTTCAAAATTGCCTAAATTGTTCCACTCCGTTAAACAAAATGGCCACCAGAGCTAAAAATAGATAAACCTTTAAATGACATCTCCTCCTAGGCAAATGGTCCAATTTTAAAATAATGTCACAGGAATGTTCCTTGAGTGACCCTCTTTCAAAATTGCCTGAATCGTTCTTCTCCATTAAACAAAATGGCCACCAGAGCTAAAAATGGAAAAAAACCTTTAAATGACATCTCCTCGTAGGCAAATGGCCCGATTTGAAAAGAATTTTACAGGAATGTTCCTAGAGTGACCCTCTTTCAAAATTGCTTAAATCGTTCTGCTCAGTTAAACAAAATGGGGGCCAGAGCTAAAAATAGATAAACCTTTAAATGACATCTCCTCCTAGGCAAATGGCCCAATTTGAAAATAATTTCACAGGAATGTTCCTTGAGTGACCCTCTTTCAAAATTGCCTAAATTGTTCCACTCCGTTAAACAAAATGGCCACCAGAGCTAAAAATAGATAAACCTTTAAATGACATCTCCTCCTAGGCAAATGGTCCAATTTTAAAATAATGTCACAGGAATGTTCCTTGAGTGACCCTCTTTCAAAATTGCCTGAATCGTTCTTCTCCATTAAACAAAATGGCCACCAGAGCTAAAAATAGAAAAAACCTTTAAATGACATCTCCTCGTAGGCAAATGGCCCGATTTGAAAAGAATTTTACAGGAATGTTCCTAGAGTGACCCTCTTTCAAAATTGCTTAAATCGTTCTGCTCAGTTAAACAAAATGGGGGCCAGAGCTAAAAATAGAAAAACCTTTAAATGACATCTACTCCTAGGCAAATGGCCCGATTTGAAAATAATTTCACAGGAATGTTCCTCGAGTGACCCTCTTTCAAAATTGCCTAAATCGTTCTGCTCTGTTAAACAAAATTCCCGCCAGAGCTAAAAATAGAAAAAACATTTCAATGACATCTCTTAGGCAAATGGCCTGGTTTGAAAATAATTTCACAGGAATGTTCCTTTAGTAACCCTCTTTCAAAATTGCCTTAATTGTTCCGCTCCGTTAAATAAAATGGCCGCCACAGCTCAAAATAGAAATAAAACTTTAAATGACATCTCCTCCTAGGCAAATTGCCCTATTTGAAAATAATTTCACAGGAATGTTCCTTGAGTGACCCTCTTTCAAAATTGTTTAAATCGTTCCGCTCCGTTAAATAAAATGGCCACCAGAGCTAAAAATAGATAAACCTTTAAATGACATCTCCTAGGCAAATGGTCCAATTTGAAAATAATGTCACAGGAATGTTTCTTGAGTGACCCTCTTTCAAAATTGCCTGAATCGTTCTGCTCCATTAAACAAAATGGCCACCAGAGCTAAAAATAGAAAAAACCTTTAAATGACATCTCCTCCTAGGCAAATGGCCCGATTTGAAAAGAATTTTACAGGAATGTTCCTTCAAAATTGCTTAAATCGTTCTGCTCTGTTAAACAAAATGGCGGCCAGAGCTAAAAATAGAAAAACCTTTAAATGACATCTCCTCCTAGGCAAATGGCCCGATTTGAAAATAATTTCACAGGAATGTTCCTCGAGTGATCCTCTTTCAAAATTGCCTAAATCCTTCTGCTCCGTTAAACAAAATTGCCGCCAGAGCTAAAATTAGAAAAACCTTTCAATGACATCTCCTCCTAGGCAAATGGCCTGATTTGAAAATAATTTTACAGGAACGTTCCTTTATTGACCCTTTTTCAAAATTGCCTAAATCGTTAAGCTCCGTTAAATAAAATGGCCGCCACAGCTAAAAATAGAAATAAATTTTTAAATGACATCTCCTCCGAGGCAAATTGCCCTATTTGAAAATAATTTTACAGGAATGTTCCTTGAGTGACCCTCTTTCAAAATTGTTTAAATTGTTCCGCTCCGTTAAATAAAATGGCCACCAGAGCTGAAAATAGAAAAAAAACCTTTAAATGATATCTCCTCCTAGGCAAATGGCCCGATTTGTAAATAATATCACAGTAATGTTCCTTGAGTGACCCTCTTTCAAAATTGCCTAAATCGTTCCGCTCCATTAAACAAAATGACCACCAGAGCTAAAAATAGAAACACCTTTAAATGACATCTCCTCGGCAAATGGCCCGACTTGAAAAGAATTTCACAGGAATGACCCTAGAGTGACCCTCTTTCAAAATAGCCTAAATCGTTCTGCTTCGTTAAACAAAATGGGGGCCAGAGCTAAAAATAGAAAAACCTGTCAATGACATCTCCTCCTAGGCAAATAGCCCAATTTGAAAATAATTTCACAGGAATGTTCCTTGAGTGACCCTCTTTCAAAATTGCCTAAATTGTTCTGCTCTGTTAAACAAAATTCCCGCCAGAGCTAAAAATAGAAAAAAAAACCTTTCAATGACATCTCCTCCTAGGCAAATGGCCCGATTTGAAAAGAATTTCACAGGAATGTTCCTTGAGTGACCTTCTTTCAAAATTGCCAAAATCGTTCTGCTCCGTTAATTAAAATGGCCACCAGAGCTAAAAATAGAAAAAAAACCTTTAAATGACTTCTCCTCCTAGGCAAATGGTCTGATGTGAAAATAATTTCACAGGAATGTTCCTTTAGTGACCCTCTTTCAAAATTGCCTAAATGGTTCTGCTCAGTTAAACAAAATGGCCACCAGAGCTAAAAATAGAAAAACCTTTAAATAGTTAAACAAAATGGCCACCAGAGCTAAAAATAGACAAACCTTTAAATGACATCTCCTCCTAGACAAATTGCCCTATTTGAAAATTATTTTACATGAATGTTCCTTGGGTGACCCTTTTTTCAAAATTGCCTAAATCGTTCCACTACGTTAAACAAAATTGCCGCCAGAGCTAAAAATAGAAAACCTTTAAATGACATTTTCTCCCAGGCAAATAGTCCGATTTGAAAATAATTTCCCAGGAATGTTCCTTGAGTGACCCTCTTTCAAAATTGCCTAAACTGTTCTGCTCTGTTAACCAAAATGGACACCAGAGCCAAAAATAGAAAAACCTTAGATAGAAGTCTTTGGTCCACTTCTCCTTAAAGCAGTGAATCCTTTATTTCCATAAGTTTTGAAACATCTTGGATTCAGGTGACGATTCAGGGCCATCATGGCCCTCTTGTTTCAAAAGGGGTCAACTTTCGGGACTTCCTGTTTGCTTTTTATGCCCCCGCCATTCGAAGAATGGTGGAAAGGACATATAGTGTTGCCCATTTCCATTCGTCCGTGCGTCCGAAACTTAAACGTGGTCAATAACTTCCTTATTTCATGATGGTTAACATTTTTAAAATTACTCGGCAGAAATGTTAACCACCATAAGACGATCTGTCGCCTGCAAAACCCAGGTCCGTTCCTCCAAGGTCAAGGTCATACTTAGAGGTGGAAGGTCAAAAAAAAAAAACTTTCTTATTTCTGGATGGATTTTGAAATTACTTTGTAGAAATGTTTACCATCATGAGAAGATGTGTCACATGCAAAATACAGGTCCGTACCTCCAAGGTCAATGTCATACTTAGAGGTCAAAGTCAAAAAAGGGGTCCCAAACTTAAACACAGTCAATAACTTAAATATTTCTGGATGGATTTTGAAATTACTTTGAAGAAATGTTAACCATCATGAGACGATGTGTCACGTGCAAACTGAGATCCGTACCTCCAAGGTCAAGGTCATACTTAGAGAGGTCAAAGGTGTAAAAAAAAATGGTCCGAAACTTAAACGCAGTCAATAACTTTCTTATCTCTGGATGGATTTTGAAATTACTTGGCAGAAATTTTGGCCATCAAGAGACAATCTGCCTCACACAAAACCAAGATCAAGGTCATACTTTGAGGTCAAATATGAAAAAAGGGTCCAAAACTTAAACACGGTCAATAACTTTCTATGGATGAATACGAACATAGACATATTTTCAGGCGGTGGACGCATTTCTAGTCTATAAGCTCTGTCCCACGAAAAGAATGTGCTCCTAAGGAGCAAATTCTACCCTTTAAGAGGTGGCCCCTGTTGACGGAAAATAAAGAAATAAAATATTTGTCACTTAATTGCTCCTCTCGACGGTTACTGAAAACTCATTGTAAAAGATTTGGGCAGATTTTTGCGTGCCCCTCATGAGACCTGTTGGGTCCACACTTTTAAATCTGCACAACTTTATTTTCCTATCTATCATATCCAAAAATTTCATAACAATTTGTCAAGTGGTTACTGAGAACTTGTCTGGACAAAAATTGTGCGGAAAAAAGAGAAGAAATCCAGAAAAACTAATAAGTGTCGTTTTGGAAACTTAACCATTATCCTGCTGAATAAATTAATTTAGCCATACCCATTGCTGGCTATCAAACATTCAAATTTCTTAACATAATTCACAAACTGCATGACAAACAGTGTAGAACCTGATCACACTGCTTCTTCAAAAGTCATCTGATCTTGATCTACACTGTTTGCAAAAGTAAAGGTTGTTGTGTTCAGCATACACTTCACCCACCTTATAACTGAGCCTCCTGTTGTGTCCATTTCTGTATGTATTGCAATTGCACAGTCCTCACTGACACTCTTTACATTATAAATTACAAGGACTTGTGTCAAAAATATAAAGAAGTTGTTTTCTGTTAGTTCATAGAGGTGTAAAATATTAGGTAATAATACTCTTTTAAAAACATCGTGCTCATCAAGCTGTCCGATCTTATTATGATAAGCTCAAATGCAGAGGTGTAAATTGTCAACCATTATAGATAAAGGTATGCACATGCATGTAATCAGACAGGACAGTCGTCAGCAGTCGTGAGCGGACAACAGAGGCGACCTCAGTGGAAAGGGGAAGCGTCCCCGACTGACCAAATTGCCCCGATGAGAAGTGGTCAGTGAATATAATAAACTAAAACAATATGACAATCAAGGCAGGTGCCTACCGTATCCAGCGCTCGCGCCCACCGTCCGTCTGTCATGACGTACCCGTGGTCGATTGTCACCGAGTGTAGGCTGGGAAAATACATTACGAAAACACGCCTATACAAATGCATTGTAAATTAACTGCCTGAAAAAACGAACCTTTTACGGTGAAAAAGTGTAATATTTTTTCTTACTTCTGCTTGAAATATAGCTTCTGCCACCTCGTCGAGGTGGTTCTAACAGGTACCCTCAATTAATACTTTAGAGCAGGATTAATAAAAATAAAAGTTAAGCCCTGTAAACTCCACAGTTTTACTATATAAAAGTGGGATTCAAGGGGGTCAAAATTATATAGGCCTGTTTTAGTGATGAGACCCGAACTGAGATCCAAACTGTTTCATTCAACCCCAAAATTCCACTTTTTATGCAAACGGTGTAGACCCCAAACAAACAATAAACCGCAACAAATATACTTCAAATAGCAATAATTGCTATTATTATTATTATTATTATTATTATTGCAATGGTTTCAATGGTTTTGGTTCTTATAGATCGCCAGCATTGTGTTATCATAGAGTATTTGCACATAAGTACCGTAAATTTGGTAATTTGTTTTACTGCAGGCTATTGAAGATGAAGATCTTATGCAACTAGCGATTGCGACTGAACCAATGCTAACAGAACCAGAAGAACAAGCCTATCCTACCCTGCCCACTATTACAGTAAAGGGTGTGTCATCATTGTCAACTTACATGGCCTGTAACACAAAGGCCTGCAGCCTAAAAAAGTTAGACTTAAATGTCTGTCCAAAATGCAAAACACCAGGACCCAACATAACAAATGCTTGTGTCTGCCGTTTATTGGTGTCTAGAGGAGAGGAAGAAAACGTCACAATAACTCTCTTTACAAAAGAGCTAGAAAAACTCAGCAAATTTTACAACATCACATTAGAATTGTGGAAGACACCAGAAGACTTGAAACGCTCCATTATAATGGCCATATTAGAAACATCAGGACTCCCATTCAAAGCCATTATGAACAAAGACACAGTATCAAGTGTGATTGTGAAATTGAATGGAAAGGATAAGTGTCTTTAAATAAACCTCTATGAGTCTTGTCAAGAAAAAAATCAGATCAAGCTGCACTTCCATTCTGGCTGATCAGTCACCCCCCCCCCCCCCCCCCCCCATCGGGTCTTGTGAAATAGATGGGCTGCATGATGCTTCCACACGGAGCTAATATCGACTGCACATGAGTACTGGTAATCTGCATAGAAGGCCTAAGCTTGTCTAGAAAAACTGCTGCAAATTATAAACCGTATTTGTTTTATTGAGCGGTAGGGATTGAGATGTCATTTCATCTCAATGTCCAACGAAATTGGAAGCAATATCTCCAAAATGACCTAAATAATGTTGACGGGAATGTATAACCTCAACCCAAACAAAATTGTCTGATCAGTCTTCACCATCAACCTTCTAGCCTGAGTACATAAAAATTGGCAAGAATCAAAGACAACTCTGACTCGATGGATGTGTACCTTGATCTGTATCTTTGCATGTTGCACAAGTCTTGTAGATTTTATCGCACTGGATGTCATACATGCTTGAGCAAAAATTACAAGAAGTTGTCCTCTCAATCGTCTGATAACTTATCTGTGCACAAAGACATGGATTGTGAGTATTCTTTAGAACTTCTCACTGAGGCAGTTGTAACAAATATGCACAATCCATATTTTTAGTCCGCTCAAAGACATAGATTGTGACTATTTGTTAGAATGTTCTCAGAGGCAGTTCTAACAAATATCCACAATGCATGTTTTACAAAGAAATATGAAAAATATAGAAAGTTTGATTTGAAGAATCCCATTTTGGTGTGGTATAACTTTACTGATATATTTGAATTGGCTTCTGTAAAGGGCTGACTGGAGTATGACAAAACTTAATTTTAAAAGCAGTCAATACAAAAGTGTCAAAAATGAAGATTTTAAGGTTGTTGTTTTTTGTAGTATTTTTACGGTATTTCTTGTAACTAGCTTGCATAGACCAAGTACAAGAAGCAAAGTGCCGCAATGTTAGTGTTAGTTAATCTCATCATTACTGTTTTCGTTACCATAATGATAGAACAAATTCACATTTTATATAGTAGAGTTCAAACAATTTGACATGAGACTCACAACCTCAATTTACATAATTTCACACAAGACTGAATTAATACATTTGTCTTCACAGTTTTCCGAAGACGTCAATATTGTTATTCCATGCATAGGGTATAGGCAAATGGGTCGCCACCATATTCACGAGAAGCTTTTGCAAACAGACATATAAGGCAATATAACTGAGTAATTTAATCTTTGCATAAAGGTCCGTCTCATGTCAAATTGCACAAACTATAGATGCAGGTAAAAAAAATTTCAAGCAAAAGAAAATACCTACAAGGTCATAGTCATAAAATTTTTATGGTATTTGATTAGTTTTGGTTCATATTTAATATGATAACAAGATATAGGCTCAAACATTTATTAAATAATACCCTCATGACTGCCAGATCAAGGGTACTTTTCCAGGCAAGTTTCATTGACTGATGACATCTTGTTTTAGCTATATTTTGTTGTAATTTTTAATATTCATTTATTTTCTTGACGTTCAACACTTGCCATAAATAAAATTGATAAATTTCAATTATCAACTCATCAGAGCCTACAGCTTAGAAAGAGATTATATGATACACAGTGGTAGCTTTGAAATATTCAATATTTATCTGGTATCTGCTGAAACCATGAGAACAAAGTTGTAATTAGTGATCCTAGAGTGGACATCTACTAAGATGATCTGTCAAAAAACAAACTTCGCTTATGTTACCAATTGTCTGTAGGTATTTTCTTCTGCGTCAAGACATGTTTACAAGTTGTTTAAATGCTTTGTTATTGTTTCAAGAGTTGAAGATTTTTTATTTTTGTAGTATTGTTGTATTATTTCTTGTAATTAGCTTGCCTGGACCAAGTACAAGAAGCAAAGAGCCACAGTGTTAGTGTTAAGAGTTAATGTTATCATTATGTCTCCCCCGAAAAAAAATTTTCGGAGAGACATATTGTTTTTCCCCCGGGTGTCTGTCTGTCCATCTGTCACACATTCGTGTCCGCTCTATAACTTAAAAACCGTTCAAGCTATCTTCACGAAACTTCATATAAATATGATCAGCATTTGACAACATGCAGTGTGCAAGAGCTATAACTCTCGCATTTATACTTTTTGAATTATCTCCCTTGGAAGTTTGTCGGTATATATATGTATGGCCAAATCGTGTCTGGTCAATTACTTTCTTATTTTCAGATGGATTTTAAAATTACTTGGCAGAAATATTAACAACCATAAGTTGATGTGTGGTGCGCATCAGGCAGGTCGGTACCTCAAAGATCAAGGTCAAACTTAGAGGTCAAAGGTAAAAAAATGGACCTTTTTTGTGTTTGGTCAATAACTTTCTTATTTTGAGATGGATTTTAAAATTACTTGGCAGAAATATTAACAACCATAGACGATGTGTGGTGCGCATGAGACGGGTCGGTACCTCAAAGGTCAAGGTCATACTTAGAGGTCAAAGGTAAAAAAGGGGCCTTTTTTCGCGTTAGGTCAATAACGTCCATATTGTGCGATGGATTTTGAAATCACTTGGCAGAAATGTTAACCAATATAAGACGATGTGTTGAATGCATGACCCAGGTTGGTACCTCAAAGGTCAAGGTCATACTTAGAGGTCAAAGGTAAAAAAAGGGGCCTTTTTTCGGGTTTTGTCAATAACTTGCTTATTTTTAAATAGAATTTGAAGTTACTTGGCAGAAATGTTAACTATCATAAAACGATGTGTTGCATACATGATTCCGTTTGGTACCTAAAATGTCAAGGTCATACATAGAGGTCAAAGGTAAAAAAGGGGCCTTTTTTCGTGTTTGGTCAATAACTTTCTTATTTTTAGATGGATTTCGAAATTGCTTGGCAGAAATGTTAACCACCATGAGATGATGTGTTGAAATTGCTTGGCAGAAATGTTAACCATCATGAGATGATGTGTTGCACGCATGACCCAGTTTGGTACCTGAAAGGTCAAGGTCATACATAGAGGTTAAAGGTAAAAAAGGGGCCTTTTTTCGTGTTTGGTCAATAACTTTCTTTTTTTTAGATGGATTTTGAAATTACTTGGCAAAAATGTTAACCACCATGAGACGATGTGTTGCGTGCATGACCCAAGTTGGTACCTCAAATGTCAAGGTCATACCAAGAGGTCAAACGACAAAAAGGGGCCTTTTTTAGTGTTCAGTCAATAACTTTCTTATTCCTGGATAGATTGTGAGATTACTTGGCAGAAATGTTAACCATCATGAGAGGATGTGGTGCACGCTAGACCCAGGTTGGTACCTCCAAGATCAAGGTCATACAAAGAGGTCAGAATTAAAAAAAGTTTTTTTTTGTGTGTGTCCAGTCAATAACTTTTTTATTTCTGGATGGACTTTATAAAGTAACCATGCGGAAATGTGTACCGTCATTTGACCATGAGTCATGTGCAAGACCAAGGTCCATACCTCGAATGTCAAGGTCATACCTAGAGGTCAAAGGTAAAAAAGGGACGGTCAATAACTTCCTTATTCTTTGATGGATTATGAAATTACTTGGCAGAAATGTTAACCATCATGAGACGATGTGTTGTACCTCAAAGGTCAAGGCAATACTTAGAGGTCAAAGGTAAAAAATGGCTTTTTCGTGTACATCCAATAACTTTTTTTTATGAACATTTTGAAAGTTACTTTGCAGAAATGTTCATCTTCATTAGATGATGTGTTGCACACAAGACCCAGCTCAATACCTCCAATGCCAAGGTCAAAAACGGGGAAGACATCTGCGTTTTTGTAGGAAAACAAATTCTAGTTACTGTTTTCTTAACCATATGATAGATTAAATTCACATTTTATATGATAGATGTAGGTCAAAAGATTTATTAACCATCACCCCATCCCTCACCCATGATCTCAAGTGAGTTTCAGCTTGCCTGCAAAAAGTACAAGGACAACAATTGTTGTCACACCGGTCGTCCGCGTGTGTGTTCCTGTTACCGTCACACTCCTTAAAGTTTTGCAAATGCTTATATATCTGCAGGCACTCATCACAGACCATTAATATTTGGGACTTGGGAACCTGGGAAGATTTTCTGAATATCCAAGAGAACATACCCCAGAGTTGTTGCCATAGGATTGGGCTAGGGCTTAGAATCCAGGATAGTCTATTAAGCTGTGTTATTTTTATAGCCCCGCTTTGAAAAAGTTGGGGCTATATTGGATTTGTCTTGTCCATCTGCGATTCCGTAATTCCGTTATTCATGCTAGCTCAAAAACCGTTTGACATATTTTCATGAAACTTCACACAAATGTAAAGCTCCAAACAGTGAACAGAGTGCATGAACCATAACCCTTGATTGCCCACTTTTCGAATTATTGCCCTTTGAACATTGCAAAAAAAGCAATTTTAACCTTGTCTGCTCCGTAACTCAGAAACCTTTTGAGGTATTTTCATGAAACTTCACACAAATGTAAAGCACTAAGGGGTGATGTGCAGAGTGCATGGACCATAACTCTGCATTGCCTACTTTCGGAGTTATTGCCCTTTCAACAATGAAAAATGCCTATCTTAACCTTGTCCGCTCCATAACTAAAAACACGTTTGAGGTATTTTCATGAAACTTAACACAAATGTAAAGCACTATGAGACAATATGCATAGCGCATGAAACATAACAATGGATTGCATACTTTTGCAGTTATTGCCCTTTGAACATTGAAAAATAGCAATTTTAACCTTGTTCGCTCTATGATGCAAAATCCGTTTGAGATATTTTCATAAAACTTCAAACAAATGTAAAGTACTATGATACGATATGCAGAGCACATGAATCATAACTCTGGATTGCCTCTTTACCACTTAAAGAGACTGAAAACTGAAAACATTCTCTTTTCTTGTATTTTTCTTCTCTCATATTGCTATGCGGGGCTATAGTCTGATCCTCTGAGAGTTCTAGTTTCAAATTGTCATATCCTAATATTCACTTCTGACAGAGCATTAATGTTTAGAACGGACATACCTGAGAGGCTCTTCTGTGATCGAAAAAAAAAAACAAAACACCCCTAGCATCATGCCTCAAAAGTTGGGCTCAAGGTTAAAATCTAGGAAAGATTTGTGTTTGTATTGGAGTTTTAATGGCCCAGGCAACACTATTTAGGTCATTTTGAGCCCGTCAGTTAACCTATCCACACTTTGCCTGGGCAAGCTTATCTGTTAGCATTTAACCACTACAATGCACATTCTTTCGCCAGAAACTGACAACTGCCCATCTAGAATCAGCGGAAGGGAGAGGATGACTGTAGAAAAGATTTCATGATCAATCTCCACAAAAGAAAGTTGCCGACCTTGGCAGGGGTTGAGAAGTCATTTCATCTCGGGGTGTTTGGTAAAGGTCACATAAAATTGGAAACATATCCAAAAAGACATATGTACTAAATGTTCTCGCAAGGTCATGCCCCTAAGAGATTATTCAGAATTAAAATTGATGACATTAAATGAATGGTTTAAAGTTAAGTGTTTCCAATAAACAAAAATATTTCAGTTATTAGTGGAAGCAAAAATTAGACTCATACAACTTGGTTCTGTTTACATATGAACCATCATTCACCATCTTGATTTTTATTTCTTGTAAGATTGTGCCACCTTTGTTCAATTCTTGTTTCACAGTTACCATGGCATCACAGCATTACTTTATGACAGCAAAGCATCTAGCAATCATTGCCGACAAAATTTCAAAACAACAGGTGCGATATTTACACACTAATTTTTGTTTTACCTTTCAAGTAAAGGAGGTGTTAAAGAAAATAAGATTTCCTCAGATATGCCTCAAAATATTGAATTTTTTTCTAATTATAAAACAAATTAATGAAATTTTCTGATGTTTTTATATTTGGAAGTCCTAATAGCATCTGCTGAAATATTCTGATACAAATATTTTCTTGTACTACCACTCATTACCAGTATTTGACTTGGGCATGACCTAACGAGAAAGCAATGCCTAACAAGAACAAGCCATAAAGTGTTAATGGAAAGGTTAAACCTCAAATCAAACAGAGATAGATAGATATGGTTCATATTTAATATGAGCATAAAATACAGTTTCAAAGATTTATTTAGTAATGCCTTAATGACTGTTACATTGAACACACTTTTCCAGGCAAGTTTTACTGTCTGATCTCAGCTCTAGTTTTAGCTATATTTTGTTTTGATATGATTTTATTTTCTTGATATTGTTGTTCAACACTTGCCAAAACATAGATGGAGCTTGCCTATCATCAGGAATACTTGTAAGTGTCATATCAAATGGAAAACAAGTCGCAGCCTTTAGAATTTCACATTTATGTTTTGATTATACAAGTTTGCATTGTTTTGATTATTTAAGTTTGCATTAAAATTTTATTTAGACTTTAGCTTGCTTTTTATGAATGTTTTTATGGTTTAAGGCATTTTACACAAGGATCTTAGTCAGCAGAAAATCTTGGACTAGCCTCAGTACAAGGTTGGTAAATTGCTGTGGGGTGTATACAACACACAGTGCTAGATAAAGGCAGCTCTATACTGTGATGATAAACAACTTTTTTAGGGGGCATATAGGCCATCATTGAGGAGAAAGAACAGAATGCTTTTAGAGTTTACTTCAGTCACTTATCAGGGCTCTAGATAAGCTTTTGGTGCAATGAGTATTTTAGCCCCTCCTTTTAAGCTTAATGTATAAATGCTCATTTGCAATGCTTAACTGTTAACAAACTGAAGTATACCTGGTAAGTTAAGCATACACTATAATTCCTGTTTTTTTTTTTTTTTTTTTTTGTTGTTTTTTTGAAAACAAAGATTGGCATTTCATGAAATACCAAGCTTTCTTTTCTTTGAAAAACAACATCAAAACCTAGAAAGCATAAATTTGTCTTCTGTGCAGGTTCAACCCCATTCTGATCTAATATGTCACTATTGCTTACAAAGTAAAGGTATTTACTTAATGTTTATAGATGAAAAAGTTGGCTGAAAGTTCCCCCCCCCCTGAATTTGATTTCGATGCTGAATATGATCTATAAAAGGGTTATCCTTTGGAATCAAGGAATACACCACAGAACTGAAAAATATGGAGTGTACATGTTGTCTGGGCCAGACTAGGTAGTTTCGGCCAATTAGGCCTCATGAGTGACCCTCAGATATTTTCAAAAATCTACGATGGAATCAATGATCCAAAAGGACAAGAAAATATAATCTACACTATGATGTAGGGCAGGGAGACGTTTTACCGCCGCCACACATTCCCACACACCAGCTGTAGTGAAGTTAAATATGTTCTTTAAAAGGGTTATCCTTTAGAAGCAAGGAATACACCACAGAACTGAAAAATATGGAGTGTACATGTTTTCTGGGCCAGACTAGCTAGTTTTGGCCAATTAGGCCTCATCAGTGACCCTCAGATATTTTCAGATATGTTAATGAAATCCAAAATTTCATCAAGTATTTTTACCCCCAAATAAAATTTCAGAAAAATCAATGCTGAAATACGCTTTACACTATCCTATCTAGAGCTCTAAAGCAGATGATGTGCATGTTAAGGATTTAATAAAATTTCAATTATTAGCTTACCAAAAAGAGATTATATGTTACACAGTGATGTTTTTGAAATTTTCAACATATTTATCTGGGATCTGCCGAAACCATGAGAACAAAGTTGTTAGTAGCGATCATACAGTGGACATCTACTAAGCCAATATGATCTATCAAGAAAAAAACCTCGCTTATGTTAGCAAATGTCCATAGGTCTTTTGTTTTGTGCTTTAAGACATAGTTACAAGTTGTTTTAAACCCTTTATTGTTTGAAGAGTTTTTTTTTTCGTTTTATTGTATTTTGTAGTATTTCTTGCTTGTGTGGACAAAGTTGTAAAAAATTTTTCTTGCGTGGACAACATACAAGATGTTCAAATTACAGCCCAGGGGCCTCAGAATAAACGAGTTTTTAAATCTCCAGCCTGTAATTTTTAAATTTATACATACTCCTCTGAAGAGAAATCATATTCATACAGATTGTACCGAGACAGTGATACTCAGATGAGTGAAATAGGGCCCTCTTGTATGTTTTGCATGATGGTAGATATAGCTGTTCAGGTTTAAATGCTGCCATGTATGAAATTTATCAAAATACACATGCTACTGGTCAAGCAGGATGAAAATTTTTAAACCTTTTTCTAGCCCTGTTGGCAACATTTGCTCATGGAGCTCATGAAATTCAATTTCTTTCATTGATTCAAGAAAGGCTGTAGTTACCAGTTTCTGGTTAATTGCTTATGACCTGTCCAGCAAATGTGTAATATGGTAATCTGACTAGCTTAATATTACCTTAATAGTATCAGCTAGGCCATTGAACATAATACAAACAAAATTCACCAACTTATGTCACCAGGTATGTTTTCAAGAAGTTCTACTTTCTGAATTATGTGGTGCATTTGGTTCATGTTAGCTTTGATAATAGAACACAATACATAAAAGGCCAAAGTAGTATTCAGTAATACCATATTACCACACAGTTAACATTGGGCATCCAAGGCCAGAGTAAACACAACAAACCTGGATGAAAGTGCCTCTTCAGGAGCAATCTGATCAGGACCTGCACTGCTTCCCATTCCCTGTCTTCCTTATGGACTCATAGTTACATTGTAATTTTTTTTTATTTTTTGGAAAATTACAGCAAATTCTCATGGTGATTTTCGGTAGTCTTTTTAAGATCTGGTTATGAGTCAAAGGTATCAAGTATATTTCTGTGGCAACCGACTAGTATTAGCTTACAGTTCGGCAAGGCCTGCTGTTCTTGCATCAAGTTGATCAGGTAATGTCGCCTGTTAACCCTGTTAATGTTTGTCCTCTCTTTGGCTGGGAAATATCACAATATGACCAGTAAGCATTGATAAGTATTTACTGTAGTTTTTATACCCCACCACACAGTAGTGGTAGGGTTTTATGATATACCCTCATGACAGTCCGTCGGTCCATTCGTCTCTCTGTCTGCACCATTTAAGATCGACAACTTGAATAATTTTTACAGATTAATTTTGTCAAATTTTGTATACATATTTATATCGGGAATAAGTGGAATAGGGTTGTTAATGGGCAAAGTCTGTTAATATTTGACAGAGTTACTGCCCTTTTTAGTTCAAAATAAGGTTTTTTTCGGGCATTTCTGATAAATTTTTCATGGATTTTCTTCAAATTTTGCATATACATTGGTTTTGGGTATGAGTGGTTTGGGATATATGTTTACATTTAACAGAATTATGACCATAACAAATCCCATAAAATGGTTTTTAAGCACTTATTCCTTTACTATATGGATTATATGGTTGAAACTTCACTAATATAGACCACCATAATAAGCAGATTTTGGGTTGTGAATACACAAAATGCGTTAACATTTAACAGAATAATGTCCATTAACAAAATTCCCATTGAATTGGTTTTGTGCCCTTATTCCTTTACTATATAAATATATTGATGGAACCTCTCTGATACATACACCACCATAAGAAGCAGGCTTTGGATTGTTGATAAATAAAATGCGTTAACATTTGGTAGAATTATAGTCGTTAACGATTTCCTTTAAATGATTTTTGGACTATTATTCCTTTTTATCCCCCGACCAAATAGGTTCGGGGATATAGCGATCAGCCAGGCGTCCGTCCATCTGTCCGTCCATCCATCCGTAGATACAACCTTGTGATGGCCATAACTCCTATACCCTTTGAGATTCATTGATGGTTCTTGGCACAATTGTTCACAAGGCTGATATGGTGTGTCATGCGCAAGAACCAGAACTCTGGATGCCATACTTTTTGAGTTATCTCCCCTTTTAATAAAATAGAATGATTACTTTGTGATGGCCATAACTCAAATATCCATTGAGATATATTGATGACACCTGGCACAGTTGTTCACAAGGCTGAGACAGCGTGTCATGCACAAGAACCACGGCTCTGGTTGCCATGGTTTTTGAGATATCTCTCCTTCCAATAAAATAGAATGACTACCTTGTGATGGCCATAACTCCAATACCCTTTAAGATATATTGATGATATCTGGCACAGTTGTTCACAAGGCCAAGACAGTGTGTCATGCACAAGAACCACAACTCTGGGTGCCATGGTTTTTGAGTTATCTCCCCTTCCAATAATATTGAATCACTACCTTGTGATGGCCACATCTCCAATACTCTTTGAGATATATTGGTGTTACTTGGTACAGTTGTACATGAGGTTAACCAGGTGTGTCACGTGCCATCAGCCTGGCGTCCGTCCATAGACGCAACCTTGTGATGGCCATAACTCCTATACCCTTTGAGATTCATTGATGGTTCTTGGCACAATTGTTCAAAAGGCTGAGACTGTGTGTCATGCGCAAGAACCAGAACTCTGGTTGCAATACTTTTTGAGTTATCTCCCATTTTAATAAAATAGAATGATTACTTTGTGATGGCCATAACTCAAATATCCATTGAGATATATTGATGACACCTGGCACAGTTGTTCACAAGGCAGGGACAGCTTGTCATGCACAAGAACCACAACTCTGGTTGCCATAGTTTTTGAGTTATCTCCCCTTTCAATAAAATAGAGTGACTACCTTGTGATGGCCATAACTCCAATACCCTTTAAGATATATTGATGATACCTGGCACAGTTGTTCACAAGGCCGAGACGTTGTGTCATGTACAAGAACCACAACTCTGGGTGCCATGGTTTTTTAGTTATCTCACCTTCCAATAATATAGAATCACTACCTTGTGATGGCCACATCTCCAATACTCTTTGAGATATATTAATGGTACTTGTTACAGTTGTACATGAGGTTAAGTAGGTGTGTCCCGTGCCAGAACCACAACTCTGGGTGCCCTGATTTTTTAATTATCTCGCCTGACAGTATAACCTTGTGATGATCATAACTCCAATACCCTTTGAGATACATTGATGGTACTTGGCACAATTGTATGTAAGCTTGATACCTAAGAACCCCAACTCTGGGTGCTATGATATTTGAGTTATTTCCCCTTCCAATATAACAGTATAACCACATTGTGATCACCATACGCACTTCCAACTGAGCTACCGAGGCTGGCTACAATATATAGAACACTCAAGAAAGCCTATTGTGGTCATTGATCAAACCATATTGGCCTGCAGTGGCGGGGTATCATGCAGTGTAAGAGATGCTTTTATTACTGTAGTTACATAGCTAAATAGTCCAGAGAAGTAACCAAATGATCACAGTCAACTTCAACTCCGGTTTTACACAAGGTTTTGAAAACTCTGGTGTCTTTGATGGGTGGAGTAAGTTAATTGTATCGATTCCTGATCTTTGTTTTACTTCTACTTTTCAATAAAGAGTCAACCAAAGTACATGTACTGGTTTTGTTTTTCTTCAATCTATTGCTTATCTTAAAGCACTAAGAAATAAAAGCAAAAGTCTTGCTTGCTAAGCATTTAGAAAACTGTTTTATGACACGCTGTCCTATCTTGTTAAAATCAAAAATCAGAATCCCTTGATATAAAGAAAAAAACTTTTTTTATGATGGTAAAATTATTTGTTGTGCTTAGTTATTATAACTGTCTCAATAAGGACGTTTAATTGGGCACAACAACCTTTTAAAGTATAAAGATATAAAATGTCTTTCATTTCGAAGATTCAGCGAAAAATAAACGAAAAACAAAAGTGCACAACGTTGCAAAAGATTGCTGTGGTATTGGTATTGTAGTTTAGTATCCATCTTATACATTGTGCCTCATGACTGTTTTACTGTCCTTATAATTTGAGTAGTATCCAGCATAATAATTTATCTTATATCGTTTAAAATTTGGAAAGCTGTTTTAGTTGCTTTAAGATATCAAAGACCTATTGAACTATCAACTGCACCAACATTTTATTATTTTTCTTTGTTGGTATTGGAATTTAGAGGCCCAATCAAGACTATTAAGATTGTTTTAAGCTTGTCTGTTTTTCGAAGAAAAACTGTCAAGCTATTCTCATCACTCCAGTGTCTGTGTTGGCGTTGTCGTAGTTGGTTTTCCAAAAAACTTAAACTTAGCTATAACTTCAAAAGTTATAGCCAAACTGACACCTGTCTGGCTTCTTGAAACTTCATACACATAATCACCATCACAAGAGCTAGCCTCATGAAACTTGGCACAGATCTGTATGATGACGAGTACTTCGTTCTTACCAAGTTCTGTAATGCTTTCTTGAAGTTTGACTGATTTATCTCCCTTTGTGACATATGAGAACACTCCCCTTTCACAAAAAACTTTTGTCTCTCATTTTAATACCACAATACAGCTGTCAATATTTACATGAGTCTTCCTTGGAGCAAGACCTTTCAATAGATGTCAAACTTCTTGACCTGTGACATTGGCTTTTGAACTTCGACCTATTTTTTGAAAATTTAACAAAAAAAAAAACTTCAACATTGGCCATATTTCCAAATTCCAAAAGTATTTGGTTCAGCCTCATGAAACTTTACACACATCAGTCTCATCAAAAGAGCGACATTTTGGCGAAGTTCCATAACTGCAATTTCATTGATTTGTCTCTCATTATGAAAAAGACGAGCTTGGTGTCGCTTGCGGTGCTCTTCTTGAGCTAGACAGATTACTTTCCGGCAGTTAACAAGTGCACATTCTATTGCTTGAAACTGACAACTGCCCATCTTGAATTACTGACAGAATGACAGTAAAAAAGATCTCATGATCAATGTCCTCCAAAGAATATTGCCACATCGGCACATATCAAACCTGCATCCTTGAATTCCTTCTGATTACCAGTTACATGCATATCCAACTAAGCTATGGAGGCCGGCAACATTTCCATTGGCCATAGTTACCTAAATGAGTTGCTCCAAAGTAATGACAATAGCTAATGATTTTTTTTACAGCTCTCGTTAATACTTCATCAATTTTTTACGTAAAAGACCAATGAAAATCGAAAATGAGTTGGATGCTTTTTAAAAGCAGCCAACTTGTTTATTTTTTGATAGAATTTGTAATTATTCGGCAGAAATGTTAACAACCATGAGTCGATGTGTTGCGTGCATGACCCAGGTTGGTACCGTAAAGGTCAAGGTCATACTTAGAGGTCAAAGGTCAAAAAGGAGCCTTTTTTCGTGTTTTGTCAATAACTTTCTTACTTTTAGATAGAATTTGTAATTACTTGGCAGAAATGTTAACAACCATGAGTCGATGTGTTGCGTGCATGACCCAGGTTGGTACCGTAAAGGTCAAGGTCATACTTAGAGGTCAAAGGTCAAAAAGGAGCCTTTTTTCGTGTTTTGTCAATAACTTTCTTACTTTTAGATATAATTTAAAATTACTTGGCGAACATGTTAACAACCCTGAGTCGATGTGTTGCGTGCATGACCCAGGTTGGTACCTTAAAGGTCAAGGTCATACTTAGAGGTCAAAAAAAAAGGCCTTTTTTCGTGTTTTGTCAAAAACTTTCTTACTTTTAGATAGAATTTGAAATTACTTGGCAGAAATGTTAACAACCTTGAGTCGATGTGCTGCGTGCATGACCCAGGTTGGTATCTTAAAGGTCAAGGTCATACATAGAGGTCAAAGGTCAAAAAAGGGGCCTTGTTTTTCGTGTTTGGTCAATAACTTTATTTTTCGATGGATTTTGAAATTACTTGGCAGAAATGTTTACCACCATGAGACGATGTGTTGCCTGCATGACCCAGGTTTGTAACTCAAAGGTCAAGGTCATACTTAGAGGTCAAAGGTAAAAATGGGGCCTTTTTTCGTGTTTGGTCAAAAACTTTCTTATTTTTATATAGATTTTGAAATTACTTGGCAGAAATATTAACCATCATGAGGCGATTTGTTGCACGCATAATTCGGGTTGGTACCTCAAAGGTCAAGGTCATACATAGAGGTCAAAGGTAAAAAAGGGGTCTTTTTAGTGTCCAGTCAATAACTTATTCCTGGAGAGATTGTGAAATTACTTGGCAGAAATGTTAACCATCCTGAGACGATGTGTTGCGTGCTTGACTCAGGTCGGTACCTCCAAGATCAAGGTCACACTAGGAGGTCAAAGGTCAAAAAAGTTTTTTGTTTCCAGTCAATAACTTTTTTATTTTTGGATGGACTTTTTAAACTAACCATGCAGAAATGTTTATCTTCAATAGATGATGAGTTGTGTGCAAGACCAAGATCCATCCCTCCAATATCTAGGTCATACCTAGAGGTCAAAGGTCAAAAAGGGGCCTTTTTTGTGTACAGCCAATAACATTTTTATTTTTTAATGGATTATGAAATTACTTGGCAGAAATGTGAACCATCATGAGGCGACGAGCTGTACCTCAAAGATCAAGGCCATACTTAGAGGTCAAAGGTAAAAAAGGACTTTTTTTGTGTACGGTCAATAACTTTCTTATTTCTCTATGAACTTTTTAAAGTTACCTTGCAGAAATGTTCATCTTCATTATATGATATGCTGCACACAAGACCTAGGTCCTTACCTCCAATGTCAATAACGAGGTTGTGGCGTATTATCATCGGTCGTCAATTCGTATATAGGCTTTTGGCTTGACTGTTCCTCAGTCAATCCAAATGAACTGAAGACTGAAATGCTGATGTCCATGCAAATATCACTGATCTGTAGGAAATACGGGTTAGAGTTATTTATAGAAAGTGGTCATGTAATTGTTCTCGCTATGCAGTCAGCAAATTGCGTACAGGGTTTGTTTGTTTGATTTGTGGTTTAACGTCTCCATCAACACTGTATAGGTCTTTTTGGAAACGTTGGGCAATAGGGCTTGAGATGTCATTTCATCTTAATGTCGGTTGATAGTCCCACAAATTTGGGAGAAACGTCTCCACAATGACTTTTATAGTGTTGACGGGCGTGTTAAACCCAAAATACACAAACTCTGATACTACGCAACAAAACAATCCTGTGTAGTGTTGAACACATCTGCTGTAAATTAACATGTACATGAACCTGCGCACCCGCATATCGGGTCCTGGAGAAATAGACTGGGCTGCACGATGCTTCTGCGCAGAGCTGAAACCGACCGAACTTGAGCAACGGTAAACAGCTTAGGTCTAAGCCTGCCCAGGAAAAGTGATGCGAGTTAGACAGCTCTTAAACCCTAGCGGTTTCTATGGACGATAGGGCTTGAGATGTCATTTCATCTCCATGTAGGGTAAAAGTTCCACAAAATCTCCAAAATGACCTTAACAGTGTTGACGGGGTCGTAAAACCTCAACTCAGATAAACAAAACATGAACCACACAATACTGGATATAGTACGGTTGAAATATGTACCTCAGAACATACATGTAGGCGCAGATCAGAGGAGTATCCTAATGTTATCTTACCCATTTCTGCACGAAAATGTGTCAAAATAAGTATCCGGGAATATAGCCCAACATAAGAGGGAGTATCCAAATGTTCTTGCTTATTTCTGCAGAAAAATGTACAAGAATGTTGTTTGTTTGTTTTGTTTTATTTGAGGTTTAACGTCCCCATCAACACTGTAAAGGTCATTTTGGAGACATTGCTTTCAATTTTGTGGGTCTTTCACCCGACCTTCAGATGAAATGACTTCTCAAGCCCTGTCGCCCTAAGAAACCAATAGGGTTTATAAGCATGGATGGGCCGACTCGCACCGCTTTGCCTGGGCAGGCTTAGATCCTCTAAGCTGTTTACCAGTACTCGCGTGAAGGGCGGTTTCAGCTCTGGGTGGAAGCATCAGACAGCCCATATATTTTTCATGCCCTGATGGGCGGGGGCCGACAAGAATGTTGTAGGTTCTCATTAAAAGCACTACATCTTATGAGTACCCACAACATGTTCTCAGGCAGAATTAAGGAATATGTAAAAGTATTTTCTGAATGTTTGCAAGAAGTTGCAGCGGACGAAAAAAAAACAAGACATTTTTCTCGATGCAGATTTTCTGGACATCTTAAGAATTAACCCTTTTGTACCAAAAGGAATCTTCCTCCTCATATATGGTAGGCGTCCATTTCGAAAATTAGGTTGGCAGGTTGTATTATATTTTAAATTAATCTGGAAAATAGATGAACTTTTTGCAAATAGTGTAGGCCCTGATCAGACGCTGCTTCTAATCTGGGCCTGCACTGTTTGTCAGGGTACCCTTTTGGGGTTTTCGGGTACAAAAATGTGTTAAGGCCAACCAGAGAAATCTAATTACATGCTGCTTGGCCTTCTAGTCGGTGTTTGCAAGTACATTATGTACATGTCAGCATGAACATGGCTTTAATAAATCTCAAACTATTCAGTTTCAGATGATGAACATGATGAATACATAGACGTAGATGTTGATCATGAGAAGGAAAATCTGAGGGAACGTCTAAGTCAGACACAGAAGGAGTACCAGCGTCTGTTAGATGAAAATAGAGTATTGAAGGAATAGGCGAATTCTTCAAAGTTTACTTTTAATAATCTAAGTGATTCCCAAATATCAACCTACACAGGATTACCATCAGTTGCAGTTTTCAAGTGGGTGTTAAAAAATACAAGTTCAGCTTTTTCTAAAAACAGAACACATTGTCCTGGTGATCAACTACTTTTGGTGCTAATGAAGCTGCGACTAGCATTATTAAATGAGGATCTAGCTCATCGGTTTCAAATCTCAAAGCAGCTAGTCAGTTTACTGCTGAGTGAGTGACTGCCAATCATGGCTGAAAAGCTTAAGTTCCTAATCAAATGGCCAGACAGGAATGTGATACTTAAAGTCTTTTAAGAAGCAAAGAAACTACAGAAACTGCAGTGTAATAATTGATTGCTCCGAAGTGTTTATTGAGGGGCCACTCGACCTTACAGCCCGAGCACAAACATGGAGCGATTACAAGCATCACAACACTTTAAAATTTTTGATTGGGGTCACACCCTATCGAAATGTAAGCTACTTGTCAAATTGCTGGGGTGGCAGAGTCTCAGATAAGGAGATAACATAGAAATCAGGGTTTTATGACAAAATACAGCATGGGAACCTTGTCCTGGCCGACCGGGGATTTCTCATCAAAGACGAGTTGGCAGTACGCGGTGCTTCTCTTGCCCATTCCAGCTTTCACAAAGGGCAAAAATCAACTCAGCCAGAAGGAAGTGGCGACATCGAGGAGACTGGCTAGGTACAGAATTCATGTGGAGAGAGCCATAAGACGTATTAAGACATACAGCTTTCTGAGTTCTGTGTTATCAATAAGCCTTTTGCCACACGCGGACAGTATAATCACACTATGTGCAGCCTTGACTAACTTACTCCCAAGACTGAATTACTCGGCTTAACCCATATCCTGCTGAATACATCATCATGTGCTGTCAGGCACCTATTTTTGGCTATCAGCCGATCAAATTGATGGAAAGAATGTATTCATTCAGAATATTCAAATCAATTGACACTGCAGGCCCTGTTGAGAAGTCATCTGATCTGGATCTACACTGTTTGCAAAGAAAAGGGATATCATCGACATGCTTCAGCAGGATAATGGTTAAATGGATGCAGAACTGACAGCAAGTTTGCAAAAGAGATACATGCAGGTTATATACACCATTGCTCCATTAAATTTACATTTGAGCCTACAATAAGACATGTGCGACAAGTAAACAATTGCAAAACCAACTGTGTATCAATCAGCAATCACACAATGGTCCTTTATCCATCTTTGCTTACCCTAGGGGCTATAGAAAATTTATCGCACAAGGAAAAGACTCAAATTAGATGTACGTGTGCAGGCTGATCAGAATCTTTCTTGGCTGCATGTCTCATTGTAGGTTTTGTTGTGTGCTCAGCCTCTTAGCATGCTAAGAATATTAACTGTTCGGCAGATTTTTACATAAAATACAGTGAAAATTTACTTAGTGGTGGATTCAAATGTGAATTTATAACCCTTTTGGTACCAAATGGAATATTCCACCTTGTATGGAGCAGGAGTCCATCTCAAAATTTAGGGATGTCAAGTTGGAAGTTATTGGGAGAAAATTTTGCAAACAGTGCAGGCCCTGATCAGACGCCGCATTCTGCGACGTCTGATCTGGGTCTGCACTGTTTGCCAACTACCCGCTTTGGGGTTTCCGATACAGAATGGGTTCCCAAACGGAATCCTATCAGAGAATGGTTGCACAGATCTTATGATTTTTTGTTACATCCCAGTTTAGTTATCCAGTTACTGTCAAATCTAGCAAACTGCGGATCGGTAGCTTGTGCAGTACCAGCTATCCCTTGGCACACGTCTAATCCCAACACTTTCATAGTGGAACAGAACAAAAGTACATGAGTCACTAGCACATCGGACCATTTAACCATACAATGGCCACTCACAAAAACAGAACCGTCTGTCAGAATTCTACTTTTCCAGTTCTAAATCCCTGCAAAAAATATTTCTTGTATTAAATACAACTTTGAAAATTTACCACATTTTTCTATCATAGACGATACAAAGTTGGGGTCATAGAACACTCTTGAAACTAGAATACCCTTGTTGGTGTATACAACAAAGTCACAATAGGTTCTGTTGGACACATACATATTGAACTGCACTTGTGAACAGTACCTATGTGAAGGAATCAATTACCCGACCGGTCCACATAAAAATCCTTGTTGCCACAGACACTTTCTGGGTGAACGTCTCTGTAGGAATATGAGCACTTTATCTCCAGAATTCCATCACCATGACAAGCACAGCTAACAAAGCCATCAGGTGAAGAGGCAAACACAAAAAAGCTTTTGTCAAGCAAAAGCCCACTTTTCTCACAAGTAAATCCCGTATGCTCTGCACTCATATTGTTCAAGTAGGCATTTCTGGCATTTTCCTCATTTTGTAACCCATACTTCACAGATGGCATTTGTGTCAAGTCTCTTTGCTTGTATCTCATATTCTAAACAGCAAACTCTCTGGGGAGGTAGTGTCCCTCAATGTAGCAACATCGTGTGCAATATAGTTCATGTGATCCGACTCTCCCTGTGTCTGTGCCATTAGGGTATGTCACTTTGGCCTTTAGTCATCTTTTCCAAATTGATAATTTGTGCCTCTGTTGGCCTGGTGATATTTAAAAACTTCTCACACTTGCCTTTGAGCTCAGCAGCACTTAATGACGAGTAGAAGTCATCATGGAATCTTACCATAAACTGAAATTAAAGAGACACACATTCAATGAAATCAGTCTTAACATATATTTTAACTGTAACGACTTGTCTGGTATACAAACAACACAGTAACAGAAGAAACTGCTAACCGTAAGGTTATTGGTTGTTTAACTTGAGGTTTTATGTCCTCGTCAACACTATTAAGGTCATTTTGGAGACATTGCTGCCAATTTCGTGGGACTTCATCTGACAATTGGATGAAATGACATCTCAAGCCCTATCGCCCAAACAAACCAAATGTATGTTGGGTCAGTTTAACTTGCAATGGGCAAGGGTCTGTTAATATTATTAAGCATGTAAATACAATATAGGGATAATGTAGGGCTATAATCTTCTTTTAGTTTGCAACTGTATGCTTTGTGTACTGAAGAGAATCGCCTCAGTGAGGCAATTCCAATGAGTACACACATTTGTTTATAATATTAAACACCAAAAAGATATCCCTCAATTTCCTGGCAATAATAGCAACCCTCAATGGCTGGAACTACTGCTGTCTCGAGCAAATTTTCATGGTCCCAGAGGGGTCTGAGCCATCAAAGTTAGAGTGTATGTACTAAAAAAACGGTGTCTTTCAAAGCTTGGGCTTTCATGTGTATATTCTTTTTAAGATGTTATTTATCTAAATTTTTGTAACAATATTTTCTCATGTGTTTTTGCATACATTTTGGCAGATGCAACTCTTTGTCACTAAGACAAAGTCACTGGCCAATAAATGTTGCTTTTGAAATCCATGATGTCACTAATTTAAGCTGCACTTTCCATTTGGGCGAGAGATGCATGCATGGTTATATTGTTAATAAATGTTTAATTCTTAGGAGTTGTGTGTGTGTGAATTCGGGTTTAACGTCGCTTTCAACAATTTTTCAGTCATATCACGACGGTGTCTGGTTGCGTTAGGGAGCTCAATGCTCACTTTTATAGTGCTGCCTCACTGAAGTATCATGTCCCAGACACATTACATGATACCACACCCAGTCACATTATCCTGACACTGGGTCGACCAGTCCTAGCTCTACCCCGTAAATCTGAGTGCCAAGCGAGGAGCAGCTAGTACCATTTTTAATGACTTTGGTATGTCGCGGCCCGGGGTCGAACCCGTGACCTCCCGTTCCCCGGAGCGGACACTCTACCAACTGAGCTATCGGGGCCGGTTCTTAGGAGTTGTAGAAATACTGTACAGCACAACCTGTAGAAATACTGTACATCACAACCTGTAGAAATACTGTACAGCACAACCTCTTTATAACACTTTTCTTTATAACCTGGTTTTGGATACAACATGGCTTAAATATTGCTCTCCAAAATTAAATATATGTATATATATATATAGACAATTGACCAATTATGGTCATTTTCCTGTATATTTATACAAGTCTACACACTTTTGTTTGGAAACATGATGTTAACCGTACACATTTTTCATGTTTGATCTAAATACATGTAATAGTGTTAAAATGAGGCTGCGATGTATTGTATTGCAAGCAACTTCAATATTGACATATATTGAATTAACGAATAAAATCTAATTTGCCTCATTTCTTAGTCTTTCCTTGCTTGCATCAATATTTTTGTCGGTCAACAGAGTTCGGAATTAACCCATATATGCATAGTGTGCCTTTTTGGCTGACAATGATGACCCAGATCAGACGCCGCAGAATGTGGTGTCTGATCTGGGTCAACAATGTTCGATACAAAAGCATAAGTTTGTAAAACTTACTACTAATAAAACATTCCTGACATCCCTATAATTGGAAATAGAACAATCCAAACTTATTAGATGTAAGAATCCACTGTCATTATGGGTTAAGCAACCAGGGCAGTCCTATTAAACCATTTAGTACCACAAACCCTAAACCAGGTACCCAAGCAAACAGTGCCGGCCCAGATCAGACGCCTCAGAATGCGGCATCTGATCAGGGCCTCCACTGTTTGCTAAAGTTCAGTCATTTTCCAAATAGATTTTGATGAAAAACACAATCTGACACCCCTAAATTTTGAAATGAACTCCTGCTATATACAAGGAGGAAGATTCCATCTGGTACAAAAAGGGTTAAGGTCAAGTCAAGCTGGTCAGCTAGCCTAGTCATCTTACCGGTTGCATATCTTCTTCATCTGCGGTGTCTGTGTCTGAATCTGTTTTGGTTAAAACTGCAGCTGAGGGGTAGATGTCTCTCAATTCCTGTAAGGCAGCCTCTTCATCAAAGTTTTCAAGATCACTTCCGTAACACTTCTTTTTCTTGGGTATGACTACTTGCCGCTTCTTCCTCTTACCATATGCTGGCTAGTTGAATTTGATTTCAACTAATGGTTTTGGTTCTTCCTGCACAGAAAGAAAAGTATAAAAGGACATACAGTCACACACCTGTGTTTTGGATAAGTTCATATCGAGCCAGCAGTGCAGTCAAGTGCTATAATGTTATTAATCAAGTAATTTCGTATTGGCCCAGGTACAGGTCCGAGGTCTGCTGTATTGGCACGAGGCCGAAGGCCGAGGCCAATACAGTTGACCGAAGACCTGTAACTGGGCCAATACGAAATTACTTGATTAATGACAATTTTATTAATTGATGCAATTAAAAACATGATTTATGATTTTTGAATATTGGTTGACCTTGTGTAATATAGGATAATCAATTAATAACTACTGATTAATCAGTTGGTCCAGGATTGTATAGTTCTGACTAAATAATTGATATTTAGTTTTACCAGCTACTAGCCTAATCAGGAGGGGCACTTGTCAGTTTTTTTTTTTTTGTTTTTTTTTAATATGGTTAAATTTGCCAGTTTCTGACACCTACTTACAGAAAACATCTGCAGTTTTCTGAGTATTCTTTTTCGTAATACTTGTATAATACTTGTCTAGTTGCAAACGAAAGGAAGCCAAGAATTTAAAATGCCTTAACCCGATTTGTACCAAATGGAATCTTCCACCTTATATATATAGCAGGAGTCCATTACAACATTTAGGGGTGTCAGACTGTGTTTTCATCAAAATTGATTTGGAAAACGGCTGAACTTTTTGCAAATAGTGTATGCCCTGATCAGACACCGCGTTCCGCGGCGTCAAATCTGGGCATGCACTGTTTGCCAGGGTACCCGTTTTGGGGTTTCTGGTACTTAAAGAAGCTCAGTATTATTTGATAACTGAGAAGTAGATGTACATATATATTTTCTTGATACAATGTTAGTGTTTGATTTGAGGCTTAGCATCCACGTAAACATTATTTAGGTCATTTTAGGGACGTTGCTCCCAATTTTGGGACTTTTATCCGGCACTGAGATGAACCGACATCTCAACCCTGATGCCCGATGAAACCAAAAGGGTTTATATGCATGGACAGTTAGGCTCGCACCACTTTGTCTGGGCAGGCTTAAACCTTCAAAGCGGTTTACTCATGTGCATGGTCGGTTTCAGCTCTGCATGGAAGCAAATTGCAGTCCAATCTATTTTTCTGAGCCCTGCGGGCTGGGACCTACTTGATATATTGTGGGTATTTGTTAGATTACAGAGAAGAACAAAACGCCTACAGTAACAACAATATTTTTTCCCAAAAAAAGATTAACTAAAGGGTAAACCCGTTGAACATTGCCCACCGGATGCTGCATAACCATCTATAAAATTAATTTAAAGGTCTTTACTTTGAAAGATCTGTCCAAAACACCAAAAATAGTATCCATTTCGTGATCTCAGATTCTTATATCTGACCTGAGCTATGAATTGCTCATCATTTCTCTTTATATGCAGCCTCCAGCTCTTGTCCAGCTGATCACGACAACCCCCACCATTGCCAGATTTAGATCAGTATCTTTAATGCCTGTCATTTCGTTAAATTATTCAGCAGGATTACCTTTTTTCTGAATGTATTGTTCCACACACAGGCAGTACTTGTGGATGCCTCTTTGTTCAAGCCAAGTCTGATCGCAGCTTCGGTCTTAAAGAGAAGAGCTGCTACATGACTGCATGTCTCACCCAACCTGCAAAAAAGAAAGACCTTTACTTTAACACACTGCATAAATACAGCGGTATACATTGCGGCCACCAAATAGATATAAAATGTATCACTTTTCACTCATGCTGGTTGGAGTTGTTACATTACCCTTGTCCTGCTAAACACATACTTTGCAAGCTGTGCAGATCCGGAACAGATGGCTTCATAAGACAAGCTGATCAGGAACTACACTATTTGCCATGCAGTTTGCAAATTTGATCAAATACATAATATCAAGTACTTTGATTTGTCAATAGTCAGAAATTGGTGTAGCAAGTAAATTTATTCAGCATGTTAGGCAGTAGGGTGAAGAAGAATCTTCATGTTCAATGAGAATCCCTTTGATCAGATTGCAGATGCAGTCTGAACCTTCAATGGTCAGTGGAAACACAGCTGGAAGTGCACATTTGCAGGCATGCTAGAAACCCTTAGCCAGTGTTCTTGAATGTTGTTTTCCTCCCAGGACACATTTGATGGTGCTTAGTGTGTGTTTGTGTGTGTGTGTGGGGGGGGGGGGGTCCTGCAATGCATTGCAGAGCATGAAGCAGTGATGCTGGCTAATCAGAGCTGATAGGATCCATTACTAAACAGTCCTGCTGAGTATTCCATGATTATTCAGTTAAAATGTTAAGTTTCCGGTTTACGGTCTGAGCATGTTTCTTCTTTGTTTGGAGGTTTTACGTCCCAGCCAACACTATTTAGGTCTTTCAGAAGACGTTGCTTCCAATAATTATTGTGTGGGACTTTTACCCGACATGGAGATGAAATGACATCTCAAGCTCTGTTGCCCAAACAAACCAAAAGGGTGTTAATATGCAGGGTTTGCCCGACTTGCGTTAGAAGCCTCCGTGGTGCAGTGGTTACGCTACTCGCCTTGTAAACCAGGGATCGCAGGATCGATCCCCGGCTTCTCCAGACTTTCGGATGAGTCTTTAAATCGAGGTCCCGTCTCCGTATGACCTTAGCTGTTGGTGGGACGTAAAACTAAAACTCTCTCACTCACTCATTGCCCGACTCGCACCACTTTGTCTAGACAGGCTTAGACCCCCTATTACTCGTGTGGTCGGTTTCAGTTCCGCATGGAAGCATTAGGCATCCAAATCTATTTCTCCAAGCCCCGATGGGCAGAGGCCTCTGAGCATGTTTCTTATATCTTATCGACCACGGGCTTCATCAGACTTTTGGATGGCCTTTATTCTTTTTAAACAGAGGTCCTGTCTCGGTATGCCTTAAGCTGTTGGTGGGACGTTAAGTCAAACACACATACAATATTTTATAATTCTCTGTTTGTATCATGAATGACAACCAAAGTATGCAATGTTGGCAGCTAGACTGAGGTGTTCATTGATGTTTACTGTTTAGCGTAAAAATCCTTAAAAGTTTGACACATTGACCACTTGCTGTAATTCTCCTAAAATTTTAACAACATTGTTTCACAATCCTGCAAAGAGTCCAAAAGGCGTTTAAGGCTGGTCGAGCCTATGACAAAAACATTTTCAAACGGGGATCAAAGAAAAATCGGGAGAGGATATGGTTGTGGAGCGTGATAGCTCAGTAGTTAGTGCACTTGCCTCTGATGGTTCGGCCCCCGCCCATCGGGGCTTGAAGAAATAGATGGTCTGCATGATGCTTCCACGCAGAGCTGAAACCGACCCGCACACGAGTACTGGTAAACCGCCTAGAGAATCTAAGCCAGTCCAGGCAAAGCGGTGCGAGTCGGCCCGTCCATGCGTATAATCCCTATTAGCTTCATTGGGCGGCAGGGCTTGAGTGGTCATTTCATCTCAGTGTCAGGTAAATGTCCCACAAAATTGGAAGCAACGTCTCCAAAATGACCTTTACAGTGTTGACGGGGACGTTAAACCTCAAATCAAACATAACTGATGGTAGAGGCCCCCGGTTCAATCCCCGGCAGTGGTGATTAAATTTCGGTGTCCATACATGCTCCTTTTTCATCCTGGGACTCTGGAGTGTATATAATGTACTCCGTGTGTGTCCCCTTCTGGGGTAAGGGCGATACTGAAAGAAAGATTTTTTTTTCTGTGAAACGAGAGAATATGCCTGTTACACCCTGGCCCCAAGTGAACCCAGAATTCCCAACTCTCAAATGTAAGTAAACTGCTAAATGGTGTTACAACATACTCACCCTGCTTTACATTTGCAATGTCCTGTCACTATGCTGCCGTCCTTTTTCAAACAGACCCATGGCTCATGTGGGACATCATTCACCGACTGAGAAGGGATGACTTTGGCCTTCAATAAACATACTCCGACGTCAAACACCTCGTGACACAAAACTGTCTGAACAGCACCCGCATGAAAGAACAAATAGCCGTCTAAAGACTTGAAAGACTAAAATGATTCATGCGTATAAATTCCTGGCGTGTTGATCAGATAATTGTAAATGTCGCCATAGGTCACTTCTGGCCAAGTCCTAATATCGTTGCTACAGTCGTTTATCTGATACGGATCTGGCAGATTTATGGCACCATTTTGAAGAGTGAGCTTCTCACGATATCTCTCTTTTGGCGTTTTGTCTAAATTCTTCACATATTCTGATAAATCGTCTTTTTTGTTCATTATGTATCGGCCTGCATAAAACCAAAACATGGAGACCGGAAGTTTTTTTTGCCAACCAGCAGTGCGCATGCGCAAATAACTATCAAAAGTACCCGGATGAAAACAATAACACTGGATCGGTCTATAAGGTATCCTTGTAATTTTGCTACCCTGGCGAGGACTGGTTGCAGCATCATCATCATCCATTGATTCTTCGTCCTCGTCAGGCGGTAGCCCTACTTGCAAATAATGTAATTTGACCGGATCTTCCGATCCCTTACTGTTTCGACCCGAGTCAATTTCTCTTTTACATGCGGCGTCGGCTTCGGTTCGGTCGCTGTCGACCGATCCGGAGCAACCTGGATTTTTGCCAGGTGCAAATTAGTTGCACTTTGTGTTGCTGGAGTGGATTTACTCCATGCACCAGATTTTTTCAGTTCATCTATATATGATTCAACAGTCTGTGTTGTGGGGCTGGTACATTTTACACCAGCACCCTTTGTGATGCTGGCGTAACTGGTGGTTGATGTTGTATGTCGCTCTTCAACAATTTTCCGAGCTTCTGGAAAAGATAACGATTGTTGGTACTTAACTGATGATGATGATGATTTCGTGTTTAACGACGCGTCAACCCTCTTTGTGGGTCATAAGCGTCAAACGGTTAATGGCCAAACGGCATGAATAATTATGATGATATTAAAAGTAAAAAGTCAGAATGATAATGTATAATGTATAAAAATCTGAAACAGTTAAATCTTATGAAAAAGTCCAATTTCTTTTAAGAATAAAATAATATTATCAACAGGTACATCTCGAAACAGTGTCAGCTTTGAAATATAAAATACGTGAGGGTGAAAAGTCAACACAGTCAATTAAGATATGTTTCACAGTGAATGGCTGATCACAACCTACACAAGAAGGTTGATCATCACCATTAAAAATATAAGAATGAGTAACTCTAGTATGGCCGATGCGCAGTCGTGTTAATACTACGTCCTCTTTTCTGGAAAACTGTGGAGGAGAGCATTTTGTACTAACGACAGGTTTAATGGCATGGAGTTTGTTATTTATTGCACGGTCCCATTCGCCTTGCCATTCCGACAAGATGTATCGGTTAATAAATGGTTTAAAATTATTAAAAGGAATTTTAAAAACAGATGGATCAAGACCGAGCGACTCCCCTGCTTTCTTGTCAGCATATTCATTGCCGACAATGCCAATATGGCTCGGAAGCCAACAAAACAAGATTTGGTGTGTTTTAGAAATTTCATGATGTTTTTCGATCAATTTTTGAATTTGAGGATTTTTAGATGATGAATGGTCTAAAGCCTTAAGCACAGAAAGTGAATCAGAAAATATAATTGCTTTTTGAATTGTTGAAGAACTGATAAAATCTAAAGCTAGGTCTATTGCTTTGGCTTCAGCTGTAAAAATAGATGAACCATCTGGAAGGCGCATGGTTTTGTGCGTATCTTTAGAAACATACGCACAGCCAACTTTATCTCCTTCTTTGGAACCATCAGTATAGACTTGCTGGTAATCATTGTAACGTGACTGCAGTACCTGAAAGTTTTGTTTGAGAAGTATTGGATTTGATTCGGATTTTTTTCCATCATGTAAGTCGAACAGAATAGAAGGTTGTTTAATACACCAAGATGGAACTTCGGCGGTTTCATGTTTTTGAATATTTTTAAGGTCGATACCTGAATTTTCCAGCAGTGGTAAAATACGTAATCGAAAAGGTTTGATTGCTGTGGGTTTTGTTTCATACTTATCTACAAATTGAGGTGGAAATGAAATTTTGGATGCCGGGTTAGATGGATTTGCAGCAAGTCTGATAGCATACTGAAGATAAAGTTTCTCTCTGCGCGAGGTTAAAGATGGTTCACCTGCTTCTACATAAAGGCTTAATACGGGAGAAGTACGGAAGGCTCCCATGGCCAAACGAAGGCCTTGGTGATGGATAGTATCCAAGGATTTCAAATAGGACTTTCTGGCAGAACCATAAACAACAGACCCATAATCTAATTTAGATCTTAATTAAAGACCGGTAAAGATGTAATAAAGTATACCGATCTGCTCCCCAACTTGTATGAGCTAAAACTTTCAAAAGATTCAAAGCTTTTAAGCATTTCGCTTTAAGATATTTACGGGTGAATCACAATATTGTGGCTTTTTTTAATTTCAGCATGTTATATCAGCCTTACTGTCAGAGATTTGACTTTAAATTTGAATTTATTCCATAGAAACTTAGCAAGGCATGTGGCTCAGATGTTCAAAATAAATGAATGGTCTAGCTACTATTTCATATTGTCAGCAGCCATCAAAGACCCCACAAAATGGCATATTTTCACCGTTATGGGTTGCACTTTAAAAAATACCATTTTACAAACAAATTTTAAATAATAATGCATGGCAAACAGTTATTTTTTCAATTTCAGTAATATAGAAAATTGTCGGAAGAAAATTTTGATATATAATTTCTTGATATGCGCTGAAAACTTTTCAAGATATCACCATAATTATAGAAGCGGTACTTCGTTATACATTTCAAGACTTTGAACACAACCCTCTGGTTATGCACACCATACCCATAGGAGAGTGGTGTTTACTTTATTGAAATTCCTTAAAAATGATCTATTAAGAATGCCATAGTGGTAGAAATCATATTGTTCTCCCCTGCTGATTATTAATAAATTTCAGGATCACTTATCAGGAAAACAACAGTCAAAAAAAAAAGTGGTAGTGTCCGTAACCATGATACATTTTGTTACTGCCAGTAGCTTTGTTTGAATAAAAAATTCTGTTTTTAATACTTTGTGTATAATAACCTTTAATGAAACACAATTAGTATTTTTTCCAACAACTAATCATCCTCTGTGAACGATTTTGTGGTTACGGACACTACAAAAATGCTGTAGTGTCCGTAACCTGAAAACAAACGCCTTTTTACTGATATCGATATTAAAATCTGGGAAACATTACTTTAATAATACTTTTCAAAATGATATTATATGTCTTCAGACTAATCAATTATAACTCAATTGTTCCAAATGGATGACACAACAATGTACACTTTTTGATGCAAAATTGCGCAATAATTTTAAAAAATTGCATCTCCATGAAAAAAATAAAACTGGTGTGTCTACATGGTTGTTGACTGTCTTGTTTTGAAGTTTTATGACAGAGTAAGTATTCTCTATAATAATAAAGCAGAAGAATCTAATTAGCAAAGTCCCAAGGATATCTGCAGAGGATAAGTAATCAGCTACTATGTTCTTGTAGTGTCCGTAACCATAATCTATGGGGTCACACATCAGTAACATTTGTGAATAAATGTCTGATCATTGGCAGGTATAAGTTTTAATTTCATCTAGAAATAATGCACTGGATGCTAAAATAGCCACTGGAATTATTATTATTATTGTTTATTTAATTTTTTTTCATAATTTAATAGAAAATCATATAATTAGGGGGCCAGCAGAGCGAAACTGCATGGACGTTCTGGTTTTATTTTACAAACAAGGTAGGCTTGTGCAAAAATACTAGCAGTTCTTTAAATTAATACATTCCATAGGCGTTGAATATCTGAAGTTTTGATACATCTCTCAAGAACTAAATTGGTTACGGACACTACAAGAAATTTCAATATCTAGTTTAAGCATTATACTTATATTCCAGTTTCTTTGAAACACATATTCCTGTATCAATTTTAACTCTTAATTTATTGGTTTATTGTCGCTTTTTTTTTTTTTTTGCGTGTTTTTTTTTTCACATTACAATAACACACCCGTGTGACATAGTGCATTATTTTCTATCTTTAAAATAGTTACTTTTTGATTTACGATATTTTACTGGTTTGAACTCCAAACATAGCCTGTTGGTGCTCATTAGAACTGCCTCATTGTTTGTTTGATTTTAGGTTTAATGTCCCCGTCAACACTATATAGGTCATTTTGGAGACATTGCTTCCAATTTGTGAGACTTTTACCCGACACTGAGATGAAATGACATCCCAAGCTCTAACGCCAAATGAAACCAATAAGGTTTATAAGCATGGACTGTCTGACTTGCACACTGTTCCTAGGCAGGCTTGGACCCTCTAAGCAGTTGATTTGCCAGTATTCATGGGTGGTCGGCTTCAGCTCTGTGTGGAAGCATCATACACCCCAATCTAATTCACCACGCCCGAAGGGCAGGGACTGAGGTTTAAAGGCCCCATCAACACTATATAGGTCATTTTAATTTTTTGAGATGTTGCCTCTAATTTTGTGGATTGTTTTACCCTGCGCTTAGATGAAATGACATCTCAAGGCCTGCCGCCCAATGAAACCAATAGGGTTTATATGCATGGGCAGTCTGACTCTCATCACTTTGCCTGGGCAGGTTTAAACCTAAGCCATTTACCAGTACACATATTTTAGAAGGTCTAAGTCTGTCCAGGCAAAGTGATACTGTATGTAAGTCTCATGTGCGGTCGGATTCAGCTCTGCATGGAAGCACCATGCAACCCAATCTATTTTTTCAATCATGAAATGTTCAAATTTCTAGCTTTTAACTTGTAAATACATGTATGCTAAATTGTTAATTGTTGTTATGTTTATCAAATTCTAGTCTCCTTACCTAACATGAAATGTTCAAATTTCAAATTTTTAACCTTTAACTTGTTAATATATTGAATTATTAACTGTTATGTTTATCAAATTCCAGTCTTCATCACAGGGCAATTGTAAAAGCTATACTGAAATCGTAAACCAAAATTATTTTGCATCATATACATCTTTTGTTTGATTTGAGGTTTAACGTCCCCATTAACACTGTATAGGTCATTTTGGAGACGTTGCTTCCAATTTTGTGGGACTTTTACCCGACATTGAGATGAAATGACATCTCAAGCCCTGCTGCCCAATGAAACCAATAGGGTTTATAAGCATGGACGGGCCAACTCCCACTGCTTTGCCTGGGCAGGCTTAGATCCTCTAAGCGGTCTACCAGTACGCGTGTGTGGGTCGGTTTCAGCTCTGCGTGGAAGCATCATGCAGTCCATCTATTTCTTCAAGCCCCAATGGGCGGGGGCCAATTATATGCATTTACTTCTTTGTATCAAATATTTAACATGTCTGACAATTTTACATAGCTATATATACAGTAAGTTTGTTTGTTTTTTGTTTTTGTTTTTTTTATTTGAGGTTTAACGTCCCTGTCAACACTGTATAGGTCATTTTCGAGATGTTGCTTCCAATTTTGTGGGACTTTTACCCGATATTGAGATAAAATGACATCTCAAGCCCTGTTGCCCAATGAAACCAATAGGGTTTATAAGCACAGAAGGTCTGACTTGCACCATTATGACTGGGCAGGCTTAGATCCTCTAAGTGGTTTACCAGTATTTCTGTGCGGTTGGTATTAGCTAATCCTGGAGGCATCATGCAGCTCATCTATTTCTTCAAGCCTCGATGGCCAGGGGGCCTATGGAACAAAAAAAAAATAATGTTTGCTTTTGGTGACAATTAATAGTTGAAAAATGTACATTCCTGGTGTTTGTTTTTTTTTTTACTTATCATCTGATTTTGGAGACCAGTTTAAATTAAATTTGCTTTATACAAAGACCTGATACATGAATGTACGATTTAGCTATTTGATTAGCCTAAAAATGCTGTAGTGTCCGTAACATTTTGCACCACTTAAGTTTCAAAATTTAAAAGTTGCTGGATATTTATCAAATTTTCATCCTATAGGTTGGCTTAAATTGTGTTATGAATTAATTTCTATTTGATTTGCTTAGCATATTAATTTTATATTCTTAAAACAGGGTTTCACATTTTTGTACATTATGTGTTTCCGTTTATTGGGACCTTCTATGTTAAATTTCAAACATTCCAGCAAATATTTTCCTGTTTAATTTATTTTGTAATTTATTTTATATTTTTTCACTGCACATTTCTTTAAAAAAAGTAAACAGTTGATTGAAATTTGAAAAAAATGAAGCATTGTTAAATTTGTAGTGTCCGTAACCATTTTAGCTGTGATAAATCTTCTGATTTTTTTCCATTCAACTTATGTCCAAAGAACTACATCTTGTTTTCAGTTTGTGCATATGACTTTGATGTCTAGTTTAAATAAATTTTATTTGGAATGATTGGCTTATCCGGATTATCATAACAAAGTTTTGGCTTATTATTTGTGTGTCTTGAACAGTGATGGCAACTTATGTGCATTTTTTTTTCTTCAAGCTTTACTACTTTTGCAAAGACTGATTATTTTTACTTGTTAGTGTTCCTAGTCATGTTTAAAGCAAAGTTAACAAAGTTTAATATGGTTAATGTTGTTTAGCTATAGTGTTATGCACACCCTGTAGTGTCCGTAACCACTTTCCACCCACATACATGTGAAGCATCAAAAGACACATTTGTACCACTCTCCGCACGAAAAGCTGCAAATGCTATACATTTAGAATACTAACCCCTATGAAAAAAATGTTTTTATAATAATTGTGCAAAGTTAATTTTTTGCTACCAGGTGCAACCTAGGTGGCCACAATACTGTGATTTACCCGTTAATATGTGGAATAAAAGATAACTTTTGATCAAATATTACCCCAAGAAATTTGGCTTCTTCAACAACAGGAATTTGTGATCCGTATAAAAACAGGGAAGAATGTTCGTGTTTCTTCCGTAGTTTACAAAAATGAACACACTGCGTTTTCGACTTGGAGAACTTGAAACCATTTTTATCAGTCCATTCTTCTATTCTTTATAAATTTTGTTGTAACTTTCGTTCAATTGTTTTCATATTTTTTGAACGGTAACATATACAAAAATCATCAACATACAATGAACAATCAGTTTTGTCGTCCAAACATTGTACAATATTGTTTATTTTGATGTTAAATAGCGTAGTTGAAAGAATACTACCCTGTGGGACACCCTGTTCTTGATCATAGAAATCTGACAGGGTAGACCCCACACGCACCTGAAACATGCGCTCCCCTAAAAAGCTTTCAACAAAACTGGGAAGTTTTCCTCTTAAGCCAATGTTATGTAGATCTTTCAATATTCCATAACGCCATGTTGTATCATATGCTTTCTCCAAGTCGAAAAAGACAGCCACTACGTGTTCTTTGTTAATAAAAGCATCTCGTATAAATGTTTCTAGTCTTATTAAATTGTCATTGGTACTACGTTCCGAGCGAAAACCCGATTGATATTCTGAAATGAGGTTGTTGGACTCTAAGTACCAGACTAATCTCTTGTTTATCATTCTCTCCAATGTTTTACACAAACAAATGATGATGATGATTTCGTGTTTAACGACGCATCAACCCTCTTTGTGGGTCATAAGCGTCAAACGGTTAATGGTTAAACGGCATGAATAATTATGATGATATTAACAGTAAAAAGTCAGAATGATAATGTATAAAAATCTGAAACAGTTAAATCTTATGAAAAAGTCCAATTTCTTTTAAGAATAAAATAATATTAGCAACAGGTACATCTTGAAACAGTTGTTGCAAAGTGTCAGCTTTGAAATATAAAATACGTGAGGGTGAAAAGTCAACACAGTCAATTAAGATATGTTTCACAGTGAATGGCTGATCACAACCTACACAAGAAGGCTGATCATCACCATTAAAAATATAAGAATGAGTAACTCTAGTATGGCCGATGCGCAGTCGTGTTAATACTACGTCCTCTTTCCTTGAAAACTGTGGAGGAGAGCATTTTGTACTAACGACAGGTTTAATGGCATGAAGTTTGTTATTTATTGCACGGTCCCATTCGCCTTGCCATTCCGACAAGATGTATCTGTTGATAAATGGTTTAAAATTATCAAAAGGAATTTTAAAAACAGATGGATCAAGATTGAGCGATTCCTTTGCTTTCTTGTCAACATATTCATTGCCGACAATGCCAATATGGCTCGGAAGCCAACAAAATAAGATTTGGTGTGTTTTAGAAATTTCATGATGTTTTTCGATCAATTTTTGAATTTGAGGATTTTTAGATGATGAATGGTCTAAAGCCTTAAGCACAGAAAGTGAATCAGAAAATATAATTGCTTTTTGAATTGTTGAAGAACTGATAAAATCTAAAGCTAGGTCTATTGCTTTGGCTTCAGCTGTAAAAATAGATGAACCATCTGGAAGGCGCATGGTTTTGTGCGTATCTTTAGAAACATACGCACAACCAACTGTATCTCCTTCTTTGGAACCATCAGTATAGACTTGCTGGTAATCAGTGTAACGTGAGTGAAGTACTTGAAAGTTTTGTTTGAGAAGCATTGGATTTGATTCGGATTTTTTGCCATCATGTAAGTCGAACAGAATAGAAGGTTTTTTAATACACCAAGATGGAACTTCGGCCGTTTCATGTTTTTGAATATTTTTAAGGTCGATACCTGAATTTTCTAGCAGTGGTAAAATTCGTAATCCAAAAGGTTTGATTGCTGTGGGTTTAGTTTCATACTTATCTTCAAATTCAGGTGGAAATGAAATTTGGAATGCCGGGTTAGATGGATTAGCAGCAAGTCTGATAGCATACTGAAGAGAAAGTTTCTCTCTGCGCGAGGTTAAAGATGGTTCACCTGCTTCTACATAAAGGCTTAATACGGGAGAAGTACGGAAGGCTCCCATAGCCAAACGAAGGCCTTGATGATGAATAGTATCCAAAGATTTTAAATAAGACTTTCTGGCAGAACCATAAACAACAGACCCATAATCTAATTTAGATCTTATCAGAGACCGGTAAAGATGTAATAAAGTGTACCGATCTGCTCCCCAACTTGTATGGGCTAAAACTTTCAAAAGATTCAAAGCTTTTAAGCATTTCGCTTTAAGATATTTAATATGGGGAATAAAAGATAACTTTTGATCAAATATGACCCCAAGAAATTTGGCTTCTTCAACAACAGGAATTTGTGATCCGTATAAAAACAAGGAAGGATGTTCAAGTTTCTTCCGTAGCTTACAAAAATGAACACACTGCGTTTTCGACTTGGAGAACTTGAAACCATTTTTATCAGTCCATTCTTCTATTCTTTTTAAATTTTGTTGCAACTTTCGTTCAATTGTTTTCATGTTTTTTGAACGGTAACATATACAGAAATCGTCAACATACAAGGAACAATCAGTTTTGTCGTCTAAACATTGTACAATATTGTTTATTTTGATGTTAAATAGCGTAGTTGAAAGAATACTACCCTGTGGGACACCCTGTTCTTGATCGTAGAAATCTGACAGAGTAGACCCCACACGCACTTGAAACATACGCTCCCCTAAAAAGCTTTCAATAAAATTGGGAAGTTTTCCTCTTAAGCCAATGTCATGGAGATCTTTTAATATTCCATATCGCCATGTTGTATCATATGCTTTCTCCAAGTCGAAAAAGACAGCTACTACGTGTTCTTTGTTAATAAAAGCATTTCGTATAAATGTTTCTAGTCTTATTAAATTGTCGTTGGTACTACGTTCCGAACGAAAACCCGATTGATATTCTGAAATGAGGTTGTTGGATTCTAAGTACCAGACTAATCTCTTGTTTATCATTCTCTCCAATGTTTTACACAAACAACTTGTCAAAGCTATCGGACGATAATTTGTAGGTTCTGCGTGATCTTTCCCTGGTTTCGGAATTGGTACAACTGTAGCTACACGCCAGCTCTCAGGACAGACCCCCGTTTCCCAAATATTATTAAAGATATCTAAAAGTGTTGAAAGAGAACTTTTTGGCAGATGCTTAAGCATCTGATAATGAATTTCATCGGGGCCGGTTGCCGTATCATGTGATTTTTCAATGGCTTCAACGAGTTCGGATAAGTTAAAAGGTGTGTTGTATTCTTCGTGATTAAGGGATTTGAAGTTAAGATTTCTTTTCTCTTGGTTCTTTTTGAAATTTCTAAAAGTGTCAGAATAATTACGCGATGATGAATTTCTCAAGAATGTGTGACCAAGAGTATCTGAAATATCTTTTTTTGTTGAAGCTATTGTGTCAAATTCAGTATTTAAATGTGTAAAACTAGAGGATTTTGTTTTTCCTGAAATTTTTCGTACCATATCCCAAACCTTTTTAATTGGGGTTTTGTAGTTCAATTTGGAGACATATTCTCTCCATGACTTTCGTTTTGAAGCTCGGATTGTTCGCCGAGCTTTAGCTCTAAAAACTTTTACGTCGTTTAGCTTTTCTGAAGTGGGACTTTTGCAGAACTTATTTAGAGCCTGTTTACGCTTTTTAATAGCTTCTTTACAGTCATTATTAAACCAAGGCTTGCTTTTCTTAGTATTTGTGGAGGTCTTTGGAATACATTGTTCTGATATATTAATAAGTGTATCTGTGAAATCAGAAACAATGTCGGATGATTCATTTAAGTAATCAACTGTTAACTCTTCTTCACATAAATTATGGAATAATTCCCAGTCGGCTTTATTCATTTTCCACTTCTGGTTACAGTCTTCATCTGGTTCGTTTACGCTCTCAATTATAACAGGGAAGTGATCACTTCCGCACTGATCATCATGAACAGACCAGTCATAGTCCAAGAAGAGAGATGGGTGACACAAAGAGAGATCTAAAGAAGACAAATGACCTGTCGCTGGGTGAAGGTAAGTATAAGATTTATCATTCATCAAGCAAAGATCGCTCTTTGCAATAAAATCTTCAACAAGTGCTCCTCTGTTATTGATATCTTTACAGCCCCATAGAATATTGTGACCATTGAAGTCGCCAACTAAAAGATATGGGGATGGAAGCTGACTCAGCAATGAGTCAAGATGTTCGGGCTTTAAAGAAAATGAGGGTGGAATATATAAAGAGCAAATTGTAGTTTCTTTATCCAGAGAAACCGATACTGCTACAGCTTGTAGGTCTGTTTTTAATTTGATCTCTCTTTGTGGTAAACATGATTTAACAAAAATTGAGCTGCCACCAGATGGTTTGTTACCATCAGAATAGATATAGTTGTATGTATTGAAACCCCTGACATCTATGTTGTCATCAGTTTTTAAAAAAGTTTCTTGCAAACAAAACACCGATGGGGTTAGTAGCGAAATAAGTAATAAGAGTTCATTATAATTCGATTTAAGACCTCGACAATTCCATTGTATTATTTTGTGTTTTAAATCCATTTTAAGGAGAGATATTTAAAGACTAGAAACTATTATGGAGGTGCAATTGATGATATAGATCTGCTACCACCAGCTCGTGGTGTGGCAGACCTCGATCTGTTATTGCCACTTGGTGATGATGGAGTTTCAGTCAACTCCATATCACTGTCACTCAAAGATCCGAATCTGTTCTGAAATTTTATATTGTCTCTTTCCATTTTACGTTGTCTGTCTGTTTGTTTTTGAGACAATTGATGTTTTTTGATCGGATCTTGCGACCCCTTATTAGTTCGACCTGAGTCGGCTTTCTCTTTTGCATTCGGCGCTGGCTTCGGTACGGTCGCTGTCGACCGAACCGGATGATGATGATGATGATGATTTCGTGTTTAACGACGCGTCAACCCTCTTTGTGGGTCATAAGCGTCAAACGGTTGATGGTTAAACGGCATGAATAATTATGATGATATTAAAAGTAAAAAGTCAGAATGATAATGTATAAAAATCTGAAACAGTTAAATCTTATGAAAAAGTCCAATTTCTTTTAAGAATAAAATAATATTATCAACAGGTACATCTCGAAACAGTTGTTGCAAAGTGTCAGCTTTGAAATATAAAATACGTGAGGGTGAAAAGTCAACACAGTCAATTAAGATATGTTTCACAGTGAATGGCTGATCACAACCCACACAAGAAGGCTGATCATCACCATTAAAAATATAAGAATGAGTAACTCTAGTATGGCCGATGCGCAGTCGTGTTAATACTACGTCCTCTTTTCTGGAAAACTGTGGAGGAGAGCATTTTGTACTAACGACAGGTTTAATGGCATGGAGTTTGTTATTTATTGCACGGTCCCATTCGCCTTGCCATTCCGACAAGATGTATCTGTTGATAAATGGTTTAAAATTGTTAAAAGGAATTTTAAAAACAGATGGATCAAGATTGAGCGATTCCTTTGCTTTCTTGTCAGCATATTCATTGCCGACAATGCCAATATGGCTCGGAAGCCAACAAAACAAGATTTGTTGTGTTTTAGAAATTTCATGATGTTTTTCGATCAATTTTTGAATTTGAGGATTTTTAGATGATGAATGGTCTAAAGCCTTAAGCACAGAAAGTGAATCCGAAAATATAATTGCTTTTTGAATTGTTGAAGAACTGATAAAATCTAAAGCTAGGTCTATTGCTTTGGCTTCAGCTGTAAAAATAGATGAACCATCTGGAAGGCGCATGGTTTTGTGCGTATCTTTAGAAACATACGCACAGCCAACTTTATCTCCTTCTTTGGAACCATCAGTATAGACTTGCTGGTAATCATTGTAACGTGACTGCAGTACCTGAAAGTTTTGTTTGAGAAGTATTGGATTTGATTCGGATTTTTTTCCATCATGTAAGTCGAACAGAATAGAAGGTTGTTTAATACACCAAGATGGAACTTCGGCGGTTTCATGTTTTTGAATATTTTTAAGGTCGATACCTGAATTTTCCAGCAGTGGTAAAATACGTAATCCAAAAGGTTTGATTGCTGTGGGTTTTGTTTCATACTTATCTACAAATTGAGGTCGAAATGAAATTTTGGATGCCGGGTTAGATGGATTTGCAGCAAGTCTGATAGCATACTGAAGAGAAAGTTTCTCTCTGCGCGAGGTTAAAGATGGTTCACCTGCTTCTACATAAAGGCTTAATACGGGAGAAGTACGGAAGGCTCCCATGGCCAGACGAAGGCCTTGGTGATGGATAGTATCCAAGGATTTCAAATAGGACTTTCTGGCAGAACCATAAACAACAGACCCATAATCTAATTTAGATCTTATTAAAGACCGGTAAAGATGTAATAAAGTATACCGATCTGCTCCCCAACTTGTATGAGCTAAAACTTTCAAAAGATTCAAAGCTTTTAAGCATTTCGCTTTAAGATATTTAATATGTGGAATAAAAGATAACTTTTGATCAAATATGACCCCAAGGAATTTGGCTTCTTCAACAACAGGAATTTGTGATCCGTATAAAAACAGGGAAGGATGTTCGTGTTTCTTCCGTAGTTTACAAAAATGAACACACTGCGTTTTCGACTTGGAGAACTTGAAACCATTTTTATCAGTCCATTCTTCTATTCTTTTTAAATTTTGTTGTAACTTTCGTTCAATTGTTTTCATATTTTTTGAACGGTAACATATACAAAAATCATCAACATACAATGAACAATCAGTTTTGTCGTCCAAACATTGTACAATATTGTTTATTTTGATGTTAAATAGCGTAGTTGAAAGAATACTACCCTGTGGGACACCCTGTTCTTGATCATAGAAATCTGACAGGGTAGACCCCACACGCACCTGAAACATGCGCTCCCCTAAAAAGCTTTCAATAAAACTGGGAAGTTTTCCTCTTAAGCCAATGTTATGTAGATCTTTCAATATTCCATAACGCCATGTTGTATCATATGCTTTCTCCAAGTCGAAAAAGACAGCCACTACGTGTTCTTTGTTAATAAAAGCATCTCGTATAAATGTTTCTAGTCTTATTAAATTGTCATTGGTACTACGTTCCGAACGAAAGCCCGATTGATATTCTGAAATGAGGTTGTTGGACTCTAAGTACCAGACTAATCTCTTGTTTATCATTCTCTCCAATGTTTTACACAAACAACTTGTCAAAGCTATCGGACGATAATTTGTAGGTTCTGCATGATCTTTCCCTGGTTTCGGAATTGGTACAACTGTAGCTACACGCCAACTCTCAGGACAGACCCCCGTTTCCCAAATATTATTAAAGATATCTAAAAGTGTTGTAAGAGAACTTTTTGGCAGATGCTTAAGCATCTGATAATGAATTTCATCGGGGCCGGTTGCCGTATCATGTGATTTTTCAATGGCTTCAACGAGTTCGGATAAGTTAAATGGTGTGTTGTATTCTTCGTGATTAAGGGATTTGAAGTTAAGTTTTCTTTTCTCCTGGTCCTTTTTGAAATTTCTAAAAGTGTCAGAATAATTACGCGATGATGAATTTCTCAAAAATGTGTGACCAAGAGTATCTGAAATATCTTTTTTTGTTGAAGCTATTGTGTCAAATTCAGTATTTAAATGTGTAAAACTAGAAGACTTTGTTTTTCCTGAAATTTTTCGTACCATATCCCAAACCTTTTTAATGGGGGTTTTATAGTTCAATTTGGAGACATATTCTCTCCATGACTTTCGTTTGGAAGCTCGGATTGTTCGCCGAGCTTTAGCTCTAAAAACTTTTACGTCGTTGAGCTTTTCTGAAGTGGGATTTTTGCAGAACTTATTTAGAGCCTGTTTACGCTTTTTAATAGCTTCTTTACAGTCATTATTAAACCAAGGCTTGCTTTTCTTAGTATTTGTGGAGGTCTTTGGAATGCATTGTTCTGATATGTTAATAAGTGTATCTGTGAAATCAGAAACAATGTCAGATGATTCATTTAAGTGATCAACTGATAACTCTTCTTCACATAAATTATGGAATAATTCCCAGTCGGCTTTATTCATTTTCCATTTCTGGTTACAGTCTTCATCTGGTTCGTTTACGCTCTCTATTATAACAGGAAAGTGATCACTTCCGCACTGATCATCATGAACAGACCAGTCATAGTCCAAGAAGAGAGATGGGTGACACAAAGAGAGATCTAAAGAAGACAAATGACCTGTCGCAGGGTGAAGGTAAGTATAAGATTTATCATTCATCAAGCAAAGATCGTTCTTTGCAATAAAATCTTCGACAAGTGCTCCTCTGTTATTGACATCTTTACAGCCCCATAGAATATTGTGACCATTGAAGTCGCCAACTAAAAGATATGGCGATGGAAGTTGACTCAGCAATGAGTCAAGATGTTCGGGCTTTAAAGAAAATGAGGGTGGGATATATAGAGAGCAAACTGTAGTTTCTTTATCCAGAGAAACCGATACTGCTACAGCTTGAAGGTCGGTTTTTAATTTGATCTCTCTTTGTGGTAAACATGATTTAACAAAAATTGAGCTGCCACCAGATGGTTTGTTACCATCAGAATAGATATAGTTGTATGTATTGAAACCCCTGACATCTATGTTGTCATCAGTTTTTAAAAAAGTTTCTTGCAAACAAAACACCGATGGGGTTAGTAGCGAAATAAGTAATACGAGTTCATTATAATTTGATTTAAGACCTCGACAATTCCATTGTATTATTTTGTGTTTTAAATCCATTTTAAGGAGAGATATTTAAAGACTAGAAACTATTATGGAGGTGCAATTGGTGATATAGATCTGCTACCACCAGCTCGTGGTGTGGCAGACCTCGATCTGTTATTGCCACTTGGTGATGATGGAGTTTCAGTCAACTCCATATCACTGTCACTCAAAGATCCGAATCTGTTCTGAAATTTTATATTGTCTCTTTCCATTTTACGTTGTCTGTCTGTTTGTCTTTGAGACAATTGATGTTTTTTTATCGGATCTTGCGACCCCTTATTAGTTCGACCTGGGTCGGGTTTCTCTTTTACATTCGGCGCTGGCTTCGGTACGGTCGCTGTTGACCGATCCGAAGCAACCTGGATTGCGCCTTTTGATAAATTGGTTGAACTTTGTGGTGCTGGAGTGGATTTACTCCATGCACCAGACTTTTTCAGTTCAGCAATGTATGATTCAGCAGTCTGTGTTGCAGAGCTGGTACATTTTACACCAGCACCCTTTGTGATGCTGGCGAAACTGGTGGTTGGTGTTATGTATCGCTCTTCGACAATCTTCCGCGCTTCTGGGAATGTTATCCCCCTTTGGTATTTGACGGTAAGTATTTCTTTTTCTTTTTTCCACGCCGGACAGTCTCGGGAGAAAACAGCATGTTTGCCATCACAATTTACGCATTTGGGTTCATTTTTGCAGTTGAGGTGATTATCAACATGCTTTTCTTCACCACAATTAGGACAGAGTTTTTTTCTCTGACATCTGCTTTCGTGATGGCCAAAAGCCTGACAAGAGTAACATCTAAGAGGGTTTGGGATGTATACCTCTACGTTAATGGAAAGATATGCTACTTTGATTTTCTTGGGTAGAATTGGTGTATTAAAAGTCAACACATAAGTTGCTGTTGGTTTTAGTACACCATTTCTACGAACTTGAATGTTACGAACACCAACAACTCCCTGATCCTTAAGGTTATCGACTATCTCTTCATCTGAGCAAGGACGCAGTTCTGGACTGCGAATCACTCCCTTGGATGAATTGAGCGTGTTATGTAAAGCGACTTTAACTTTTAGATCAAAGAGTTTGTTGGTGTTTAGCAGGCTTACCACTTGCTGTTTTTTCTCGACTTCCAAGAGAAGATCACCCGATTTGAGTTGTTTTATACTCTTAGGGTGTCCGGCAATGGAGAGAATACTTTTCTCGATGACGAAGGGGGAAAGGCTAGATACAGTTCGTGTATCGTCAAGTGACGTAACGACCAAGAAACGCGGAACATTGTCAAAATTTGGTTCAGCAGACTGCTGACTAGATTGTTGACTTGACTGCTGACTGGATTGTTGACTGTGTTCATCCGATTCGGATGAATCTTCTTGTTTTTTACGTTTAGGTGCGTTGTGGTTAGGTGATTTGCGGTTAGGTGATTTGCGGTTATGTTTTTTTCCAGGAGCCATAAGAAAAAAATTCTAGTTTCGTCCCAAGTGCTCTCCGCCCTCCGTGGAGCCCTACAAGGGAACACCATACTGGAGTGGTTATCCAACTCGCAGATGTTAGAGATACACGTGAGATATACTCGTATAAACAAAATGCCTACACGATTGATCCGTTAAGCCACCGCCTTCTAGAGATAAAAAGACAGAAAAGGGTAAGGTAAATGGGCATATGGTTGGTATCAGGAAAGATACAAAAAGAGTTGAAGAGAAAGCAAAGCGGTATCTCTAGGGCTCGGCGTGACCAGCCGATTGACCGTGCCGGACCGCACGGCCACCCGTCTACACCGAAAAGCCAGGCCAAAGAGGCGTGTTGGGCACCTGAAGCACCGCCACCTCAGGTAACCCTCAACCTCCAGGATCCCTTCTTCCGGTTTACAGGACGCCACCCACGGCAAACGGGTGGTACTTCCTTTAGCTCTTCCCAGTGGGCACATTGACCACAGCAGCAACGTGCCCAGTGGGAATTGAGCCCCCAGGGCCACGGCAAGGCAGGAAGTCTAATACCTGGGGGCGACCGAACCGGAGCAACCTGGATTGCGCCATTTGATAAATTGGTTGAACTTTGTGGTGCTGGAGTGGGTTTACTCCATGCACCAGATTTTTTCAGTTCAGCTACGTATGATTCAGCAGTCTGTGTTGCGGAGCTGGTACATTTTACACCAGCACCCTTTGTGATGCTGGCGAAACTGGTGGTTGGTGTTATGTATCGCTCTTCGACAATCTTCCGCGCTTCTGGGAATGTTATCCCCCTTTGGTACTTGACAGTGAGTATTTCTTTTTCTTTTTTCCATGCCGGACAGTCTCGGGAGAAAACAGCATGTTTGCCATCACAATTTACGCATTTGGGTTCATTTTTGCAGTTGAGGTGATTATCAACATGCTTTTCTTCACCACAATTAGGACAGAGTTGTTTTCTCTGACATCTGCTTTCGTGATGGCCAGAAGCCTGACAAGAGTAACATCTAAGAGGGTTTGGTATGTATACCTCTACGTTAATGGAAAGATATGCTACTTTGATTTTCTTGGGTAGAATTGGTGTATTAAAAGTCAACACATAAGTTGCTGTTGGTTTTAGTACACCATTTCTACGAACTTGAATGTTACGAACACCAACAACTCCCTGATCCTTAAGGTTATCGACTATCTCTTCATCTGAACAAGGACGCAGTTCTGGACTGCGAATCACTCCCTTAGATGAATTGAGCGTGTTATGTAAAGCGACTTTAACTTTTAGATCAAAGAGTTTGTTGGTGTTTAGCAGGCTTACCACTTGCTGTTTTTTCTCGACTTCCAAGAGAAGATCACCCGATTTGAGTTGTTTTATACTCTTAGGGTGTCCGGCAATGGAGAGAATACTTTTCTCGATGACGAAGGGGGAAAGGCTAGATACAGTTCGTGTATCGTCAAGCGACGTAACGACCAAGAAACGCGGAACATTGTCAAAATTTGGTTCAGCAGACTGCTGACTAGATTGTTGACTTGACTGCTGACTGGATTGTTGACTGTGTTCATCCGATTCGGATGAATCTTCTTGTTTTTTACGTTTAGGTGCGTTGTGGTTAGGTGATTTGCGGTTAGGTGATTTGCGGTTATGTTTTTTTCCAGGAGCCATAAGAAAAAAATTCTAGTTTCGTCCCAAGTGCTCTCCGCCCTCCGTGGAGCCCTACAAGGGAACACCATACTGGAGTGGTTATCCAACTCGCAGATGTTAGAGATACACGTGAGATATACTCGTATAAACAAAATGCCTACACGATTGATCCGTTAAGCCACCGCCTTCTAGAGATAAAAAGACAGAAAAGGGCAAGGTAAATGGGCATATGGTTGGTATCAGGAAAGATACAAAAAGAGTTGAAGAGAAAGCAAAGCGGTATCTCTAGGGCTCGGCGTGACCAGCCGATTGACCGTGCCGGACCGCACGGCCACCCGTCTACACCGAAAAGCCAGGCCAAAGAGGCGTGTTGGGCACCTGAAGCACCGCCACCTCAGGAAACCCTCAACCTCCAGGATCCCTTCTTCCGGCTTACAGGACGCCACCCACGGCAAACGGGTGGTACTTCCTTTAGCTCTTCCCAGTGGGCACATTGACCACAGCAGCAACGTGCCCAGTGGGAATTACACAAACAACTTGTCAAAGCTATCGGACGATAATTTGTAGGTTCTGCATGATCTTTCCCTGGTTTCGGAATTGGTACAACTGTAGCTACACGCCAACTCTCAGGACAGACCCCCGTTTCCCAAATATTATTAAAGATATCTAAAAGTGTTGTAAGAGAACTTTTTGGCAGATGCTTAAGCATCTGATAATGAATTTCATCGGGGCCGGTTGCCGTATCATGTGATTTTTCAATGGCTTCAACGAGTTCGGATAAGTTAAAAGGTGTGTTGTATTCTTCGTGATTAAGGGATTTGAAGTTAAGATTTCTTTTCTCTTGGTTCTTTTTGAAATTTCTAAAAGTGTCAGAATAATTACGCGATGATGAATTTCTCAAGAATGTGTGACCAAGAGTATCTGAAATATCTTTTTTTGTTGAAGCTATTGGGTCAAATTCAGTATTTAAATGTGTAAAACTAGAGGATTTTGTTTTTCCTGAAATTTTTCGTACCATATCCCAAACCTTTTTAATTGGGGTTTTGTAGTTCAATTTGGAGACATATTCTCTCCATGACTTTCGTTTTGAAGCTCGGATTGTTCGCCGAGCTTTAGCTCTAAAAACTTTTACGTCGTTTAGCTTTTCTGAAGTGGGAATTTTGCAGAACTTATTTAGAGCCTGTTTACGCTTTTTAATAGCTTCTTTACAGTCATTATTAAACCAAGGCTTGCTTTTCTTAGTATTTGTGGAGGTCTTTGGAATGCATTGTTCTGATATATTAATAAGTGTATCTGTGAAATCAGAAACAATGTCGGATGATTCATTTAAGTAATCAACTGTTAACTCTTCTTCACATAAATTATGGAATAATTCCCAGTCGGCTTTATTCATTTTCCACTTCTGGTTACAGTCTTCATCTGGTTCGTTTACGCTCTCAATTATAACAGGGAAGTGATCACTTCCGCACTGATCATCATGAACAGACCAGTCATAGTCCAAGAAGAGAGATGGGTGACACAAAGAGAGATCTAAAGAAGACAAATGACCTGTCGCTGGGTGAAGGTAAGTATAAGATTTATCATTCATCAAGCAAAGATCGCTCTTTGCAATAAAATCTTCAACAAGTGCTCCTCTGTTATTGATATCTTTACAGCCCCATAGAATATTGTGACCATTGAAGTCGCCAACTAAAAGATATGGGGATGGAAGCTGACTCAGCAATGAGTCAAGATGTTCGGGCTTTAAAGAAAATGAGGGTGGAATATATAAAGAGCAAATTGTAGTTTCTTTATCCAGAGAAACCGATACTGCTACAGCTTGTAGGTCTGTTTTTAATTTGATCTCTCTTTGTGGTAAACATGATTTAACAAAAATTGAGCTGCCACCAGATGGTTTGTTACCATCAGAATAGATATAGTTGTATGTATTGAAACCCCTGACATCTATGTTGTCATCAGTTTTTAAAAAAGTTTCTTGCAAACAAAACACCGATGGGGTTAGTAGCGAAATAAGTAATAAGAGTTCATTATAATTCGATTTAAGACCTCGACAATTCCATTGTATTATTTTGTGTTTTAAATCCATTTTAAGGAGAGATATTTAAAGACTAGAAACTATTATGGAGGTGCAATTGGTGATATAGATCTGCTACCACCAGCTCGTGGTGTGGCAGACCTCGATCTGTTATTGCCACTTGGTGATGATGGAGTTTCAGTCAACTCCATATCACTGTCACTCAAAGATCCGAATCTGTTCTGAAATTTTATATTGTCTCTTTCCATTTTACGTTGTCTGTCTGTTTGTCTTTGAGACAATTGATGTTTTTTGATCGGATCTTGCGACCCCTTATTAGTTCGACCTGAGTCGGGTTTCTCTTTTACATTCGGCGCTGGCTTCGGTACGGTCGCTGTCGACCGATCCGAAGCAACCTGGATTGCGCCTTTTGATAAATTGGTTGAACTTTGTGGTGCTGGAGTGGATTTACTCCATGCACCAGACTTTTTCAGTTCAGCAATGTATGATTCAGCAGTCTGTGTTGCGGAGCTGGTACATTTTACACCAGCACCCTTTGTGATGCTGGCGAAACTGGTGGTTGGTGTTATGTATCGCTCTTCGACAATCTTCCGCGCTTCTGGGAATGTTATCCCCCTTTGGTATTTGACGGTAAGTATTTCTTTTTCTTTTTTCCACGCCGGACAGTCTCGGGAGAAAACAGCATGTTTGCCATCACAATTTACGCATTTGGGTTCATTTTTGCAGTTGAGGTGATTATCAACATGCTTTTCTTCACCACAATTAGGACAGAGTTGTTTTCTCTGACATCTGCTTTCGTGATGGCCAAAAGCCTGACAAGAGTAACATCTAAGAGGATTTGGGATGTATACCTCTACGTTAATGGAAAGATATGCTACTTTGATTTTCTTGGGTAGAATTGGTGTATTAAAAGTCAACACATAAGTTGCTGTTGGTTTTAGTACACCATTTCTACGGACTTTGATGTTACGAACACCAATAACCCCTTGATCTTTCAGGTTATCAATGATCTCTTCGTCTGAACAAGGACGCAGTTCTGGACTGCGAATCACTCCTTTAGATGAGTTTAGTGTGTTGTGAAGAGATATTTTAACCGAAAGATCAAAGAGTTTTTTGGTGGCGAGCAGGCTTACAACTTGCGGTTTTCTCTCGAGTTCCAAGAGAAGGTCACCTGATTTGAGTGATTTAATACTCTTTGGGTGTCCGGCTATGGCGACAATACTTTTCTCGATAACAAAGGGAGAAAGGCTTGACACAGTTCGTGTATCGTCAAGCGACGTGACGACCAAGAAACGCGGAACATTGTCAAAGTTTGGTTCAGCAGACTGCTGACTTGATTGTTGACTTGACTGCTGACTGGAATTTTGACTGTGTTCATCCGATTCGGATGAATCCTCGTCTTTTTTACGTTTAGGTGCGTTGCGGTTAGGTGCGTGGGTGCGGTTGTGTTTTTTTCCATGAGCCATGAGAAAAAATTCCTAGTTTCGTCCCAAGTGCTCTCCGCCCTCCGTGGAGCCCTACAAGGGAACACCATAATGGAGTGGTTATCCAACTCGCAGGCGTTAGAGATACACGTGAGATATACTCGCATAAACAAAATGCCTACACGATTGATCCGTTTTGCCACCGCCTTCTAGAGATAAAAAGACAGAAAAGGTTAAGGTAAATGGGCATATGGTTGGTATCAGGAAAGATACAAAAAGAGTTGAAGAGAAAACAAAGTGGTATCTCTAGTGCTCGGCGTGACCAGCCGATTGACCGTGCCGGACCGCACGGCCACCCGTCTACACCGAAAAGCCAGGCCAAAGAGGCGTGTTGGGAACCTGAAGCACCGCCACCTCAGGTAACCCTCAACCTCCAGGATCCCTTCTTCCGGCTTACAGGACGCCACCCACGGCAAACGGGTGGTACTTCCTTTAGCTCTTCCCAGTGGGCACAAAGACCACAGCGGCAATGTGCCCAGTGGGAATTGAGCCCCCAGGGCCACGGCAAGGCAGGAAGTCTAATACCTGGGGGTGGTACTTAACTGTGAGTATTTATTTTTCTTTTTTCCAAGCCGGTTATTCTCGAGAAAAAACCAGCATGGTGGCCACCACAATTGACGCACTTGGCCTCATTCTAACAGTTTTGATGATTATCGACATGTTTGTCTTCACCACAATTGGCACAGAGAGATTTTTTCTGACATTTGCTTTCGTGGTGGCCAAACATCTAACAGCTGTAACAGTTGTTCAGAATGTATAACTACGTTGACAGAAAGATATGCTACTTTGATTTTCTGTGGTAGAACTGGTGTGTTAAATGTCAAAACATAGGTGCTTGTCGATTGAAGCACACCATCTCTACAAACTTGGATGTTACGAGCACTAACGACGCCATGATCTCTATGATTGTCAAGGATCTCTTGATCGCTGCAAGGACGTAGTTCCGGGCTGCGAATGACACCCTTAGATGAATTCAATGTATTGTGTAATGAGAACTTGACATTCAGATCAAAAAACTTTTTGGTGCTGAGCAGGTTTGTAACATGCTGTTCTTTCTCGACTTCCAAGAGGAGATCACCGGATCTAAGCTTTTTAATAGTCTTTGGGTGTCCGGCTATCAATTGGATCCTTTTTTCAATCACAAACGGAGACAAGCTTGACACAGTTCGTGAATCGTCAAGTGATGTGATTACCAAGAAACGCGGACTATTCGAAGGTTTTGGAACAACAGACTGAACTGAATCACTAAGGTCATCTGACTCTTCGTTCTGTTAACGTTTTTGTGTTGAGGTTAGTTTTTTATCATTCCCCATGAGGAATATATCTAAGTTTCGTCCCAAGTGCTCCCCGGCCTCCTTGGAGCCCTACAAGGGAACACCATAACGGTGTGGTTATCCGACCCGGGTGTTAGAGGTACATGTGAGATATACTCGCATTAACAACAAGATTTTTGTTTGTGTGGGAAGCCCTTGACACAAGAAACTTACATGTCAAATATGAAAGCTCTATCTTAAACGGTTCAAAAGTTATGAACAATAATATTTTTTTTCTTTAAAGTAGGTCAAGGTCACGGGTAAAAAAAAATTGCATGAATGTAAAGCTCTTGTCACAAGGAACCTAAATGCCAAATATTAAGGCTCTATCTTAAACGGTTCAAAAGTTATGAACAATTTTATTTTTTCTTTTAAGCAGGTCAAAGGTCAAGGTCATGGTCCAAACATTTTGCATGAATGAAAAGCTCTAATCACAGGGAACCTACATGCCAAATATGAAAGCTCTATCCCAAACGGTTCGAAAGTTATGACAAAAAATGTTTATTTTTTTAAGTAGGTCAAGGTCACAGGTCAAAATTTTTGCATGACTGTAACGAGTCTGTCACAAGGAACCTACATGCTAAATATGAAGGCTGTATCTCAAACGGTTCAAAAGTTATGACCAATGTTAACGTTTTCTTTATGAAGGTCAAAGGTCAAGGTCACAGGTCAAAATTTTTTGTGTGAATGTAAAGCTCTTGTCACAAGGAACATACATGCAAAATATGAAGGCTCTATCTCAAACCGTTCAAAAGTTATGACAAAAATGGTATTTTCTATTTTAAGTAGGTCAAAGGTCAAGGTCACAGGTCAAAATTCTTTGCATGAATGCAAAGCTTTTGTCACAAGGAACATACATGCTAAATATGAAGGCTGTATCTCAAACGGTTTAAAAGTTATGACCAATGTTAACTTTTTCTTTTATGTAGGTCAAAGGTCACAGGTCAAACTTTTTTGTGTGAATGTAAAGCTCTTGTCACAAGGAACCTACATGCAAAATATGAAGGCTCTATCTCAAACCGTTCAAAAGTTATGACCAAAATGTTATTTTTTTATTTTAAGTATGTCAAAGGTCAAGGTCAAGGTCACAGGTCAAATTTTTTTGCATGAGTGTCAAGCTTTTGTCACAAGGAACATACATGCTAAATATGAAAGCTGTATCTCAAGTGGTTCAAAAGTTATGACCAATGTTATTTTTTTCTTTTAAGTAGGTCAAAGGTCAAGGTCAAGGTCACGGGTCAATTTTTTTGCATGAATGTGAAGGTCTTGTCACAAGGAACCTACATGCAAAATATGAAGGCTCTATCTCAAACCGATCAAAAGTTATGACCAAAATGTTATTTTTTTATTTTAAGAAGGTCAAGGTCACAGGTCAAATTTTTTGCATGAATGAAAAGCTTTTGTCACAAGGAACATACATGCTAAATATAAAGGCTGTATCTCAAGTGGTTCAAAAGTTATGACCAATGTTATTTTTTTCTTTTAAGTAGGTCAAAGGTCAAGGTCAAGGTCACAGGTCAAATTTTTTTGCATGAATGTGAAGGTGTTGTCACAAGGAACCTTCAGGCCAAATATGAAAGCTCTATCTCCAACGGTTCAAAAGTGATGGCCAACGTTAAAGTTGTCCACGTACAAACCAACAAACCCACAAACAGACGGCAAAAACAATATGTCCCCGCTATCGCTACCGGGGACATAAAAAGTCTAAACCATTGGTCCGTTTGGCCACCGCCTTCTAGAGATAAAAAGACAGAAAAGGGTAAGGTGAATGGGCATATGGTTGGTATCAGGAAAGATACAAAAAGAATTAAAAAGCAAGCAAAGCGTTATCTCTAGAACTCGGCGCGACCAGCCGAGTGAACGTGCCGGACAACACGGCCACCCGTCTACACCGAAAAGCCAGGCCAAAGAGGCGTGTTGGGAACCTGAAGCACTGCAACCTCATATAACCCTCAACCTCCAGGATCCTTTCTTCCGGCTTACAGGACGCCACCCACGGCAAACGGGTGGTACTTCCTTTAGCTCTTCCCAGTGGGCACAAAGACCACAGCGGCAATGTGCCCTGTGGGAATTGGCGGCAAGGCAAGAAGTCTTATACCTTGGGGCGGTGATTGTCATGTTTTATTGGTGTTTGTTTTGTTACCAGTGATAAACATTGTTTAGGTTACCATTATGGTTTGGTCGCTTCATGTTTGTGTTTCTTTCCCTTTGGTGTCTTTGATGGGTGGAGTAAGTTAATTGTATCGATTCCTGATCGTTGTTTTACTTCTACTTTGTTCATATCCATTTTTACTATTTTGTTTGTATGCCCTTATCCTGCTGAATATATTAAAGCCTGATCCTGCTGAATATATTAGCCTGCCCAAGGCAAAGTGGTGCGCACGAGTCGGACACTCCATGCTTACAAACCCTATTGGTTTCATTGGGAGACAGGGCTTGAGATGTCATTTCATCTCAATGTCGGGTAAAAGTCCCACAAAATTGGAAGCAACGTCTCCAAAATGACCTTTACAGTGTTGACGGGGACGATAAACCTCAAATCAATCAAAATCAAATGCTGAATAAATTAATACGTGACTCAGGTAACTAACTATCAGCCTATAGGGTTACTTCACGTTATAATATTCATTTCACTCACTGCATGACTGTAAATTCTGATTAGATGAAGCCATCTGATCTGGATCTGCAATGTTTGCAAAGGTAACAGTTGCCGTTATCAGCAGGATAAGGATTAACTATGTCATGAATACGTGCTAATATGTATATCACTTCCATTACTAGTTAGGTGTATGAGGCCTAAAGATCTCCAGTGAAAGTTCAATGGGTCCTTTACCATAGCTTTTTTAACATATTCTGGAGTCCTCAGATGTCAAGATAAACCTGGTTAGCTATTATTAAGATTTTTTGTGTGAAAATAATGTTTGTACTAATTGAGTCACTGACATGATTGTGAGTGCACACAGCATATCTTTAATGTTTTCTTCTAAGCAGTGTGCCTTCTGCCATGGCTCTTATGAATTCTCTTCTTGGTCCCCGATGAGATTTTCAGGGTGCAAAAGATGTTGGGTCAATTGAAGTTTCACTGTGTTTGCTGTTATGCTGGTATGAAATTTTCTATGGTTTTGACCATTTGTTTGATTTGAGGTTTAATGTCCCCGTCAACACTGTAAAGGTCATTTTGGAGACGTTAGTTCTAATTTTGTGGGACTTTTACCCGACATTGAGATGAAATGACATCTCAAGCCCTGTCGCCCAATGAAACCAATATGGTTTATAAGCATGGACGGTCCGACTCGCAACGCTTTGCCTGGGCAGCATAGATCCCCATCGGAGTCTAACTGTTGGTTTTCTTTTGCTCCAGCATTTCAGTGGTTTCTTGCTGTCGAGTCCTCACCGTTGTCTCACCTCTGTGGTTGTTTGATTATTTGTGTTCTCGGAGATGTTGCACTGATGAGTTAGGAGGCCTTCATGCGGACTGAACAAATTATTTGTCTAAATCGCGACGGAAGTAAGGGCGAGGATTGTGGCCACGTAAAATTGATTTAAGCCCCACCCCCCCCCCTCCCCCAGTGGAATTCGTTTTCGCTGACCGTTCCAATGCGGTTCTTCTGTTGCGGTTTAATTTTTGTTATGGTTTGTCTTTGGGTGTTTTGGATAGCCTATTGGCCATTTTGTGGGGAAAGTAACTGTCCTTGTGGCTTTCCGCTTTTGGTGTTTCCATTAGGGTATGTTATTTCAGGCGCATGTTTCTTTTCCTTTGGTGTCTCTGCTGGGAGCTGTGGGTTGATTGTATCGATTCCTGATCATTGCCTCCACTTCTATTTTACTGAAAGTAACTGTCCTTTTGGCTTTCCGCTGTTGATGTTTCCATTGGGGTCTGTTGTTTCATGTGTGTGTTTCTTTCCCTTTGGTGTCTCTGATGGGAGCTGTGGGTAAATTCTATCGATTCCTGATCATTGCCTCCACTTCTATTTTGCCAGTACTCGTGTGCGGGTCGGTTTCAGATCTGCGTGGAAGCATCATGCAGCTCATGTGTTTCTTCAAGCCCTGATGGGCGGGGGCCGTGGATCTTCTTGAAACTTACAAACAAGTAAGTCATTGATAAAGGCTCGTATGAGTTCGAAAGCTGACGAGATTGGCTTATCTAACGTAGAATTGTGTCCCCTTTGCTGCTGAAAATGCCTATTTTTGACCTTGTCATCACCTTCGCCCCCGCCAGTTTTCATCGGATTGTCTTGAAACTTACATGTAAGTAAGTAAGGGATAAAACCTCGGCGGAGTTAAAATATTGGTGAGGTCAGCCTATATTTCAGAGAGTTATGTCCCCCTCGATTACAGAAAATGCCTATTTTTACCTTGTCAACACCGTAGCTCCGTCAATTTTATTGGATCTTCTTGAAACTTACATGTTAGTAAGTCAGGGATAAAATAGATGAGTTCGTGAACTGATGAAGTCAGCCTATTTATCACAGAGTTACATCCCTTGGATTGCAGAAAATGCGTCTTTGTGACCGTAACTCCCTGTTTTCATCGGATCGTCCTGAAATTAATATGTCAGTAAATTAGGGATAAAAGCTCAGACCAATTTGAAAACTAACAATGCCAGTCAATTAATCGTGGAGTTATGTCCCCTGCTCGGCTGAAAATGCTTATTTTCGACCTTGTCATCACTGCTGCCCCTTCAGTTTTGATCGGATCTTCATGACACTAACAAACAAGTAAGTCAGGCAGATAAGCTCGGAGGAGTTTGAAAACAGGTGAGGTTTGTTTATTTATCATAGAGTTACATCCCTTTGATTGCAGCAATTAATTGCTTATTTTTGACCTTGTCATCACCATAGCCCCTCCAATTTATATCGGATCTTCTTGAAAGTCAGGGATTAAAGCTTGAATGAGTTTGAAAACCGGTGATGTCAGCCTATTTATCATAGAGTTACATTGTACTTGATTGCAGAAAATGCTTACCGTGTCATCACATTGTCCTCGCAGAAATCCTTCAGTACTTGCACTTCCTGAAACTTTGAATCTGTTAGCTCAGGTGAGCGATACAGGACCATATTGGTCCTCTTGTTTTCAAGAGTTCTTAGCTGGCACTCTGAACTCATCAGCCTTAAATAATCAAGGTATTTCCCTGATTCTCTAAATAATTGGTCCCAATCCTCAAAATTTATTACATTTATTGAATAGTTAATCATTAATTCAGGGCGTTACAAATAGAAAGCTCCAAGCTGCCATTATATTCTATAATTTCTGTTTCATGATCATGATAAAATTATTTATGTACACTATTTTATAAACAAAATGCCACTAGTAATATTACAACATGTAATATAATGATGATTTCATGTATGTCATTGTTTTCACTTCTCAGGACACCAGTTTGCATTGAAAATGTTTTCACAATTCCAAGCCTACAATCTCCAGGGTAATTTAACTGGAAGTATTCAGGGACAGCAAGAGTCACAAGTGCAGAAGAAATTGTGAAGTGTACTTGCAGTGCTAGTAAAGGAAAACAAGTACAAAATGTTTCAATTGTCAAAGTGATAAAGACCTGTTCTGAATGTGAGAAGGTGAGGCAAGTCTATCAGATTCAAAACAACTATAACAGGGTTCGACATTAACTTTTCAAGTAACTGTACAAGGCGGTCCTGGTACTCTTTGAATGCACTGCACCTGATCTAAGTTCAACTAATGAAATTCGTGCTTAAGTGATACAGTACTTCTACATTCATCAGAATGTTTCTATTATCTACAACAACACATTGAAAACGATAACATTTATAGTAAAGAGATATTCAACTAGCCAGCCACTGACCTTACTAGACCTGACCAGATTTTCACTAGACATTGTCTACCCCCCTCCCCCCCCCCCCCGGGACTTGAAGAAATAGATGAGCTGAATTAATGCTTCCACGCAGAGCATACGAGTACACTGTGCTATTAAATTAAGCTTATTATAAAAGCAGTATTTGGTTGTGGGGGAGGGGACCATCTGTTTTCTAAAAAACAACAACAAAAAAACAAGTGTTAATAGTGTCACCATAAGGAAAAGCAGTGCATTTTATTTCTAGGTTACAGACCACCACATATAAGCAGAGTTATGCCCATTTGAAAATTAATATAAGTTATGACTTACCACAGTTTACATTTCATCATGCTGAAACTTGATTTATAGACCCTTATGTGAAGCAGTACATATTATTTCAAGTACAATTATAACCAATTTTATACGCCTGTATTGAAACAACGGTCGCATTATGTTATGGGGTCAGCGTCCGCCCGTCTGTAAACTTTTCGTTTCCGGATAACTCCTACGTTTTTGTCGGATCACGCCGAAACGTGGTAGGTAGTAAGACTATGAGGTGGTACAGCGCATATTCTTTCGCGGGTACAGTAGACCAGCTAACGAGTATACTGTGCTATTAAATTAAGCTTATTTTAAAAGCGGTATTTGGTGGCGGGGGAAGAGGCATCTGTTTCCTAAAAAAAAAACAAAAAAACAAGGGTTGTTTATAGTGTCACCATAAGGAAAGCAGTGCATTTTATTTCTAGGTTACAGTCCACCACCCATTTGAAAATTAATAAAAGTTATGACTAACCACAGTCTACATTTCATCAAACTGACCCTTATGTGAAGCAGTACATATTGTTTCAAGTACAATTATAACCAACTTTTATACGCCTGTTTTGAAACAACGGTCGCATAATGTTATGGGGCCAGCGTCCGTCCATCTTTAAACTTTTCGTTTCCGGATAACTCCTACTTTTTTGTCGGATAACGCCGAAACGTGGTAGGTAGTAAGACTATGAGGTGGTACAACGCATATTCTTTCGAGATTACAGTCCACCTAATACTCAGTGGCAAAAGTTCTGCACGAGTCAGAAAATTTATTTTTTCCCTAAACTACGGATTCTAAAAAGAAAATTTTAATTCCCCCTTACAAGAGAATCAAATATGCCACCAACCTGTGCTTTTGATTTTTGTACCCATTATCCAGTCAATCGTAACTGTATTGAGATTAAATCCCACGTTTTTCGTCTGCTTTTACTTTGTGTGAAATTGCTTTTGCACATTAAATGATTTTGGGATATTTTGAGGCTTTATTCATTAACCGTGCAGAACTTTTGCCGCCGAGTATATTTAAAGTGTTATGCCCCTTTAAAAGGTTTTTCAACTTTTTCTTTCCCGGATAACTCATCTATATTTTTCGTCGGATTAAGCTGAAACTTGGTAGGTAGTAAGACTGTGGTGAAGCCCATATTGTTTCGAGGTAACAGAGCACCAAATATTTACCAGGTTATGAAGCTCATATCGTTCCGAGGTAACAGTTCACCAAATATTTACCAAGTTATGAAGCTCATATCGTTTCGAGGTTACAGTTCACCAAGTTATGACTCTTTGAAAATTTTCGTAAACTGTTTAGTTTCCGGATCACTCCTAGTAAAGTTTTCATCATATCAAGCTGAATCTGGTGAAGGGCTTGGGCTAGGCTTAAGATGTTTGGAATACAGTTCGGGTATGATCAACTTTTGATTTAAATCCATAAACATATTTGACAGTGTTATGCCCTAATTTTTACTTAAGCATTGTACCCTTAGGGAATCTTGTTTGTTTTTATGCTGTCATGGGTTACAATGAATTACCCCACGTAGGGACGGACAAGCATTTGGTTGTTGGCAAAGTGTTTCATAAACACATTTTCTAGTTTCTGTGAACTCTTGTAAGCCAAGCTTTCTGTCATTTACAGTTTTCCTTCTGTTTTATAGAATTTTAACTAACGCCGTTATGTCAGAGTTTAACATGGAAGGGCGACCAAAAAAGCTGAGCGACATGGGGGAACAGACCAAGTCGGCATTTGGCAAGACAGTATTATTTAGCGTTATAACAGGTATCCTTTTCGATATCAACCAAAATTACCCTAAAACCAAATGGATGTGTGGCATGTGGTAATAATATTCGTAGTACAACTATAATAGAAATCATGTACTATTAAGTGTAATAGAAATCATTTCATGAAGCCTGGACAGTTTTTAGTGTTCTTTAACAATGTATAGACTTTTATTGTTTTCGTGCAGCGATACTTTTTTGTGTATGCCATATCTACACGATACACAATAATTCATTCCAACGACTAAATATGCACCTATAGGAGAAAATACATCTGTGGTTGATCACTTGGTAAATCTGAAGAATTTTCTTTCTTGTTTTTCAGATAGTGTTATGAATAGCATCAAAGGCACGATCCTGACAGAAGTAAAAAAAGAAATTAGCGTCCGACTAAAATAGGCAGCTTTCAGAAAAGGCTGCAGCAAATGTCGATCAAAAAGACAGTGATCAGTTCTACAAACTTGAAGTACAACAGTGTTTGTTGATCGTAATAACATATCTTAAAAGCAAATTTAAGTGAAAAATATGGGCGCCCTTGCACGCGTATGAAATATTTACAGTTTACAAAGTTACATGTTATTTTCGTTTCTTTTTTAACCAAACAATGTTTCTGTTAAAGATTTTGTGCCAACATGTCTAGCTCTTAATGTTTTATTCTTCATTGGCAAATACGTATTGCAGTTACAAAATACTAAAAAGTCGACCAGTAAATGTCAAAACCACATCACACAGCCCATCAACGGAACCAAGATGAAGAGCAAAATAACAAACACACACACATACACGCACGCACGCGCGCGCGCGCGTTGTATCAGTTTAGTTATATGATTGATAATTCAACATTGATGCAAAATTGAAATTAAGCTATGTTCAAAGATGACTGCTCAATGTTGATCCAACTGTCATCTCTGTGGTTGTTTGATTTTGTGTTCTCTGAGATGCTGCACTGATTAGTTAGGCGGCCTCCATGCGGATTGAACAAATTATTTGCCTAAATCGCGGAGTAAGTAAGGGTGGGGGGATTGTGGCCACGCAAAATCGATTTAAGCCCCCAAGTGGAATGCGGTTCTTCTTTCGCGGTTTGTTTTTCTTACGGTTTGTATTTGAGTGTGTGTATCGCTTATATTTTTTGGTTTTGGATAGACAATTGGCCATTTTGGGTTCTTTCGCGGTTTGTTTTTCTTACGGTTTGTAGTTGAGTGTGTGTATCGCTTATATTTTTTGGTTTTGGATAGACAATTGGCCATTTTGGGGGAAAGTAACTCCCCTTTTGGCTTTTCGCTGTTGATGTTTCCATTATGATGATGATTTCGTGTTTAACGACGCGTCAACCCTCTTTGTGGGTCATAAGCGTCAAGCGGTTAATGGTTAAACGGCATAATGAATTATAAGCATATTGAAAGTAAAAAAAATAGTATGATATGTATAAAAATCTGAAAAAGTCCAATTTCTTGTAAGAATAAAATTATCAACAGGTACATCTGGAAACAATTATTGCAAAGTGTCAGCATTGAAGTATAAGTTACGAGACTGTAAAAAGTCTACACATTCAATTAAGATATGTTTTACAGTGAATGGGTGATCACATCCTACACAAGAAGGCTGATCATCACCATTCAAAATATAAGAATGAGTAATTCCAGTATGGCCAATGCGCAGTCGCGTTAAGACCACATCCTCTTTCCTGGAAAACTGTGGAGGAGAGTTTTTTGTTCCAACGACAGGTTTAATGGCATGGAGTTTGTTACTGATTGTACGGTCCCATTCGCCTGGCCATTCCGACAAGATGTATCTGTTGATAAATGGTTTAAAATTATTAAAAGGAATTTTAAAAACAGACTGATCAAAATTGAGCGATTCCTTTGCTTTCTTGTCAGCATAGTCATTGCCGACAATGCCAATATGGCTCGGAACCAACAAAACACAATTTGGTGCGTTTTAGAAATTTCATGATGTTTTTCGATCAGTTTTTGTATTTGAGGATTTTTAGATGATGAATGGTCTAAAGCCTTAAGCACAGAAAGGGAATCAGAAAATAGAACTGATAAGATCTAAAGCTAGGTCTATTGCTTTGGCTTCAGCTGTAAAAATAGATGAACCATCTGGAAGGTGCAATGTTTGGTGCGTATCTTGAGAAACATACGCACAACCAACTTTTTCTCCTTCTTTGGAACCATCAGTGTAGACTTGCTGGCAATCATTGTAACGTGACTGCAGTACCTGAAAGTTTTGTTTGAGTAGCATTGGATTTGATTCGGATTTTTGCCATCATGTAAGTCAAACAGAATAGAAGGTTTTTTAATACACCAAGATGGAACTTCGGCCGTTTCATGTTTTTGAATATTTTTAAGTCTGATTGCTGTGGGTTTAGTTTCATACTTATTTACAAATTGATGTGGAAATGAAATTTTGGATGCCGGGTTAAATGGATTTGCAGCAAGTCTAACAGCATACTGAAGAGAAAGTTTCTCTCTGCGCGAAGTTAAAGATGGTTCACCTGCTTCTACATAAAGGCTTAATACGGGAGAAGTACGGAAGGCTCCCAAAGCCAGACGAAGGCATTGGTGATGGATAGTATCCAAGGATTTTAAATAGGACTTTCTGGCAGGACCATAAACAACAGACCCATAATCTAATTTAGATCTTATTAAAGACCGGTAAAGATGTAAAAAAGTGTACCGATCTGCTCCCCAACTTGTATGAGCTAAAACTTTTAAAAGATTCAAAGCTTTTAAGCACTTCGCTTGAAGATATTTAACATGGGGAATAAAGGATAACTTTTGGTCAAATATGACCCCAAGAAATTTGGCTTCTTCAACAACAGGAATTTGTGATCCGTATAAAAACAGGGAAGGATGTTCGTGTTTCTTCCGTAGTTTACAAAAATGAACACACTGCGTTTTCGACTTGGAGAACTTGAAACCATTTTTTATCAGTCCATTCTTCTATTATTTTTAAATTTTGTTGTAACTTTCGTTCAATTGTTTTCATATTTTTTGAACGGTAACATATACAAAAAACATCAACATACAATGAACAATCAGTTTTGTCGTCCAAATATTGTATAATATTGTTTATTTTGATGTTAAATAGCATAGTTGAAAGAATACTACCCTGTGGGACACCCTGTTCTTGATCATAGAGATCTGACATGGTAGACCCCACACGCACCTGAAACATGCCCTCCCCTAAAAAGCTTTCAATAAACTGGGAAGTTCTCCTCTTAAGCCGATGTTATGGAGATCTTTCAATATTCCATAACGCCATGTTGTATCATATGCTTTCTACAAGTCGAAAAAAAAACAGCTACTACGTGTTCTTTGTTAATAAAAGCATTTCGTATAAAGGTTTCTAGTCTTATTAAATTGTCGTTGGTACTACGTTCCGAACGAAAACCTGACTGATATTCTGAAATGAGGTTGTTTGACTCTAAGTACCAGACTAATCTCTTGTTTATCATTCTCTCCAATGTTTTACACAAACAACTTGTCAAAGCAATCGGACGATAATTTGTAGGTTCTGCATAGCCTTTCCCTGGTTTTGGAATTGGTACAACTGTAGCTAAACGCCAGCTCAAAGGACAGACCCCCGTTTCCAAAATATTATTAAAGATATCTAAAAGTGTTGAAAGAGAATTTTTTGGCAGATGCTTAAGCATCTGTGATGAATTTCATCAGGGCCGGTTGCCGTATCATGTGATTTTTCAATGGCTTCAACTAGTTCGGATAAGTTGAAAGGTTTGTTGTATTCTTCGTGATTGAGGGAATTAAAGTTTAGATTTCTTTTCTCCTGGTCCTTTTTTAAATTTCTTAAAGTGACAGAATAATTTCGCGATGATGAATTTCTCAAGAATGTGATACCAAAAGTATCTGAAATATATTTTTTAGTTGAGGCTATTGTGTCAAATTCAGCATTTAAATGTGTAAAACTAGGGGACTTTGTTTTTCCTGAAATTTTTCGTACCATATCCCAAACCTTCTCAATGGGGGTATTGTAGTTCAATTTGGAGACATATTCTCTCCTTTACTTTCGTTTGGAAGCTCGGATTGTTCGCCGAGCTTTAGCTCTAAAAACTTTTACGTCGTTTAGCTTTTCTGAAGTAGGACTCTTGCAGAACTTATTTATAGCCTGTTTGCGCTTTTGAATAGCTTCTTTACAGTCATTATTAAACCAAGGCTTGCTTTTCTTAGTATTCCTGGAGGTCTTTGGGTCTTTGGAATGCATTGTTCTGACATATTAAAAAGTGTATCTGTGAAATCAGAAACAATGTCAGATGATTCATTAAGTGATCAACTGATAACTCTTCTTCACATAAATTATGGAATAATTCCCAGTCGGCGTTATTCATTTTCCATTTCAGGTTACAGTCCTCATATGGCTCGTTTACGCTCTCAATTATCACAGGGAAGTGATCACTTCCGCACTGATCATCATAGACATACCAGTCATAGTCTCAGAAGAGAGATGGGTGACACAAAGAGAGATCTAAAGAAGATAAATGACCTGTTGCAGGGTGAAGATAATTATAAGATTTATCAATCATCAAGCAAAGATCATTCCCTGCAATAAAGTCTTCAATAAGTATTCTTCTGTTGTTGTTATCTTTACAACCCCACAGAATGTTGTGACCATTGAAGTCGCCAACTAAAATATATGGCGATGGAAGTTGATCCAGCAATGATTCAAGATGTTCGGGCTTTAAAGAAAATGCGGGTGGTATATATAGAGAGCAAATTGTAGTTTCTTTATCTAGAGAAACCGACATCGCTACAGCCTACAGGTCCGTTTTCAATTTGATCTCTCTTTGAGGCAAACATGCTTTAACAATAATTGAACTGCCGCCAGATGGTTTGTTACAATCAGAATGGATATATTTTTTTTTTCTTTTGAAACCCCTGACATCAATGGTGTCATCAGTTTTTATAAAAGTTTCTTGCAAACAAAAAACCGATGGGTTTAATAAAGAAATAAGTAATAAGAGTTCATTATAATTTGATTTAAGACCTCGACAATTCCATTGTATTATTTTGTGTTTTAAATCCTATTAGACTAGAAACTAATTTGGAGGTGCAATTGGTGATATTGCTCTATTATAACCACTTCGTGGTGTTGTTGACCTCGATCTGTTATTACCACTTCGTGCTGATGGAGTTTCAGTGAACTCCATATCACTGTCACTCAATGATGATGATGATTTCGTGTTTAACGACGCGTCAACCCTCTTTGTGGGTCATAGGCGTCAAGCGGTTAATGGTTAAATGATATGTAGAATTACGAGGATACTAAAAGTAAAAAAGTAAGTATAATATGTATAAAAATCTGAAACAGTTAAATCTTATGGAAAAGTCCAATATCTTTTAAGAATAAAATAATATTATCAACAGGTACATCTTGAAACAATTGTTGCAAAGTGTCAGCTTTGAAGTATAAGTCACGCGACTGTGAAAAGTCTACACATTCAATTAACATATGTTTAACAGTGAATGGCTGATCACATCCTACACAAGAAGGCTGATCATCACCATTCAAAATAAAAGAATGAGTAACTCTAGTATGGCCAATGCGCAGTCGCGTTAATACTACATCCTCTTTCCTGGAAAATTGTGGAGGAGAGCATTTTGTTCCAACGACAGGTTTAATGGCATGGAGTTTGTTATTTATTTCATGGTCCCATGCATCTTGCCATTCCGACAAGATGTATCTGTTGATAAATGGTTTAAAATTATTAAAAGGAATTTTAAAAACAGACGGATCAAGATTGAGCGATTCCTTTGCTTTCTTGTCAGCATATTCATTGCCCACAATGCCAATATGGCTCGGAAGCCAACAAAACAAGATTTGGTGCGTTTTAGAAATTTCATGATGTTTCTCGATCAATTTTTGTATTTGAGGATTTTTAGATGATGAATGGTCTAAAGCCTTAAGCACAGAAAGTGAATCAGGAAATATAATTGCTTTTTGAATTGTTGAGGAACTGACAAAATCTAATGCAATGTCTATTGCCTTGGCTTCAGCTGTAAAAATAGATGAACCATCTGGAAGGCGGATGGTTTTGTGCGTATCTTTAGAAACATACGCACAACCAACTTTATCTCCTTCTTTGGAACCATCAGTATAGACTTGCTGGTAATCATCGTAACGTGACTGCAGTACCTGAAAGTTTTGTTTGAGAAGTATCGGATTTGATTCGGATTTTTTGCCATCATGTAAGTCGAACAGAATAGAAGGTTGTTTAATACACCAAGATGGAACTTCGGCGGTTTCATATTTTTGAATATATTTAAGGTCGATACCTGCATTTTCCAGCAGTGGTAAAATACGTAATCCAACAGGTTTGATTGCTGTGGGTTTAGTTTCATACTTATCTTCAAATTGACGTGGAAATGAAATTTTGGATGCCGGGTTAGATGGATTTGCAGCAAGTCTAATAGCATACTGAAGAGAAAGTTTCTCTCTGCGCGAAGTTAAAGATGGTTCACCTGCTTCTACATAAAGGCTTTATACGGGAGAAGTACGGAAGGCTCCCATGGCCAGACGAAGGCCTTGGTGATGGATAGTATCCAAGGATTTTAAATAGGACTTTCTGGCAGAACCATAAACAACAGACCCATAATATAATTTAGATCTTATTAAAGACCGGTAAAGATGTAATAAAGTATACCGATCTGCTCCCCAACTTTCAAAAGAGTCAAAGCTTTTAAGCATTTCGCTTTAAGATATTTAATATGGGGAATAAAATATAACTTTTGATCAATTATGACCCCAAGAAATTTGGCTTCTTCAACGACAGGAATTTGTGATCCGTATAAAAACAGGGAAGGATGGTCGTGTTTCTTCCGTAGCTTACAAAAATGAACACACTGCGTTTTCGACTTGGAGAACTTGAAACCATGTCTATCAGTCCATTCTTCTATTCGTTTTAAATTTTGTTGTAAGTTTCGTTCAATTGTTTTCATGTTGTTTGAACGGTAACATATACAAAAATCATCAACATACAATGAACAGTCTGTTTTGTCGTCCAAACATTGTACAATAGTATTTATTTTGATGTTAAATAGCGTAGTTGAGAGAATACTACCTTGTGGGACACCTTGCTCTTGTGCATAGAGATCTGACAAGGTAGATTCCACGCGGACATGAAATACACGTTCACCTAAGAAACTTTGAATAAAACTGGGAAGTTTTCCCCTTAAGCCGAGGTTATGGAGATCTCTCAATATTCCATAACGCCATGTGGTATCATATGCTTTCTCCAAGTCGAAAAAGACAGCTACTACGTGTTCTTTGTTAATAAAAGCATTTCGTATAAATGTTTCTAGTCTTATTAAATTGTCGTTGGTACTACGTTCCGAACGAAAACCTGACTGATATTCTTCACTGTCACTCAAAGATCCGAATCTGTTCTGATATTTTATACTGTCTCTTTCCATTTTACGTTGTCTGTCTGTTGTTTTTGAGATGATTGTTGTTTTTGAGATGTTTGTTGTTGTTTTTTTGTTTGTTTTTTTTTTCATCATTTCTAACGTAGCGTGTTTTAATATTTTGTCTGATTTTTTGTCTGGAACTGACTGTGGTGGTGGTGCTTGAATGTTGGCATTGTTGGCTTGATCTGCAGTTTTGCTTTTTGTTTTTAATTTTTGTAAAGGTTCGAGACCAGGACTCGGATCAGTTTGAGTTACAGCATCTTCAACAGGTACTATAACAGGTGACTTTGCGACGCTGGCATAGCTTACTCCGAGAATAGGAGTAGGGGACTCAACTATTTTCCGCGCTTCAGGGAACAAGATGTTTGTGTTGAATTTTACTCTGAGTATTTCTTTTTCTTAGTGCCACTAGTGGCATTCTTTAGAGTTGGCACTGTGTTTTTCCCCACAGTTAACACAGAAGGGTTCGTTTTTACACGCTTGTTCCGTGTGATTTGTGGGCTCGCCACAGTTTGCACAGAGTGGATCCTTTGTACATCGATTTTCGTGATGTCCATACTTCTGGCAACTGTGGCAGCGTAACGGATTTGGAATGTAGATTTCCACGTCAACTCTAAAGTATGCCACTTTGATGGGGGCAATACTGGTGTTAAATGTAAATACGAAAGTGTTGGTATCTTTTAGTTGGCCGTTGCGTTTTAAAGCGTTTGACAGGAGTCACTCCCTGAGATCGAGTGCCTTTAAGAATCTCCTCCTCGCTGGAGTTCCTCAAATCTGGGCAACGGATTACCCCCCTTGAGGAGTTCAGCGAGGTATGAGGAAGTACTCTTACTTTTAGATTGTGTAAACTGTCGTCCTCAAGAGATTCTCTGCGTGAGATTATTTACTGATCTCAACGAGTTACTGCTTTGATCTGTATAATTTTTTATTTTATTTTTTATTCGGTTCACCAGCAATGTCGGAGATGACTTTCTGTATTACAAAAGGTGAAAGAGAAGTAATAGGTTGATTGTCATCTCTACTTTCTATAATAAGGAAGCGCGGGAAATGTTGAGTCGAATTGTTGCTAGTTGTTTGAATAGTCTCGCCATTGTCCGAATTATCAGCTTCTGATGTGTCGTCTTGGGTCGGTTTCTTTCTCTTTTTATCAATAGCCATGATGAAAAGATTCCGAAATTCGTCCTCCGTGCTCCCCGCCCACCATGGAGCCCTACAGGGGAACACTTTTAGTGAGTGGATTTCCACTGACCGTTCCAAGGCGGTTCTTCTGTGGCGGTTTACTTATGTTGTTGTTTGTTACTTTCTGTGTGTATCACTTGTGTCTTTTTATTTTGGATGGCCATATGGCCATTTTGTGGGAAAGTAACTGTCCTTATGGCCTTCCTTTGTTTAGGTTTCCATTATGGTCTGGTCGCTTAATGTTTGTGTTTCTTTCCCTTTGGTGTCTTTGATGGGTGGAGTAAGTTAATTGTATCGATTCCTGATCTTTGTTTTACTTCTACTTTCCTACCTCAAGGGTTAGAGATACACAGAAGATATACTCGTACGAGCAAAAAGCTGTATGATTGGTCCGTTTAGCCGCCGCCTTCTAGAAATGGAAAAGTTGTGAAAAAGTTTTATGAGCAAACGGTGTGTATTCAGGTTGATACAAAAGACTAGGAAGAGAAAGAAAATGGTTATTTCTAGGGCTTGGCACGACCAGCCGGTTGACCGTGCCGGACCGCACGACCGCCCGTCTAACCGAAATCCAGGCTAAAGATGTGTGTTGGGCACCTGAAGCACTGGGCTCCAGATAACCCTCAACCTCCAGGACCCCTTCATCCGGGTTACGGGACGCCACCCACGTCAAACGGGTGGTGCTTCCTTTAGCTTTTCCCAGTGGACACAGAGACCACAGCGGCAATGTGCCCAATGAGAATTGAGCCCCCAGGGCCACGGCAAGGCAAGAAGTCTAATACCTGGGGGTGATGTTTACATTAGGGTCTAGTTATTTCATTTTTGTGTTTCTTTCCCTTTGGTGTCTATGATGGGATCTGGGGGTTAATTGAATCGATTCCTGGTCGTTGCATTCACTTCCATTTCATATTCAACCGAATATCAACGTTTATTCAACATTAATATTTTGACGTTGAATCAACAATGACCGACTGTGCAACACTGATCCAAAAATCACCGCATTCAACGTTGATTCAACCAATTATTGCCCGCTGGGCAATTATGCCTTTCCCATTTTTTTGGATAGTAAATGTCCTTTTGGCTTTCCGCTATTGATGTTTCCATTATGGTCTAGTTACATGTATTTCATGTTGCGTTTCTTTAGCTTTAGTGTCTCTGATGGGAGCTGTGGGTTAATTGTAACGATTCCTGATCATCGCCTTCAATTCTTTTTTCTCATCTGCCTGGTTCTCTATGATCGTTGGAAGGGCGTATTATGTGCTGCGAATGACACCTTTATATGGATTAAGCGTATTGTGTAAAGACACCTTGAATCTTAGATATAATTTTTGGTACTGAGCAGGGTTTTCAAACTGCGGTTTTCTCTCGACTCCAATGAGAAGATCACCTGGCAGAAGCTTTTTTGATGTCCGGCTATGGACACTATTCAAAGATCTGTTTTTTTATTATATAGCTCAAACATTAATAGCTTAATATTAAAAATGATCCGCGTCCAAGAGCATTTAGGATAATGGAAAATAAGTCTCGTAGCCTGATGGAGGTGCACAATGGCGTGCTGACACGGTATGCGAAGGGCCCTGTGTTTGCGTGCAGGTCAAACCATGTTTTCTTTACCACGCAGTAGCCAACATATGGCACAAGGGAGTAAGAGGATATGGCTCAAACAGGATCCATACCAAGGGCCTCTCGCATACCCTGTGAGCCGTCATAAAAAATAGCTACAGAGCCGAACAGTCGGCCTGTTGCATACATAAATCTACAAAAGTATTTTCGCTGAAGTGTGTCTCAAAATGTCCGCGAAATGAATTATATTTCGGTTAATCGTATAACTACTATGTTTGAAGGAAAAAAAACGCAAATTAAGGAAGGGTACAGAAAGAATTGAATTAACAGTATACATGTAGGTTGAAAGATAGTGTCATTTTTTTCTGACCAGTGCTTATTACAATTGCAGACAACAGACATTGGTTCATTTTAATAAGTTATGCAGGGAGAGCACAAAATAATAAAAAGCAATCTAGCACGAAATAGTGGGCCGATGTCGACCCGACAGCGACACGACATTGGCACGCCGTATCGATGTCGGCCCGACAGCGACACGACATTGGCACGTCGTATCGATGTCGGCCCGACAGCGACACGACATTGGCACGTCGTATCGCTGTCGGCCCGAAGTTGGCCGGAAATTCTTTGCTGGCTGAGAAAGCCCTAATCTAAGACAGGTTGGCCTTCTCTTCTATTTTGTGATAAACGAAATTGAAATAAATCTTTGGAGTTTCCAGGTAATAATTCATGCCATCCTATTATGCAGAAAATATAACACAATAACAATATTTCTTTGGTAAAACAATACCTTTGCTGTTTTCTTAAATCGGACTAGGTCATCGTCGAGAGTTTGGGAAGCTATGGATACATGTTTTGTATCCGCAAATGCGTTTTCAAAGTATTTGGTGGTGCGTATTTTTTTCCGCCATTGGACTGTATCTACACTGATATCGACGTGGTATTGATAATCTAAGTTATCTTCACGAATTTCCAGCTAATTGTTTATGTTGGAGCGTATCTGTAAATATTAATATTACAAGCATTAAACCATAAACAGAAGTTGTAAATGGACATGCACTGAAAGCTAAGAAATAAATTTATTCCATCATAGTGAAGGCGACTGACGCCACTTGATAAAATTGCTGCTAAGTTATAACGTTGCTTGTGTGAATGTGAAACAGAAAAAAATATTTAAACGACATACGATAGTTCTTAAATACATTTTAACTGTTTTCACTAAAACATAAATGTGGTCTCAACAAGTAATCCATTGGAAACATGGAATACACAACAAATCCGAAAATTTCAGTGTATACAATTCCTTCTGAGCAAGACAACCTACTTTCTGCCAATTACCAGTGGCACAAAATACATTAAAAATTAAAAAAAAAAAGATGAATCCATGATCCTCGAGATATATAAAATATAACATATACCACGATAACGTCCATTATAATTCTTTATAGACAGATGAACTACATGCCATGACTGGGGCTGAATGCCGTGTTAAAATAAAATATGATGACTGTTTATATTCACTCAACCAGAAACTGTTCATTAGACAAGTCACTGAAAGGTATAGTTTTTTTATAAAAACTTAATGGAGCACATACTTTTAACTATCAACTATTGCAAGTTGACTGTAGATGATTTCAGAATTTATTTATACTTTGTTCTATAGCCTCTTACAGTGAACTGAAGTCGAATACATCGTGTTATCAAGTCCATGTCGAATACATCGTGTTACCAAGTCCATGTTATGAACAACCGTCTAAATCCCATCAGAAAAATAACGTTTTTGAGGTATGAAGGAATACACTATTTCACGTTGACGTGTTATCATAATGTATTGTTTTACATCCGCCCCACAAAAAAAATGCAAATTCCACAGTTTTCAACCCTGTGTTGTAGTCCATGCTTTCAAAGAATTCTTTATTTAAAGAACATTCAATATAAATCATATTTTGTTTTCAACAGGTCAGCGTGAACGACTTCTTGGAACAATTTAATGTAATTGTTAACATTAATAAACTATAATGAAGACAAACACTTTAATAAACCAATGACATTCTTCCATAAAATAGCAACTCCTGTTGTAAAATAGAAGTAGAGGCAATGATCAGGAATCGATACAATTAACCCACAGCTCCCACCCCCGCCCATAGGGGCTTAAATAAATATTTGGGCTGCATGATGCTTCCACGCAGAGCTGAATCCGGCCCGCACACTAGTACTGGTAAACCGCTTAGAGGATCTAAGCCTGTCCAGGAACCGCGGTGCGAGGCGGACCGTCCATGCTAATAAACCCTATTGGTTTCTTTGGCCGACAGGGCTTGAGATGTCATTTCATCTCAATGTCGGGTAAAAGTCCCACAAAATTGGAAGCAACGTCTCCAAAATGACCTTTACAGTGTTAGCGGGGACGTTAAACCTCAAATCAAACAAACAATAATCCACAGCTCCCATCAGAGACACCAAAGGGAACGAAACACAAACATGAAGCAACAGACCCCAACGGAAACACCAACAGCGGAAAGCCAAAAGGACAGTTACTTTCCCACAAATTGACCAATAGGCTATCCAAAATAAAATAATATAAGCGACACAAACATCCAAAGACAAACCATAACAAAAACAAACCGCGACACAAGAACCGCATTGGAACGGTCAGCGGAAACGCGTTTCACTGGGGGGGGGGGGGGGGGGGGCTTAAATCGATTTTACGTAGCCACATTCCTCGCATTTACTTCCGTCGCGATCAAAACAAATAATTTGTTCAGTCCACATGAAGGCCTCCTAACTCATCAGTGCAACATCTCCGTGAACACAAAAGTCAAACAACCACAGAGATGAAACAAAAGTGAGGACTCGACAGCAAGAAACAACAGAAATGCCTGAGCATAGGAAAACCAAGTTAGACTCCAATGGGCCCGACCAGAGACAGAGCATCAACATATTTCACACATAATTGAAAAGTGTGGATTGTATTTTCATTCTCGCCGCACATTCCGTTAACTGATAAAGTTTAATGTTCTTTAAAAGATAAAGAACACATCGGAGGCCCCGACAGGTCATGCTATCTATATAACGAAGTAATTTGAAATATTCTGACAAAAAATGTATTCAAACTTGTTTGTGTTTCTTTCCCTTTGGTGTCTTTGATGGGTGGAGTAAGTTAATTGTATCGATTCCTGATCTTTGTTTTACTTCTACTTTGAATTGAAAATAATGAAGAAAACCTGCTATCTTCTCAAATATTGGACGTGTACATATTCCACAAGGTAATTGTTATACGCAGGAATGGGGACGGTGCAAAGAGTTTTGTCAAAGTGCGTCACCTTAACACACCGTACTCATTGTACGTTATAAATATTAAATTGTGAGTAAGTAATTTGGGGCCAATGGTTCCTCAATGGACACAGTTATAAAGCGCACATGATTTTTAATGCTGAAGTCCACGTGAATGATACTGATCTAGCTGAGATCTTGGTAACGGTTATTTATAGAAAATAAACACTTTTATTGTCGCTGTGAGGTTAAAGTGTTGCGTGAAACAGTAAGAATCTGTACTTCAATGATACGTGGATGTTGGTCAACCTTTTTGGCTTACACTGCAGGATTTAATTGTTAAACAAAACCGTCTAAGTCTACGTTCACCATCAATTTTCAAGCCTATACGAAGAGACAATCGACGAACCAGTGCTTTCAGTGCTTTGATTATATTTGTAGTATGTGATTGTGGAACATGTCATTTGTAATTTTTTTTTTAGAACATGTAAAAAAAAAACGACAAATACAGACGTTTCTAACAACGAAGACGTTACCGTTCCTTTGCCATCACCTACTAAACCTTCCACTAGTCAGACCTCAAAAAATAAAAGCAAACCTACAAAGCCAGACGTTGCCAGACACTTAAAGCGGAAGAGGAAGTCTTCTACTAATGATTCTAATAAAGATATCGTCCACTGTGAAGTGTGTGGCTACGTCTACCAGGAGACAACTGCTACAAGTGTTGAAATTTGGGTACAATGTGGCCATCGAGGATGCAATTATTGGACGCATCCTAAAAGTCATGGCTTTAGTGCCAGGAAAGGGTGTTATTTCCAAAAAAAATAACATTTTATTGTACAAAACATAGATCCATGCATTAAATTAATTCAGGTGATTGAATTCTCATTGATATTTGGCGTCAATAAGTTAACCCTTTTTGTAACAAATAGAATCTTCCTCATAATATATATCAGGAGTCCATTTCAAAATTAAGGGGTACCTAGTTGTATTTGCTTAAAAATAAATATTGTACAAATCGCTTAAATTTTTGCAAACAGTGTAGGCCCTGGTGAAACAACGCGATCTGCTGCGTCTGATCTGGGCCTGCACTCTTTGTCAGTTAAACGTTTTCGGGTTTCTGTTACAAAATGGGTTCAAATATCATTTTAATGTGTTCCATGATTTATCCACCATTACATATGGAATATTGAAATATGCAGTATTTAATGTATTTTTTCTGAATTTTACTTCAAACATAGAATGTTGGAAGTCGTAAAATCGATTTAAGCCCCAAAGTGCAATTCGTTTCACTGGCCATTCCAAGGCGGTTTTTCTGTGGCGGTTTATTTTTTTTTATGGTTTGTCTTTGAGTGTGTGTATCGCTTATAATATTTTGTTTTGGATAACCGATTGCCCATTTGGTGGGAAAGTGAATGTTCTTTTGGTTTCCCCCTATTGGTGTTTCAATTAGTCTAGTTGTTTCGTGCTTGTGCTTCCTTCACTTTAGTATCTCTGATGGGAGCTGTGGGTTAATTGTATCGATTGTTGATCATTGCCATTGAACGCTCACAGTCTATGTTTAGAATTAGAATAAAACGATTCATTGAGCTATATGAATGAAGTATATATCATTAAACGAGTATATACTAATATCAATAAACGAATATATACTAACCCCATCTGGAATGTTAAAAGTTCGACAAGCTTTGATCCATGTAGCCTCCGTTGGTGCACCCATGTAGCCTCCGTTGGTGAACCATTTAGACTAAGCCTTTTTAACCGTTTGTTCTTGTTTTCAAGGACAAAGCCACCTCCTTCTCTGCTAGGACTGCCAGATATAGAACACCGGCCCCCGCCCATCGGGGCTTGAAGAAATAAATGGGCTGCATGATGCTTCCACGCAGAGCTGAAACCGACTCGCACACGAGTACTGGTAAACAGCTTAGAGAATCTAAGCCTGTCCAGGCAAAGCGGTGCGAGTCGGCCTGTCCATGCTTATAAACCTTATTGGTTCCATTGGTCGGCAGGGCTTGAGAAGTCATTTCATCTTAATGTCGGGTAAAAGTCCCACAAAATTGGAAGCGACGTCTCCAAAATGACCTTTACAGTGTTGACGAGGACGTAAAATTTCAAATCAAACAAACAAAGATATAGAAAACGCTCCGTTTAACTTTAAAAAACTCTGTAACATGTTCTGGGGCAATAAGTCTCATTTTCAAATCTCTGAAACAGTTTCCTGATAGCTGGTTTGGTTAAGGCCATGAAAGAGTGATGAGAACTTTGTTCTTGCCGCCAACATTATCTCACTATTATTTCTTCTGACTGCTGCGCGGAAAAGAAATAGTGTATAAACATAATGGAATATGGCCTTTTTTTCTTAAATAGATGATTGGGATTTGAGATATTTTCAAGCCATGTATGGTAACCAGACACTGATGGGATAGTCTTTTCAATGATACATTGCCTGACTTAAGGCACAAGAAGTTCGTCAGTTCACTAAGTACCACACCCTAAAGCAACTTAAAACAAGATTTAGTCATGTTAATTTCGTAGTGTCCGAGACCGGGTTGAAGAAGGATACTTTGTAAACTTGCATCATTTTCTATTAATCTAGAAGCTACAATGTATGATAAACCGTCACACCCACTAGCTGTCCATTTCCGTTCATCGCCAACATAAAGGTTAATTCCTGGAGAACGCTTTTAACTGTTTCATAAGAACATAAATTGCATAAACAAGGCTCACCTAAAGTAACTATAAGAGAAGTGTCAGGATGAAAATGGGCAACACGGCTATACAGGTCAGTATTTGCTTTGTCTTTGGGTAAATGTGTGTTTGGATCATTGATGAACTCATCTATGAAATCAGTATATTCGTTTGTATGTTCTAAGAATACTTTATTCAATCTTTCACATATGAATTTATTACGTTCAGTTGAAATTATTGATAAACCGTCTTTTATATATGTTTAAATCTGATCTGCTACTTCAATGATGTTGAAAGTGGGGTTATATAGCCTGGCTTTTGGGTCTAACTGCAATTGATATTGATATTTGGTTGGATTAAACTGTTCTATATGAATGATAGACGTAATCACACTAAGTTTTGCTTTCGAGTCATAACGAACTCTCCAGTTCCTAGCTAGTACCTGATTGTTGTCGAAGAATGTTACTACATCTTTATTTTTAGGGCATACACCCTTATTTGTCGATATCGAAGAAAACGAAGTATAACATCATCCTGGTAGCACTGACGACAAGAAATTCATAACAGTTTTTCTACCGCAAACAAAGTACATAATAAGATTCAGTGAAAATAAAAGGGGGGTAATTCTGCATAAATTGGAAGTAGCCAATAAACAACCAACAGCATCTCTAACAGACAACAATCTTTTTTTGTTATCACAAGTATTAACATTTCCTATTCCAACGAGAGCAGAAAGGAAACTGCGTACAACAGAATTCGTTTTGAAGTTGAAAGGATCAAATTGTAATAGCTTGATTTTATAATTGTATGAGACTTCACTTGCTTCCATTGCAAAGTCAGCAGGTTGACTGTAACCCAATGCAGTAGCTAATTTACAGCTATCATGCTCCGCCTTTTCCCAGATTCAACCTCCTCTATGACCACATCCAAAGCATTTAATTTCATTTTGGGGGCACGGACGCTCCAACGTTGTCATCAGATGGCATTAACTTGTCTACCTCCTCGGCACATACATTGCATAAGTATTTTGCTCATGGGCTCAATAGTTTGTTACAAATCAGATAATCTATAATTGCCTTACGGAATGGCATTTGTTCGATTATTTTTTTTCCAGTGAAAAGGAGGTTTCCTTTACAATATCATCGTGTTTACAGCAACCACATCTTGTCTTCCCTATTTGGCTCATAATTAAAGATAGACTGAAATGAGAAACACAACAAGAGAATATTTTGCATATTCGATGCAAGATGATACAAATTATGGACACTTTTCGGTTTAATTTCAACATTATTACTTGTATATTACCGAGTCGTATTTCATATCCGACCAACATATAGAGGATATTTGATTTTTTCATTGTAAGTTCGAATTTTATTGCATCGAATGAAAGCCAAAACCAGTATTTTCACGAGTGGCGTAACCACGAGTGAAAATACCAGTTTTGGAGTTCATGAGTGAAATAAAATTTGATCTTACATTACAAAAATCAATTTTCTGTTTCTAACATGCTGCAAAACAGCAATTAGCTTCACTAATCGTGTCACTCACCCTCAGAGAAAACTAACAATGTTCCTTGTTGTTTCGCGTGTTGTCCAACGTATTTAATGGGTATAATATTGGGTGTAAACTCAAAGTTTGCACCTGACAAATAGCCTGGAATGGCATTTTTATGAATGGTTACTGAAATAATTGAGAGATTAGTTTCTCAAAGAAGTCGCGCGACTAAATATGTGACGTCAGCGTCGAAAATGGCGTTATTAACGTCCTTGTGACGTGTGAATGGGCTTAGCGTCAATTCTAATACAGTTCATCAATTTTCACACAGAATTAGATTTGGAGAAAAAAGTAGTCCCACACAGTGAAAAATAAAACTTATATCAGTCAATGTTTGAAACAGTGGCAATATCGTTTGCGCATTCACTCAGAAATCTCTCAATTTCATTTAAAAGCATGTAAGAAAATCATTTTTTTAACTGTCATCGGCAAAAACCAGATGTATATCCCTGGCAGCCACTGTCGTGCCGACACTAATATGACTTGTCAACATCATATTGGCGTGGGCCCGACGTTGGCTCGCAGTTAAATGGCAGCTGCTATTTGTCTCTGGTATTCGTTGTTGAAGGTTAAGAAATTTAGTGTCTTCTTGGTCGGATATGATGTATGACATGAAAATAAACATGTAACATGTAACTGGAGCGATCCATCGTAAATCCCCACGCTTCAAATTAAGGCGTAACTATACTAAATTAAGTGACACAGGGGCCTTTCTGATATTTAATCTTCATCAGTGTGTCTCAACCCCAAAGTTTCGAAACTGAAACGGATGGCGGACAAGACCCGGCAAACAAAGCGCATCCCCCCGGGCCCCTCCGAGCACGCACCGACCGACGTAGCTCATGAGACAGGTCAACAGGAGGCATCAGGCAATAGACGACCACCCGCGGACTTATAGGCGTCCCCTACCGAGCCAACATCAGCAAACATGTACCACACTCCGCGGAAGTCCCGGGCATCAGGAAAGAGATGTCCAAAGTAGCGAGACTAGCAAAATTTAGAATATTACAAAAAGTGGCAACCAAAGATACATGTCCCACCTGACAAGTCAGTCTTAGTTTTAGAAAAATTAGAAATTTATACTGCAAAAATTAAAGATATACTATAGTTATTTAAATCAGTACTTGAGTACTGACGTCAATACCGCAGTATCAACCTCAGCACTAAGGAACTGATACTGAGCTGATGATACCCTCGAGGACGAACGAATCATCCACCAGCAGAGATACCGACCCAGTGGTTGCAATTAAGGCGTAACTATACCAAATTTAGTGACACATAGGCCTTTCTGATATTTAATCTTCATCAGTGTGTCTCAACCCCAAAGTTTTGACCCGGAGCAAAATACACTGTTCTTGCAAGCTCTGGTAATGTAAAGAAGACATGTACCAAATTTGATTACATACTAGCCAGCGGTAAAGGAGATAGCGTGACAGACAGACGGAATGACGGCCGGAAGTATGGGATGCCGTTTTACTATTTAATCCATATTTACAGATATCCATAATTCGATTTATGGATATCCATAATTCGAATTATGCCTATCATAAATCAGCCAAATAATGGATATCCCTAATTCGAATTATAGACATCCCTAATTCGAATTATAGATATCCATAAATCGATTTATGGATATCCATAATTCAGATCGATTTATGGATATCCATAATTCAGATCGATTTATGGATATCCATAATTCAGATCGATTTATGGATATCCATAATTCGAATTATGGATATCATTAGTTCGAATCATGGACATAAATTATAACTGATATTGATTAATATTATTGGCTTCTTTCAAGATATGGAGAGGGGGTTATTTGTCATCAGAATCATTAGGGTAGCACACCCGTGTGGGATAATGCTTTCATTATCGTCCTTTGACATAACGAAATATGGCTCTGCAAATGCATGCTATTTTACAGGCGAAAAAAAATATGTGATTTTTTAATCTTATTTCTGCTCAAAATATAGATTGTGGTTACATGTTAGAACCGCCTCTAACGAGTACCCAAAATCTTTTTTTCAGCAGAAACAGGACAAATAACGTTTACCCCGTGTCAAATAGAAGTGACGGCGATGATCAGAAACTTATACAGTTAACCCAGACATCCCATAACACACACTAAAGGGAAAGAAACACAAATCCATGTTTTAAGTAGGCCTGTTTTCGTCATGAACTGACTTCCCGAATTAAAATGTGATTTTTTTTTTGTTTCTGCAAAATAGTATACTGAAAGTTCTCATAGCCTCAACAGATGATGATGATGATGATGATTTCGTGTTTAACGACGCGTCAACCCTCTTTGTGGGTCATAAGCGTCAAACGGTTGATGGTTAAACGGCATGAATAATTATGATGATATTAAAAGTAAAAAATCAGAATGATAATGTATAAAAATCTGAAACAGTTAAATCTTATGAAAAAGTCCAATTTCTTTTAAGAATAAAATAATATTATCAACAGGTACATCTCGAAACAGTTGTTGCAAAGTGTCAGCTTTGAAATATAAAATACGTGAGGGTGAAAAGTCAACACAGTCAATTAAGATATGTTTCACAGTGAATGGCTGATCACAACCTACACAAGAAGGCTGACCATCACCATTAAAAATATAAGAATGAGTAACTCGAGTATGGCCGATGCGCAGTCGTGTTAATACTACGTCCTCTTTTCTGGAAAACTGTGGAGGAGAACATTTTGTACTAACGACAGGTTTAATGGCATGGAGTTTGTTATTTATTGCACGGTCCCATTCGCCTTGCCATTCCGACAAGATGTATCTGTTGATAAATGGTTTAAAATTGTTAAAAGGAATTTTAAAAACAGATGGATCAAGATTGAGCGATTCCTTTGCTTTCTTGTCAGCATATTCATTGCCGACAATGCCAATATGGCTCGGAAGCCAACAAAACAAGATTTGGTGTGTTTTAGAAATTTCATGATGTTTTTCGATCAATTTTTGAATTTGAGGATTTTTAGATGATGAATGGTCTAAAGCCTTAAGCACAGAAAGTGAATCCGAAAATATAATTGCTTTTTGAATTGTTGAAGAACTGATAAAATCTAAAGCTAGGTCTATTGCTTTGGCTTCACCTGTAAAAATAGATGAACCATCTGGAAAGCGCATGGTTTTGTGCGTATCTTTAGAAACATACGCACAGCCAACTTTATCTCCTTCTTTGGAACCATCAGTATAGACTTGCTGGTAATCATTGCAGTACCTGAAAGTTTTGTTTGAGAAGTATTGGATTTGATTCGGATTTTTTTCCATCATGTAAGTCGAACAGAATAGAAGGTTGTTTAATACACCAAGATGGAACTTCGGCGGTTTCATGTTTTTGAATATTTTTAAGGTCGATACCTGAATTTTCCAGCAGTTGTAAAAAACGTAATCCAAAAGGTTTGATTGCTGTGGGTTTTGTTTAATTGAGGTGGAAATGAAATTTTGGATGCCGGGTTAGATGGATTTGCAGCAAGTCTGATAGCATACTGAAGAGAAAGTTTCTCTCTGCGCGAGGTTAAAGATGGTTCACCTGCTTCTACATAAAGGCTTAATACGGGAGAAGTACGGAAGGCTCCCATGGCCAGACGAAGGCCTTGGTGATGGATAGTATCCAAGGATTTTAAATAGGACTTTCTGGCAGAACCATAAACAACAGACCCATAATCTAATTTAGATATTATTAAAGAACGGTAAAGATGTAATAAAGTATACCGATCTGCTCCCCAACTTGTATGAGCTAAAACTTTCAAAAGATTCAAAGCTTTTAAGCATTTCGCTTTAAGATATTTAATATGTGGAATAAAAGATAACTTTTGATCAAATATGACCCCAAGAAATTTGGCTTCTTCAACAACAGGAATTTGTGATCCGTATAAAAACAGGGAAGGATGTTCGTGTTTCTTCCGTAGTTTACAAAAATGAACACACTGCGTTTTCGACTTTGAGAACTTGAAACCATTTTTATCAGTCCATTCTTCTATTCTTTTTAAATTTTGTTGTAACTTTCGTTCAATTGTTTTCATATTTTTTGAACGGTAACATATACAAAAAACATCAACATACAATGAACAATCAGTTTTGTCGTCCAAATATTGTATAATATTGTTTATTTTGATGTTTGAAAGAATACTACCCTGTGGGACACCCTGTTCTTGATCATAGAAATCTGACAGGGTAGATCCCACACGCACCTGAAACATGCGCTCCCCTAAAAAGCTTTCAATAAAACTGGGAAGTTTTCCTCTTAAGCCAATGTTATGTAGATCTTTCAATACTCCATAACGCCATGTTGTATCATATGCTTTCTCCAAGTCGAAAAAGAGAGCCACTACGTGTTCTTTGTTAATAAAAGCATCTCGTATAAATGTTTCTAGTCTTATTAAATTGTCATTGGTACTACGTTCCGAACGAAACCCCGATTGATATTCTGAAATGAGGTTGTTGGACTCTAAGTACCAGACTAATCTCTTGTTTATCATTCTCTCCAATGTTTTACACAAACAACTTGTCAAAGCTATCGGACGATAATTTGTAGGTTCTGCATGATCTTTCCCTGGTTTCGGAATTGGTACAACTGTAGCTACACGCCAACTCTCAGGACAGACCCCCGTTTCCCAAATATTATTAAAGATATCTAAAATTGTTGTAAGAGAACTTTTTGGCAGATGCTTAAGCATCTGATAATGAATTTCATCGGGGCCGGTTGCCGTATCTTGTGATTTTTCAATGGCTTCAACGAGTTCGGATAAGTTAAAAGGTGTGTTGTATTCTTCGTGATTAAGGGATTTAAAGTTAAGTTTTCTTTTCTCCTGGTCCTTTTTGAAATTTCTAAAAGTGTCAGAATAATTACGCGATGATGAATTTCTCAAGAATGTGTGACCAAGAGTATCTGAAATATCTTTTTTTGTTGAAGCTATTGTGTCAAATTCAGTATTTAAATGTGTAAAACTAGAGGACTTTGTTTTTCCTGAAATTTTTCGTACCATATCCCAAACCTTTTTAATGGGGGTTTTGTAGTTCAGTTTGGAGACATATGCTCTCCATGACTTTCGTTTTGAAGCTCGGATTGTTCGCCGAGCTTTAGCTCTAAAAACTTTTACGTCGTTTAGCTTTTCTGAAGTGGGACTTTTGCAGAACTTATTTAGAGCCTGTTTACGCTTTTTAATAGCTTCTTTACAGTCATTATTATACCAAGGCTTGCTTCTCTTAGTATTTGTGGAGGTCTTTGGAATGCATTGCTCTGATATATTAATAAGTGTATCTGTGAAATCAGAAACAATGTCAGATGATTCATTTAAGTGATCAACTGATAACTCTTCTTCACATAAATTATGGAATAATTCCCAGTAATTTTTATTCATTTTCCATTTCTGGTTACAGTCTTCATCTGGTTCGTTTACGCTCTCTATTATAACAGGAAAGTGATCACTTCCGCACTGATCATCATGAACAGACCAGTCATAGTCCAAGAAGAGAGATGGGTGACACAAAGAGAGATCTAAAGAAGACAAATGACCTGTCGCAGGGTGAAGGTAAGTATAAGATTTATCATTCATCAAGCAAAGGTCGTTCTGTGCAATAAAATCTTCAATAAGTGCTCCTCTGTTATTGACATCTTTACAGCCCCATAGAATATTGTGACCATTGAAGTCGCCAACTAAAAGATATGGCGATGGAAGTTGACTCAGCAATGAGTCAAGATGTTCGGGCTTTAAAGAAAATGAGGGTGGGATATATAGAGAGCAAATTGTAGTTTCTTTATCCAGAGAAACCGATACTGCTACAGCTTGAAGGTCTGTTTTTAATTTGATCTCTCTTTGTGGTAAACATGATTTAACAAAAATTGAGCTGCCACCAGATGGTTTGTTACCATCAGAATAGATATAGTTGTATGTATTGAAACCCCTGACATCTATGTTGTCATCAGTTTTTAAAAAAGTTTCTTGCAAACAAAACATAAGAGTTCATTATAATTTGATTTAAGACCTCGACAATTCCATTGTATTATTTTGTGTTTTAAATCCATTTTAAGGAGAGATATTTAAAGACTAGAAACTATTATGGAGGTGCAATTGGTGATATAGATCTGCTACCACCAGCTCGTGGTGTGGCACACCTCGATCTGTTATTGCCACTTGGTGATGATGGAGTTTCAGTCAACTCCATATCACTGTCACCCAAAGATCCGAATCTGTTCTGAAATTTTATATTGTCTCTTTCCATTTTACGTTGTCTGTCTGTTTGTCTTTGAGACAATTGATGTTTTTTGATCGGATCTTGCGACCCCTTATTAGTTCGACCTGAGTCGGGTTTCTCTTTTACATTCGGCGCTGGCTTCGGTACGGTCGCTGTCGACCGATCCGATGCAACCTGGATTGCGCCTTTTGATAAATTGGTTGAACTTTGTGGTGCTGGAGTGGATTTACTCCATGCACCAGACTTTTTCAGTTCAGCAATGTATGATTCAGCAGTCTGTGTTGCGGAGCTGGTACATTTTACACCAGCACCCTTTGTGATGCTGGCGAAACTGGTGGTTGGTGTTATGTATCGCTCTTCGACAATCTTCCGCGCTTCTGGGAATGTTATCCCCCTTCGGTATTTGACGGTAAGTATTTCTTTTTCTTTTTTCCACGCCGGACAGTCTCGGGAGAAAACAGCATGTTTGCCATCACAATTTACGCATTTGGGTTCATTTTTGCAGTTGAGGTGATTATCAACATGCTTTTCTTCACCACAATTAGGACAGAGTTGTTTTCTCTGACATCTGCTTTCGTGATGGCCAAAAGCCTGACAAGAGTAACATCTAAGAGGGTTTGGGATGTATACCTCTACGTTAATGGAAAGATATGCTACTTTGATTTTCTTGGGTAGAATTGGTGTATTAAAAGTCAACACATAAGTTGCTGTTGGTTTTAGTACACCATTTCTACGGACTTTGATGTTACGAACACCAATAACCCCTTGATCTTTCAGGTTATCAATGATCTCTTCGTCTGAACAAGGACGCAGTTCTGGACTGCGAATCACTCCTTTAGATGAGTTTAGTGTGTTGTGAAGAGATATTTTTACCGAAAGATCAAAGAGTTTTTTGGTGGCGAGCAGGCTTACAACTTGCGGTTTTCTCTCGAGTTCCAAGAGAAGGTCACCTGATTTGAGTGATTTAATACTCTTTGGGTGTCCGGCTATGGCGACAATACTTTTCTCGATAACAAAGGGAGAAAGGCTTGACACAGTTCGTGTATCGTCAAGCGACGTGACGACCAAGAAACGCGGAACATTGTCAAAGTTTGGTTCAGCAGACTGCTGACTCGATTGTTGACTTGACTGCTGACTGGATTTTTGACTGCGTTCATCCGATTCGGATGAATCCTCGTCTTTTTTACGTTTAGGTGCGTTGCGGTTAGGTGCGTGGTTGCAGTTATGTTTGTTTTTAGGAGCCATAAGAAAAAAATCCTAGTTTCGTCCCAAATGCTCTCCGCCCTCCACGGAGCCCTACAAGGGAACACCATAATGGAGTGGTTATCCAACTCGCAGGTGTTAGAGATACACCTGAGATATACTCGTATAAACAAAATGCCTACACGATTGATCCGTTAAGCCACCGCCTTCTAGAGATAAAAAGACAGAAAAGGGTAAGGTAAATGGGCATATGGTTGGTATCAGGAAAGATACAAAAAGAGTTGAAGAGAGAGCAAAGCGGTATCTCTAGGGCTCGGCGTGACCAGCCGATTGACCGTGCCGGACCGCACGGCCACCCGTCTACACCGAAAAGCCAGGCCAAAGAGGCGTGTTGGGTACCTGAAGCACCGCCACCTCAGGTAACCCTCAACCTCCAGGATCCCTTCTTCCGGCTTACAGGACGCCACCCACGGCAAACGGGTGGTACTTCCTTTAGCTCTTCCCAGTGGGCACAAAGACCACAGCAACAATGTGCCCAGTGGGAATTGAGCCCCCAGGGCCACGGCAAGGCAGGAAGTCTAATACCTGGGGGAGCCTCAACAGAAAAGCGCATATTTCATTTTCGGTATTTATATGGTGTTTTACCGTATTTCTGTTTTTCGGTACAATTTATCGACAAGACAGTTCACCTACACGTGTTTTAGAGACAGTTAACCGACACATTTGGAGACAGTTCGTTGAAAAACTTTTCTGACAGTTATTAGTGAATTGCAATCCTGCTATATATTATTTATCGAGGATGTTTTAAACTGATGAGTACCCACGATATATTTTTAGCCAAAAAAATAATGTAACATATCACAGAAGGAAACGCATAAGGCATTAGGGTAATCATGTAAATAATAGTCGGAAACAATACTGGGGCAAAGTCACAGCCAACTTTAGCACGACAAACCCCCCAATACGTGGTGACAAATCTCATTCTGAATAATGAGGGAAAGCGATAGATTAACCACAAGATGTTTAAAAAATGCTCTATAATGTCTATTGTATATTTATACATAGACTTCTTAATAAACGGTCTTAAAAAGTCAAAATAGTCAGTCCTTTTAAGTGCAATGTAACTATTTTGACATTTAATTGCAGTTTTGTACAGGTGGCAATATATCTATGTAAGAAAAAGTTGTCCATGAATTGTCTTCAAATATGTCGGTAAACTTCCTCCAAATACTTTTCGGAGAACTGTCTTGTCGATGAACTGTTTTGAACCCTGTGTTTAACGGTATTTGTGTGCTTTTGTGCTGGTTCAAGTATCTGATGACTACGTTTTTTGTGCTTCCATGGCGTAGAGGATAAGAGCGCTGACTCTTACTTTTCTGTCTTTCTTTCTACTGATACTGCGATCGGAGTGTGATAGCTTGGTGTTTAGTGCACTTGCCTCTGATGCTAGAGGCCCCCGGTTCGATCCCCGGCAGCGGCGATAAAATTTCGTTTGCCCGAATATGCTCAATTGGCATCATTTGCATTTGCAGCAGAAATGAATGTCATTAAGTGCACCGTCCTTCGGATCGGGACGTTAACTGGAGGCCCCCTGTGCTGGGAGAGTCATCCCCAATGCAGGTTAAAGACCCCTAGCGAAATTAAATGATTACTGTGTAGGCTTTCATCCAGCAAACCTTGAGTGTATATAATGTCCACCGCCTGTGTCCCCTTCTGGAGTTAAGGCGAAATGGAAGAAAGAAAAAAAATCGGCTACACTTTACCATTACTCGCAGATGTCAAATTACCTGTAAAATTACGTTTTCTATATAATAAGTAGTTATTTCGTTAAAAAGAAGATGGTTTCCCCGTCGAAATTCACATGTAATTGATTTTTTAAGAACACATCAACAAAAGTCACCGTTTCGTTGATGCTCCTGACCTGTTAATTACATGATTACTCCTGCGTATGCAGTATACGCTGTGACGGAAAGAGTTGATCCGCGACCTTTTGTGGTAACCGGACAAAATCCCCCCGGACATAATCCCCCCTTTTGTAAAGGTGGACAAAATCCCGCCCCCGGACAAAATCCCCCTTGTTGTATGTCAGGTCGGACAAACCCTCCCCGGACATAATCCCCGCCTCGGACAAAATCACCCTTGCTCTTAATTAGTCTAGTAAATTATCCGTCCACTACCCACAATCTATCAGGAATCTAAGTGTGCCTGGAACTAGGGTAGGTTAACTGATCATGCCAGATATAATCCCAATGGGTTAATAGGTCCATAAAACCCAAAGCACATGTATAATTACAAAAAGTTAATACAAGTGTGCCCGCCCTTTCACTTCGATCTTACAAATCCCACAGAAAAGGAATAGATATCTGGAACCAATTTTTTGATTAGCAGCTAATTACAGAATTAATTTGTTGATAGGATAATGTATCCCTTTGAAAATTCTGATTGATTATTGTGATGATTATTTATAAACAGCATAGCGGCGGCTGCCAAAGGCAGCCGTCGACGTCCGCCGAAGGCAGGCGTCGAGCGAGCTCGTATCTAGGTAACGCGTATCATCACAAGAAACAATCTATGCAAGAAAGTTTGCCTGCGGTCAGGAACTGGCTTAAACCGGTTTTCAGGTTTCCATGCATTCCATTCAAACCATGTATGAAGTTGGGAACCAGAGCCTCAAAAATCGTATGTAACCCGTTTATGTCACCGGATAAATAGTGTGTCGAAAGGCTGATTGGTGATTCGGTTAGTTGTAATAGCTCAAAAATCAACATTGGCATATCAGTCAATTAATATATTTTTCTTATTTATGTGTTGGCATAAATTTGTACATTTTGGATTTATTTTTGTTGTTATTCAGAATCAGAATTATTACTGGTGACACGTCAAATGTAATGTTATTATTTATGAATAAATTATAGTGACATCACGAGGTCGAGTCATGACCTTGGGAATTTTCTACGCCGCCATATTTATTTCTGTCGTTATGTACTGGAAGCACTGGAAAAACAATGAATCTGATGATTAAATCGGGCAATCTACACGCAAGTGATCTACAAGCTCAGGTGTGTGATTTTTTCTATATATTGACCTAGCGAACTCGGCCCATGCAATAACTTGGGAAGTTCAAGCTCATTTTAGGACATCTCGACCCCTTGTCCTTGACAAACAACAACAACAACAATAATTCTTGGTCTTTTCGTCCCGCCCATCAGGGAGCGCGGTGCTCCCATCAGGCGGTGATCAGAATTGTTACTGGTGACACGTCAAATAACATTCATACACCAGAACTGAAACCGAGTGAACTTGAATACTGCCATAACTGAAGACCACTCCCAGGAAAAATGATTGGTAGGGCTTGAGATGTCATTTCATCTTAAGTTAAGGTCTATCTATCTATTTACACTGCAGCAACCCCGTTAAGAGGACTATCGTGCAGGTAAATTTTGTTTGTTTGATTTGAGGTTTAACGTCCCGTCAACACTGTAAAGGTCATTTTGGAGACGTTGCTTCCAATTTTGTGGAACTTTCACCCGACATTGGGATGAAATGACATCTCAAGCCCTGTTGCTTAATGAAACCAATAGGGTTTATTAGCATGGACGGTCCGCCTCACACCTCGGTTCCTGGACAGGCTTAGATCCTCAAAGCGGTTTACCAGTACTAGTGTGTGAGCTGGATTCAGCTCTGCGTGGAAGCATCATGCAGCCCATATAATTTTTCAAGCCCCTTTTATTTGCAATGGAGTTTAACGGCCAAGTCAACACATTTTGTACCGAATGGAATCTTCCTCCTTATATATAGCACGAGTCTATTTCAAAGTTAAGGGGTATCAGGTGTTTTCTTCAAAATCTATTTGGAGCTGCCTGAATGTTTTGCAAACAATGTAGGCCCTGACGAGTTTTTTTTGTTTGATTTGAGATTTAAAGTCCCCATCAACACTGTAAAGGTCATTTTGGAGACATTGCTTCCAATTTTGTGGGACTTTTACCCGACATTGAGATGATTATGATATATGCAGCCCAATGAAACCAATAGGGTTTATACGCATGGACTCTCACCACTTTGCCTGGGCAGGCTTAGATCCTCTAAGCGGTTTACCAGTACTTGTGTTTGGGTCGTTTTCAGATCTGCGTGGAAGCATCATACAGCCCATCTACTTCACGCCCCGATGGATGGGGCCCTGATGAGACGCTGTGTTCTGCGGCATCTGACATGCGCTTGACAGGCTGTACTGTTTGGCAACTACCCGTTTTGGGGTTTCCGATACAATATGGGTTAAAAGACCAATTTCTGTTTTTAGCTTTTAACTATACTAACCTTTTCTTTTCACACCCATTGTAAACCCATTTCATCAACTCCTACACCCTTCAACACTTGGTTCGCCGGAACCCCTCTTATGTCCCTCTCGGAGGGGTTAAGACGTATTGGAAGAAAGAAAGAAAGCACTGACTGGCTAAAAAAAATGACCTAAATGCAATACAACTGCTGCAATTTTTTAACCATTGCATGCAACTCTGTGTTGGGGGGATGAATTAAGAAATGCAATTTATTTTTCTGCAGTTCATGGAAGTATGAACGCAGTGGGACTGGATCACCTGCAAAGTAAATGAACCCCGGAGTTCATGTAAACTTTGCTAGCGACCCACTGTTCATATTTTCATGAAAAGCAGAAAAATAAAGCTTATTTTTTATATTTACATTATTTGCCCCTCATCACTGAGCGAAAAAATGCTTGTAGGGCAAACTTTTAAAGCTAAAATACATTTACAAGATGTTTTTCTACAAAGAGCGGAACAGCGTTGACGTCATCAACGCCTGTAGAGAACAATGGTTTAAAATGACGTCACTATAATCATGTGATTCGATGTGTTCATGGAAGTATGAACGCAATTTTTTTCTATATGTCTACATTAGACTTTACACTGGAAATGTAAATATTCTTAAATGAACACCCCAGATCATGGACACCTTCCGTTATTTTTTTAACCCGCACAACATCGCGTTGATGGGGCGATGATGAAAAAGATAAACATTTGTGACTACCGGTGTGGATGCGCACCGAACGTGTGGAAGAAGGGTAATCACACAATTCCGCGGCATTATAAGGTATAAGATTGAATTCCGCGTATGTTAAATAAGATGCACTCAGGGGACACGCAGTGTGGACCATGTGCTGTTGCAATGGCTTACAGTTGGATATAGCACGGGGCTTGCTTGGAAACGCGACCTGCCTAAACAGCTAGACAGCAGGGTTGTGCAGGTAACCGGTAAAATTACAATTGCAGCTTTATAATGTACACACCAATCAAGGGGTATCCCATGTTTCCTTGGAGTTCCAACCGGTGTTAAATCATTTGTCCCCGTGTTCTCACAGGTATATTGCCATGAATCTGCAGTGTACTTACAACTTTGCATTGAAACTCTGTTGGTTTCATTGGCTGATTGGGCGAGAGGAGCTGTCGTTTCATCTCAATGTCGAGTCAAAGTCCCACAAAATCGAAAATGACCTACATGTATTCAGTGTTGAAGGGGATCTAGAATCTCAAATCAAAGAAACAAAACTTTTTCGCTCTTTCGCTATACATTTACCAAATATTAACATTTTGGTTCATGGACTGTTGGGGACTATAAAAGTTATGGTTTGTTGGGCACATGCACTGTTGCTAAAATTACCATATGACAAGTAGAAGTAAAACAGAGATCAGGAATTGATACAATTAACTTACTCCACCCATAAAAGACACCAAAAAGCTCTGAGTTATCCAATGTGGGATTGGGTAGCAGTGCTTATTTGCATAGTCATATAACAGGTCTGTCACTCATGCACTCATAATGCAAAATTGCAGTATGTTTCCTCTGGCTTTCTTTGCCGGATCATTACAGGGTCACTGATGAGGCTTTATTAGCCGAAACTACGTAGTATGACCCATCTTCTTTCTTATGAATGTTTTCATTGCTCTTAAAGGAACTCATTTTTGATTTTTATTTGCCTTCACTGCAGCTGGTGTTGTGCCGTGTGGCGGCTGTAAAACGTCTCCCCGTACATCAACCATAGTGCAGTTTATATTTTACTTTTGGTCCTTTTAGATCAGCGTGAATATTCTGAGAAATCAGAAATAAATTATTGATTTAGACTCATATTCCAGACAGGTTTTAATTATTTGGACCCCATTTTGATTTATGTCAGTCTTTGAATCGACTGCCTTTTCGAAATTTGCAAAATTGCAGTATGTTTCCTCTGGCTTTCTTTGTCGGATCATTACAGGGTCACTGATGAGGCTTAATTAGCCGAAACTACGTAGTATGACCCATCTTCTTTCTTATGAATGTTTTCATTGCTCTTGAAGGAAATCATTTTTGATTTTTATTTGAGCCAGAATGCACCTCAGCTAACAGCACCACCTCTGCTATGCAGATTAAAACTTAATTTCAACAATACTTTAGGTGGTTGTCAACATATCCTGCTTAATGAATCGTATTATTTGACATGCCACCAGTAACAATTCTGATAGAACTGACCCAACCCCAGAATGCCACCAGAACCTGACAGGATACCCTGGGGATTGTATATCACTCTAGTTATGCGGTATCTGCAGCTGTTCATTATTTGCAGCAATGTGGATGATGCCTATAGAGTGATCATGTAATAGATTACTGTAGAGATCTTTGATATGGGTCGTGAACAGGGGGTTTCCAGTAAAAGTGGCATTCATCCCTCAACTGCTGCCTGTGAAACATGTTCGGATATTGAAATTAATAGCCCCGCCAAGGATCAAACCCATCACCTATACACCATCAGTACCTACCATAGTAGTGTCTGTTTATGCACCTTCTGGCTTTTAAATGCCCTCTTAAACTGCTTATTGTAACATACTGTAGCTGTAGGGACTGAGTGGTATCTGTATATATGCCCATATAAGCCATTAGCCAGACAACCTTATTACAGAAGGACCTGGGGGTTCAAACCGGCCCCAATAGCTTAGTTGGTAGAGTCACCGCTCCGGGGAACAGGAGGTCACGGGTTCGATTGCGGGCCGCGACATGCCAAAGTCGTTAAATATGTTACTAGCTGCTCCTCGCTTGGTACTCAGATTTACGGGGTAGAGCTAGGACTGGTCGACCCAGTGTCAGGATAATGTGACTGGGTGTGGTATCATGTAATGTGTCTGGGATATGTTACTTCAGTGAGGCAGCACTATGAAAGTGAGCACTGAGCTCAATGTCGCATCCAGACACCATCGTGATATGACTGAAAAATTGTTGAAAGAGACACACACACACCTGGGGGTTCAAGTTAGAAGCGAAGTCATTGTGTTTGTTACTCATATGATTTATATGCAACTATGTAGAACTCATTGAAAACACTATCATGAGTTTGTGATCCCCCCCCCCCCCCCACACACACACAATATTTTATTTATTTATATTTATACAATTTGAAGCCAGTGGTCTTACTACATATATATTTTGTAAGTATCACATTGTGCCATACAGTCATCGCCACTAATACATGAACATGAACATAATAAAGATAACTCAAGAAAGCCTGTGTAATTTACTGCCTGTGTAAATTACTGTATTAATCCTGTATTGTAAAACTAGAGTTACGGGGTTGACCTTATTTTTCTTGTTTCTGCTCTGGAGTGTGGATTGTGGGTGCTCGTTCGGGCTGCCTCGATGAGGCGGTTCTAACGGGTGCCCACGATCTGTATTTTGGGCGGAGCTAGGAAGAATATCACAATTTTTCAGATCAAAATTTTCTTTTTTTCGGCGGTAATTTTTGTAGTATATTTGTATAGGTGTGCATTCGTAATCTCTCTCTCTCTCTCTCTCGTAATTTGTATTTAATTCCAAAAAAATATTTATCTATTTATTTGTCTATTCATTTATTGTATATTTATTTATTTTTTATCTACATTTATTTATTACCACAAGCTCTTTTTCACGAACTACACAAAATGGACCACATTAGTGACAATTATCGCCTGACTAGTAGGTTGAAATTTATGTGTCTACATCAATTCTTCGCCTCCCCTATTCTCTATACCTTTTATTCATTTTACCTGCTTACTGCCGTCACGCTGTAACATGTCATGTTGTTATGTTGCAATGTTGCTCATATGTAACATTATGTTATCTGAGCTTTCACAAGAAAGATATTTTGATTTGATTTGATTGGTAAAAACCTTCAAAAATCTTCTCCCAAACCAAAGGACTGATTGTCATGAAACTTAGTATGTAGCAATTGGGACCTGGGCTCATCATAGTATGTTCAAATGTGTTTGTTCAAATGATGACCCTCAGATGACCTTGACCTATTTTTGCCAAGGTCAAATTTGGTCACATAGAGTTTTGTATGGGAAAACGTCAAAACAATCTAGTTTTGGAAACTATTGATATGAAAATTGGTAAATGCAGTAAGCTACATTAGTGCATTTAACTAAATGAATATTCAAGATCATTCCTTGAGAATCAGATATGAAGACCAAAATTTATTATTATCCACTGGCATTTCTAGGTCGTTCGTGACCAAATTTTATATAAAAGCTTATAATAATAAATAATAATCGACCTTATTTATAGAGGGTAACACATTTAGTACTATATATATATATGGTATGTATATATATAAACAAGAAAATTCATTAATATGAAGTTGGTTACATTACCAGTATTACCAGCATGGACATATTAGGTAAAAACCCTTCAGAAATCTTCTCTCCGGAACCGACAGGCTGATTTTCAGGAAACTTGGTATGTGGCATTTAGGACTTGGGCCTATTATAGTTTCTTCAAACGATGACCCCTGGATGCCCTTAACCAATTTTAAGTCAAGGTCAAATTTGGTCGCATAGATATTTGTATGGGAAAAAGTAAAAACTGTTGTTGTTTTTTTTTTCGGAAACTATTGCAGCACGTGATCTGAAAATTGGTAGATGCAGATAGCTAAATGAGTGGATGAAACTACTTGAGTATTAAAGGTTAAGGTCAGTTTATGATCTTTGCCTGATGTTATTCAGACATGGAAATTAAAACTTATTTTAACAGAAACAACTAAAAATTAAAACTAAACTCAAAATTTTATAGACGCCGTTCTGGTTTAATTTCAGGGTTCGGTGTTGGACTTAAATCTCTTCTGCAACAAGGTCTATCGGTCTATAAATTCAGAAAGGTGTATAACCGCAATGACTTCGGCGCCCAGTTTCGTAGGGTCGTTCTTCGATATGGGGGGGGGGGGGGGGGGTGCGGCATGGGTGTTGTGCGGCAGGCTGCATGCGTGGTAGTTGGCCCGGTCGCGGTTGGCGGCTTTGCTTCCCTCTTTAATTGCACGCCGGTGGGTCGGGCCTCAGTTTCTATGACGACTCCAACGTAAAGGCTTATTGAAAATTAGAGAGATAATGTCGGTTGGTGCCTGATGCTCTGTCTCTGGTCGGGCTCATCGGAGTCTAACTGTTGGTTTTCTTTGCTCCAGCATTTCAGTGGTTTCTTGCTGTCGAGTCCTCACCGTTGTCTCACCTCTGTGGTTCTTTGATTTTTGTGTTCACGGAGATGTTGCACTGATGAGTTAGGAGGCCTTCATGCGGACTGAACAAATTATTTGTCTAAATCGCGACGGAAGTAAGGGCGAGGATTGTGGCCACGTAAAATCGATTTAAGCCCCCCAGTGGAAATCTTCCACTGACCGTTCCAAGGCGGCTCTTCTGTGGCGATTTATTTATGTTGTTGTTTGTTACTTACTGTGTGTATCACTTGTGTCTTTTGGTTTTGGATGGCCATATGGCCATTTTGTGGGAAAGTAACTGTCCTTATGGCCTTCCTTTGTTTAGGTTTCCATTATGGTCTGGTCGCTTAATGTTTGTATTTCTTTCCCTTTGGTGTCTTTTATGGGTGGCGTAAGTTAATTGTATCAATTCCTGATCTTTGTTTTACTTCTACTCTATTAAATGAGTCTATTTGCAGCGAAAGTCACATGAAAGCTTTGAGGAACGAACAAATGATTTTTTAATATGAGTTTGGTCACATGAACAATATGGCCACCGTGTCCATATACCTGTTGACACAGATCCGCTCAAATTTCGATGGGCTTCATTTCATCTTGACTTGAACATCATTCAATATATCACAACATCCTGTCAGTCAACGGCCGGACAGAAATAAGTTCAAAACACAAGATAATTTTTAATACGAGTTCGGTCGCGTGAACAATATGGCCACCGTTCCCATATACCTGTGGACACAAATATGTTCAAACTTCGATGGGGTTCATTTCATCTTGACTTGAAACATCATTCAATATATCCCAACATCCTGTCAGTCAACTGCCGGACAGAAATAAGTTCAAAACAAAGGTAGGCTGACTCCTACACTGTCCAATCAAAATACATGTCAAACGTCAACCAGAAAGTGTTTGCCAAAATGAGAACAATCAATTGCTTGATCTAATTTTAGAAATCTTTGTCAAACTAACTTGATGCAAAGAGATTCATTGTGTCACAGGGTGAAATTATGGAATCTGGAGGAGCGCTTGCGTTTAGGACTTTCTAGTCGTATCCAGTTATTTCCCCCTATTGATAGTCGTTTTCATACTTCATGTACTCATCTTTTTCATATATCATATATCATTAAGCATTTAAGCATTTCATCAGTAGCGCATATATACATCCGTGTCCTTATGTAAGCTTCGCGCGTTTTTCACGTCACTGATTAACACCGCATGCGCACATACTTACAAAGCTCTCTTTGTCAGTCTTACTTTGTCTTCTGGCGGGAGCAGGCCTCACGGTCAGCTCAAAGGACACATTATTATAACATTTCCTTATTACTAAGGATATTTATATATTTATCAGGTATGCGTTTACTTTATTTCATTATCATGTTGAACATTTGTAAATTATCATAATTGTCATTATTTCATGAATATTCATATTGTTGCTATTGCCTTCTCGGCCTCGGTCAGTCTTACTTTGTCTTCTGGCGGGAGCAGGCCTCACGGTCAGCTCAAAGGACACATTATTATAACATTTCCTTATTACTAAGGATATTTATATATTTATCAGATGACGAGGTCGAGAGAGAGAAGGTTCATGACATCTATCTTCAAAAACATGGAAATCATCTACATAGTTGTCATTACTTGAACCCCGAACCCCCTTGAGATACGGGAGAAGGTCATATCAACGTCATCCATGCTCATGTGGCCACAATCCATTCATCAAACCCGACATCAAACAACCCGTAACAACAGCAAATCTATCCCGTGACACTGGCGCCCAACTAATGGTTCACCCTCTCAAGTGATCCCCCCGAAGACGGAGTACCAGCATCTACCCACTTTCGGTGACGTCACAAGACACCTCGTTCTAAACATGTTTGCCAGGACTTACTAAGTATTTTTCTTTTAATTGTGTATTTACATCATGGTACGTACCAGTGTGACTTTTATTTAGTGCTTCTTTCTTGATTTATTCATACATTCTGTGCATTAGCTGTCTGTTTATCGGTAACACCGAATTAGGTCATCATGTACTTTCTACTTTCGTTTTCGACTGTGTATTGACTTTCATGTTATGGAATTTTTTCAGTGACATTTTATTGCTTTAACATGGAATATAGCGACTTTCTTTTCTGTCTTCACATAAGACAGACATATTATATCAGTGACAGTGCTCAGTGACTCTCTTTCTTTCTTTAACTGAAAAATTGCATCTGTGGTGTACATGTACAGTTTGTTTACATGTACATTGTATGTACATGTAGATAAACCTGCTTGACTTGTGCAGTGTAGACCTGCCAACTGATTTGATGTAGCTCTCTTTCTTTACATTCTAAAACTGACCAGCAGATGCAGTGTGTTCAGTGTTTTGTGACTTTATTGTGTTAATTTTTTTTTTTTTTTTGCAAACAGTGTGGACCCCTTTTACAATATAATGGAAAGGCAAACAGTGTGTACCCCTTAATAGCAATGTCCATGTGTCCATGTCTGTTTGCTGTTCTCATTCCGTCTTTCTGAGACACATTTTCAAGGCATCTGACCGCATAGTTCTGTTTCACACAGTGAAGACTTGGATCATGCCGTGTGGACCCTGATCAGACTATTAGGCGTCATTTATTATTTTATTGTATCGGGTATTCTGAAAGATGCCGTGAAGATCAGAAAGCCATTCATAGGCAAAATGCATACTTTTACGTTAAATTTAAGCCTTTTGTGACATTTTGCTATTTATGTACATGTATCCTAGATGTTTTCTATTTTTCTGATACTTATCATACATTTTTCAGTTGGTGATTTATCTTCTTCGCACAAGTCAAGGTAACACCTAACCTCACCTACTAGCACTGGTACTTTCCTTTTGTTGTAACTGCACATGTAGAAGATCATGAAGACTGCTTTCTGGTAAGACTAGTTATACCATATTTTTATTTTCATTCATTTGCATCATTGTACAAGTTCCCATCAGTCCATTAATCATTGTCTTCGAAAGCACACCCTTAAATCAAGACATGAAAGTCCGTCTGGTGTTTTTCTCCGGGTACTCGTGTTGTCTCCGCCAATAAAAAAAAAAAAAAAAAAAAAAAAAAAGTTGGCTTACTCATGCAAGCCCATGCAAGCCTCACTTACTCAAGTTTCCGTCTTCACCGAACAACTATTATTGAATACTATCATCATGTATTGTGCAAATGCAGTGTTGTTGTTTTAAAATTAATTCATTTGTGCAAATTAGGTGAATGTATTATTGTTTTCTCTTTGCTCTGGTACCCAGCTCTATAGTTGTGTGACATACTACATAGAATTTCTTGCTGTTGTGAAAATTTTCACATCAGTTAGATCTTCTTTATTTGTGAGTATACTTAATAAGTTACATTGATGTAAGTGATGAACCCTCTCACTTTTGAATATTTTTATAGTTAGTGGTACATAGTGTGACAGGCAACTTATTATATGGACAAGTCCATGTAATGTGTTAATAGTTTAGCACAGCTATATAGAACTGCCTGTGATAATTTTTGTGCATTTTTTGTGTTACGTATACATTTTTGTCACACAGTGAACTATAGGGCATTAATCCATAGAATATTGGTATATTGTATGGAATGTTGTGGGTACCAGATGTACTTTCGGTATTTTGAAATTATTTTGCATTGCTGCCATTTTGGACGAAGACTTTCTATGGTGATGTCCATGGAATACAGGTAAACCCTGATATTTTGAACTTTTGTCAATATAAAAATAAATTATTTCTGTTTTTTTTTTTATTTTTTGACTTGTTCAATTTTCTTCAATTGTTTATAATGAATCATGGCAGAAGGAGGTGAAGGCATTAATTTTAAATCTTTATGGCCTGAAAAGGACATAGACTTCATGGTCGAGATGTTAAGGCATACAGGCCGCTTTGACATAATTCCTCGCCATGAAGAGGAAATAGAAGAAGAAGAGGAAGGAGAAGAGATAGAAGAGGAAGAAGAAGAAGATAAAACTCAAGCTACTGAGCTTGAATACATAGGGGCTACTAGCACACCTGTGGTGCCTGCTTTTACCACCCAGCCCCAATTAAGAGTTGTTCACCAACCCACACCCATACGGAGGTCCCATATCCCACCTCAGCCCAACCCAATGTCTTCAGTTGCCCCACCCACAACCAGACAAAGGAGTTCAGTCTTCCCTCCCCCACCCAAACAAATCAACCCAGTTGTCCCACCCACACTCAAACCAATGACCCCAGTAACCCCAGCCCTACCCCAAGAATCCCCACTTAAATACCAGGAGTCAAACAAAGGACCTGTTATTGGCAAACGCTCTCCCAGCCCACCTGCAAGACCCCCTTACCCTAAAGAGTTCCAACACCTATTGCCCAGACCACAGCCTGCAGGTATACTTCGTTCTCCTGTTAACATTAAACCGGAGTACAATCCTTACCCTCATTTTAGGGATTCATATTCCCATGATAGGCTAGACCCACCTGTTCAGCCATCATCAGAATATCCTCCCAATCCTCTCCGAGATGAGCCCAGGTATCCCAAAAGGCAGGGCCACAGGGTGACTTTAAGTCCTGAGCTTCCCTTTCACCACTCAAGAAGGGAAGCATATAATGTCCCTAATACGCGAGTGGTGAGGGATGAACAAAATATTTCTCCTCCTCCTGTTGAAAAAACTTTTAAACATGAAAAAACTCAATTTTTAAATCAAAATGAAAAATCTACAAAATGCAACTATGTTACACGACCTCCCCCTGTGGAAATAAAACAGGAACCATTCCCAAGTCAGCAATACTGTAGTTCTTTTAATCCATTGCCACCCTCAAGTTGTACATTACAGGGTCAAGGCTCTTTTAATAGTACCCTCAATAACTCTTTGTTAGCAGGCATGCGGGTTCCGCAACTTCCATTCTTTTCTGGTGAAAATCAGAAAGGGGATGTTTCCTTTGAAGTTTGGAAGTTCGAACTCAACTGCCTGATCAGGGAATCAGTTTACCCTGAGTCTTTTATTTTACAGGCTGTGAGAAAATCTTTAAAAGGCAAAGCCAGAGAGATTTTACTCACAGTTGGTGAAACTTCTTCACCTACAGATATTTTAACCAAACTTGAGGGGATATATGGCAATGTTTCCTCCTGTGAAGTTTTACTTCAACAATTCTACCTGGAATCACAACTGCCCAATGAATCAGTTGCTGATTTCAGTGTTAGAATTGAAAATTTATTGAGGCAAGCCACTCGAAACAGAGTTATTGACCAGCATATCAAAAATGAAATGCTGTGTTCAAAACTTTGGAATGGCCTGAAAGACCCACTTTTAAAGAACTCCAGCAGGTTTAAGTTTGAAGCTGATAAAAACTTCAACAGCCTGCTGAAGTCAATCAGATCAATAGAACAAGATCTGAGTACATCTGCCATTACAAAGCAGATGTCAACTTTGACATCATCTGTCAGTGACAGCCAGCATGTCAAGGTTGACAAACAGTCTAAACAGATGGCACAGTCTTCTTCTGACACTACTGGTCAGAAGTTAGACAATATTGCCAGTCAGATGAAACTGCTTAGAGAAAGGATGGATGGGCTTGAGAAGAAATTTAGTGAGGCATGCCTTGCTTCTAACTCGCCGGGCCCATCCACTCTTTCACCTAGTCAAGGTATACCACCTACCCCTCCTGCCCAACGTGGTTCCTTCTCTCAACGTGGGTTCTCTGCCCAGCGGGGTTCTTTTTCTCGTGGTAGGGGCTCTTCTTTTCCAAGGAGAAGAGGTGGCTCTTACCATAGAGGTGGAGGCTCGTTTGGCAGAGGCCATTTTCAACAAGGGGCTGATCAGCACAATTTCAAAAGTGCTGACACACAAACTGACTATAGTTTGAACACGTCAAACTAGAAGGGGTCTTTATTGCGGAGCAAAATAAGGACTCCACTGTGAACTCTGATAGCTCCAACAATGATCCAACTTTATTTTCACGTATGGTTGGATCAACAAATGAATCAGAGATTTTAATTAATGGTCAGACGTGTTTAGCCCTTATTGACTCTGGGTCCATGATCACAACAGTTTGTGATGACTTTTATCAACAAATGGACCCAAGGCCTGAGCTGAAAGATATGTCTGATTTTAATTTGAATATAAGTGGAGCAAGTGGCTCAAAAATACCTTATTTGGGATACATTGAGGCAGAGATAAAAATTCCTGAAGTAGAACATGTTCCTTTGATTGTTCCAGTTCTAGTTGTGCCGACTACCAGATACTCTGGCCAAGTTCCTCTGATAGTTGGTACAAATATTATTGGTTCACTCAGGGATAATGTTGCATCGGACCCAAATATTTCGTCTGCATGGAATAATGCATTTTCTGCTCTTTCGTATTCCCAGACAAGGTTTGTTAAATCTACAAACAAAACACCAGTCATTTTAAAACCTAATGAAACTCGTACATCATTCAATATATCACAACATCCTGTCAGTCAACGGCCGGACAGAAATAAGTTCAAAACACAAGATAATTTTTAATACGAGTTCGGTCGCGTGAACAATATGGCCACCGTTCCCATATACCTGTGGACACAAATATGTTCAAACTTCGATGGGGTTCATTTCATCTTGACTTGAAACATCATTCAATATATCCCAACATCCTGTCAGTCAACTGCCGGACAGAAATAAGTTCAAAACAAAGGTAGGCTGACTCCTACACTGTCCAATCAAAATACATGTCAAACGTCAACCAGAAAGTGTTTGCCAAAATGAGAACAATCAATTGCTTGATCTAATTTTAGAAATCTTTGTCAAACTAACTTGATGCAAAGAGATTCATTGGAAGGTACTTCATGCGAACTTGAACAGTTTGTGTCCACAGGCGTATAAGGTTAAACCCCTTCAGAAATCTTCTCCGGAACCAATAGGCCCATTATCAGGTCAAATGTCCAAGAGTCTGCCATGGTAAAAAAAAACCTTTAAAATCTTCTTCTCAGAAATAAAATGGCTCCATAAACTCTCAGCACTCAGGTGAGCGGCTCAGAACCACTGGTTCCCTGCTTTTTGTTGTTGTTTTTTTGTGTACCTGACACGGCTCAACAGTTTCCATCATAGTTTAAAGGTGAGTGATCTGGGGCTTAGGTGAGTTTTTTAAACATTTTTAGATGTACAGGTCTTGTTAATAGCTACTGTTCAAGTATACTCCAGATACTGGTAGTTGTTGACATAGAAAGTTACAGCTAGATTCTAAAACATTGCAGCACATTTTAGTCAAGTAGTGCAAGCGGACAAGAAACCAAAAAGGGGGGGGGGGAAAGAACTATATGTCAACTCACTGTCTGAAATATATTTCATTGTCTCCTCGGTCATGGAAAAAAATAATTGTTAGTTATGGTCATGGGAAAACAGTTGTGTGTGTGTGTGTGTGTGTGTGTGAATTCGGGTTTAACGTCGCTTTCAACAATTTTTCAGTCATATCACGATGGTGTCTGGTTGCGACAGGGAGCTCAATGCTCACGTTTATAGTGCTGCCTCACTGAAGTATCATGTCCCAGACACATTACATGATACCACACCCAGTCACATTATCCTGACACTGGATCGACCAGTCCTAGCTGTACCCCGTAAATCTGAGTGCCAAACGAGGAGCAGCTAGTACCATTTTTAACGACTTTGGTATGTCGCGGCCCGGGGTCGAACCCCAGACCTCCCGTTCCCCGGAGCGGACACTCTACCAACTGAGCTATCGGGGCCGGTGGGAAAACAGTTGTTATCGCACTGACTTCAGCTGTTAAATATTTCATGCCCTCCATCTCTACGAAAATTTTTCGCAAGGTTCTTTTTGCCCACGCTCTAGAGCATCTCCAAAGTATGCTGCAAATGGTAAATACCGTTTGCAGCCAGTGGTACCCGTGGTAAGCTAACAGACCCAGTGATGCACTCTGAGCAACTTTGCTAGTCCAATGGTGCTATTGGCACTCAAGATAAAACATTTCGTTATTAGACACATACTACTTTAGGTTGCATCACTTGTAAAAGACAAGGCAATGTGCAAATAATTCAGTATTCGGCAGTTGACTTGAGGTTTACAAATTTTGCATATCAATAATATACAGACATTTTGGTTTAGATATCCATCACCTTCCTTGTGTAGTTTGCTATGCTCGTTTATAGGTAACACCTATTTTTTTCATATTAATCTTTATGATCTAAAAGAAAGGTGATGATCATAACTGAACAAACATTATTAAGTCAGTTCAATGAATTTATTGCCCCCTCCCATAGGGGCTTGAAGAAATATATGGGCTGCATGATGCTTCCACGCAGAGCTGAATCCGGCCCGCACACTAGTACTGGTAAACCGCTTAGGATCTAAGCCTGTCCAGGAACCACGGTGCGAGGCAGACCGTCCATGCTAATAAACCCTATTGGTTTCATTGGGCGACAGGGCTTGAGATGTCATTTCATCTCAATGTCGGGTAAAAGTCCCACAAAATTGGAAGCAACGTCTCCAAAATGACCTTTACAGTGTTGACGGGGACGTTAAACCTCAAATCAAACAAACAAACAAATCAATGAATTTAATCTCTTGCCATAACTGAAGAAATGTTGTTTTTTTTTTTTTTTTTTGTTTTTTTTTTTGTTTTTTTTTTCATTTGTAATGTTCTTATTTATTAGTTTTCATTGATGATTTCACTGTTCTATATTTTGTGACCTGTGGAACTTGTGCAGTACTGCCTGCTTTTTGCAATAATTTCTCGATGAGCACCAATATAGATATGAATCTGATTTGGAATCTGCAGTTTTCAAAAATCAGTAATTATGCATGTAGAGGTGTGGGGGGATAGTATCCACCTTTATAAACAGCAAGGGGGATTATGTTCGGGGGGGGGGGGATTTTGTTCAGGGGGAATTTTGTCCAACTGAACAAATGGTGAGGGGATTATGTCCGCCTTTACAAAAAAGGGGGATTTTGTCCGTGATTCAACTTTTGTAGCGGTGTGTTTAAAGATTTGTATGTGTATTCTATATACATATCCTTAAACACACCGCTTAAACACGTACCTGTGCTGTCGATCACCGTTATTAGAAAAGAGAAGTTGTGGGTGTGTGTGAATTCGGGTTTTACGTCGCTTTCAACAATTTGCCTTCAAATCAACTTATGTAATGAAATACGACGAATTATCATTGAAAACTTAGATAAAGGGTTAGAACTGAAATTCATATTTTTTGACATAAGTAAAGCATTTGATAAAGTTTGGCACAAAGGGCTTTTACATAAACTTAGAAATTATGGCATTGACGGAAATATTCTTAAATGGTTTACAAGTTACCTCTCTGACAGACAACAGCGTGTAACAAGTGAAGGCTTTTCTTCAACTTGGCTACCTACTTGTGCTGGAGTGCCACAAGGGTCTGTTTTAGGTCCCTACCTCTTCTTGCTTTATATTAATGACATTGTAAACAACATTGACACTAACATCCGATTGTTTGCAGATGACACATCTTTATTTACAATAATTGAAAGTGCAAACTCCATTGAGGCCTTGCAGGAAGACTTATATAAAATTGCTAAGTGGTCGGACGATTGGTGTATTATCCTTAATCCATCCAAAACTACCTCGATGACATTTTCTCGTAAAAGAAATTCTCAGTCGCTTGATGTTAAATTTGATAATGAAACACTGAAAGATGTATAACACCATACCCACCTTGGCCTAACACTTACCTCTGATGCTTCTTGGGATGAACATATTAAAAGAACCTATTCCAAAGCTGCATATAGACTAAACATTCTAAGAATGCTTAAATATGACTTAGACAGAAAATCTCTTTTACGGTTCTATACTTCTTTCATTAGACCTACCTTGGAATATGGTGATATAGTCTGGGATAACATCAGCCAACAAAACCAAATTCTTCTAGAAAATATCCAACTTGATGCTTGTAGAATCATCACAGGTTTGCGTAAGGGAACATCTCATCATATACTGTATAATGAGTTAGGGCTATGTCCACTTGCTGAAAGGAGAAAACAACATAAGCTAATACAGTTTTATAAAATCTTAAGTAATGAAGCACCAAATTACTTGGATACTATTCTGTATAGATTCAATGAGAAACAGACTATTATTTACGAAGTGCTAAATTAAAACATCCAACGCCCGAAACTAAATCATACCAAGACAGCTTTTTTATCTCAACAACTACTCTTTGGAATAATCTACCAACCAACCTAAGCAACGCAACATCACTGTATACATTTAAAAACCAGTTAAAACGAGAAATAACCAAACCTCCTAAACAATTTTCTTTTGGGTCAAGAAAATACAACATTATAATATGCCAACTAAGAAACGAGAAAAGTCAACTAAACAGTGATCTTTTTAAAGACCACCTCAGAGACTCGCCCCTCTGCAACAACTGTAATGAAAATATCCAAGAAAACAAGCAACATTTTTTCTTTGAATGTACTAGGTTTGTTCAACAAAGAATGGATATGATTAATAGCCTCCAGTCCTGCCATCTTTTGTATAGTAATATTAAATTAAACGCAGAATGCCTGGTAAAAGGCTCGAGTACATTAGCAGATGAATATAACCGTCAGCTTATAAATATTGTTTCAAACTTCATAAGGGACACAAATAGGTTTGATGATCAGTAACAATATCAGTCAACACATATCTATGAATTTGCCCGTGTACAAACTTGACGTCATAAATACCATTCAAATATATCTAAAATCCTGAACTTGGAAGAAAAAAAAAACAATGAGAAAGGGATGAAAAAGGAAGAAGAAATGGAAAAAGAATAAAAATGTGTTAAGTCCCTATTTATAAGAGGGTGGTTATTATAAATGCCCCTGGTCATGCAGGCAGGGTGATAAGTGCTATGTTTAGTTTTACCAACTCTTAAGCAGTTAAGAGTATGGTGTCTTCTACAAAATCTGTCTTCCCTGAGCTACACGGTATGTTAACCCTTGTCTTGCGTTCCAGACAGTCCCTATCTTTGCAAACAGTGTGGACCAAGATCGGATGGCTTTTTGATCGGGATCCACACTGTTTAACATTCAGACATTCAGTTTATGAATTTTTATCTTCGCAAACAGTGTGGACCCAGATCGGATGGCTTTTGATCGGGATCCACACTGTTTGACATTCAGTTTATGAATTCAGTTTATGAATTTTTAAGAATAAAACAAATCAAGTAATTTGATTGGCCGATAGTCAGAAGTGGGTGTGGCTGGATGTTCAGCGGGATAAGGGTTGCCATGTCCAGCTAAATACCTTTTTTTTTTTTTTCCATCTTGGTGTGTGTTTATGCTTGACACCCTCATAACTACCCACATACTGTTCTTTGTATGCATAAACCCATATTCAAATCAAATTATGCACCAATATGCTATGGCAGAGTCTTTTGCCTGTGTCCTTTAAAGATGCATTATTCAGCTAAGCTTTATTGTGGATTCTGTCATGTGATGTGATTATATCATATCTAACTGACTTACCCTTTACCTTTTCCAATGTGATTACTAAGTTACGTCCCTTGAATACGTCCCAGGAATAATTAAGTTATTAAAAAAGAACAACAACAAAAATCCATATCCACTTACCGTTACGGGTAGACAACCTTGTAAAACCCACTGCACCAGAATATCGACAACATAACAATACTCCTCTGGTCATAACGGCTTATTTATCGTCAAATTTGCACGAACAAAAACAGCAACACCTCTCACGCCACGTGTAAACAGGTGAAGTGGCCAAAAGGTCATTGAAATAAACCGGTGTAAGGATAAATCTAGTGGCTATCAAATCTGAATCTGAATAGCACATTCGAAGTCCCCACTCTACCTCAACCTCAAAGACACAAGTACTATTTAAAATAATAGGTAGCTGATGGTTGGTCTCTCTCGTACTCAAATCTCTCTCTCTCTCTCCCTCTCTTTCTCTCTCTCTCTCTCTCTCTCTCTCTCTCTCTCTCTCTCTCTATTAATCTTATAGATCTACATTATTCTTATACCTTACCTGCTGATAAATAAATAATCTAGTAGAAGTAACAAATCTGTAGTCCCACTCAGAACTTACGTTGACGTGACGTTGGTTAGACGTCGTATCAGAGGTACTTTGACTTTGTTGCAGCGTCACAACAACGTCGGTACAAAGTCACCCACAAACGAGATGCCGCATCTTCGTCTAAGCGACATCAACTCATGGTGTCGCATTGACGTTGAATCGACGTCTCAATGATGGCAACGTATGTATGTTGGGATAATGTTGTTAAATTGTATTTCTTAAGTGTTGTATCTCAAATACTGGATTCAACTATATCTATATATACTACTCAAAGTTTGATAGGGATCACTTTTTATATACCAAATTTTGCACTGAAAATTTAAAATTTCTTGACAGAATTTGTACTCGGTATATTGGTAAATATCTGAAACAGAAACTCATGTGCAGTTCAGTACTCACAAAAGTGCACACTTCTCACACTTCGCAAATGAATTCATGCACCCCCAAAATCTTGCGTAGCACTGCTTTCCAACAGACCAATCAAACTTGTCAGTGTTACTTTACCAAGCGTAAAATGGACTTCATTTGAGTTTGTGAAACACTAAAATGCCTAGAGGACAATTAAGAAACCGTCTGAGCCCCAAAGAAATGAATCGTGGCGTCGGAATGTTGGAATCTGGCGTGTTTTAACGCCGTGTTGCTGGGATTCTGAATGTGTCTCAGAGCGTGGTTTCCCGAATATGGGGTCGGCATCTTACACATGGAAATCCTTCACACAGACACGGAGGGGTCGAAAAAGGGCTACAACTCAACGTCGGGGCCGTTTCTTGTTGATTCAGTCTCGACGTCAACGGTCCCTGAACGCTACGTGTTTGTATAACGAGCTTAGGAACGGAACTGGAGTACGAATTTCTGCACAAAATTGTCAGAAACGGGTTCCACGAGTTCGGACTTAATGCCATGAGGCCTGCTGTACGTGTTCCGTTGACGAGACAGCACGTGCTAGACCGGTTGGACTTTGCCAGGACTAACGTCGGGTGGACGGTTCATGACTTGACGCCAGTACTGTTTCCTGAGGAGTCCAGATTCTGTCTAAACTTCACTTATAAACGTCAATCAGTGTGGCGAATGTCTAAAGAGGGATTCGATGACTTGGATGTGGCAGAGCATGATCGCTATGGAAAGGGGTCAGTCATGGTTTGGGCTGGGATAAGCGTGAACGGTAACACTGACTTGTACGTCGTTGAAAACGGAACGTTAATGGCAGTGAGGTACTGTAATGATATTCTTGATGAGTTTGTGAGACCATATGCAGATGCTATCGGCCCGGACTTTATTCTGACGGACGATAATGCCCGTCCCAACCGTGCCAACGTCACTGATTCCTATCTGGAACGTTAGACAATCGTTCGTATGGACTGGCCTGCTCGGTCACCGCACTTAAATCCGATTGAGCATGCTCGGGACATGCTACATAGTGCTATTTCAGCCCGACCTGTGCATCCAAGGACTTTACAGGAGCTCAAAGATGCATTGGTTGCTGAATGAAAGCTGCTTCAACAAAACCGGATACAGACTCGGATTATGAGCATGCGCAGGCGATGTCGTACTGTAATTGATGCCCGTGGACGCCATACACGTTATTAGGCACGTTTGTCTAAACACATTTGGAAATTTGTGAAAAATCAGTTGTCCAAATTCCTTCGTGTTACGGCAAATTTTGGGGGTGCCAAGACTGTTGCTGTTGTCACGCTTGAATGCCGCACCAGCTGACAAAATTATTCACTAGATTTTGTGAAGGATATGTGTTCTATCATTATGTATCAAATTTGGATTCAGCTGATTAATTCATCCAAAAAATATTTTGCATTAAAAAAGTGATCCTTATCAAACTTTGAGTAGTATATAAAACATGCTGTAAACAGTACAACTTGGAAAGGACCAAAATAGGCAACGCCTACGTCCAATCCAATGGTACATATATATACTCTTTTTGTTTGTATGTATGTTTCCATGAAATTTCTAATAAATAAATTTCTAATAAATAAAAAACGACAAATAAAACAGTCGATTTCAAAAGCATAAAATAAAAATCATGGCTTTTTTTTCAGGTAGCAAACTGTATTAATATCAAATATCCCAGTTAGAATTATCAGATGAATCTGAATTATCTTGGAACAAGCTGTCAGTTGAATATTTCAGCTTCTGGAGTTTTTGCAGAAGATCTGCAGATTAATTTTACTACAGAGCCAATGCAACACACCATATGCACAGCTATGACATGCTGAAAAAGATTAAATTAAGAAAATTATTTATATATATAGTATGAACGTACAGGTCAGTCCTGTTATTACTGTATCCGGTTCCATGTGGATACGCCTAAAATGCAGAGTTTTAATGCCTCCAAGGCCCAAATTTTCTCTTCTGACAGTGAAAAAAGCTATCTTTTTCAATATTTCAAATTCTATGTCTCCTAGTTTATTGTTTCTTATCTGTTTAATTCTGAAATGGTTTTCCTTTTTCACAGGGTTTTTGTAACAAATGATGTGCGGGTGATACTTGGGAGTACAAATTAATCTATTCAGCTGGACATTGGTTCAATGTGGGAAACAAGCCGCAAAATTATCCTTAAATAGGTCCATATATATAAAGCACCTCTAATATAACATACTTTCAGTTTCATCAGGCCATGCAATGTACATACCAGATCAAATGATTATTTAAGACTGTTTATGACCTGAGAATAGTAAAAGATCAGACAGCCAGTCATCTAAAGGGGAGTGGTATCGCTAAACTTATCCATCATTTATTTCATTTACGTGTAGAATAAAGTCAGACAAAAACAATGAAAAGGTCTTCTTCTTTCAGAGTGACAGTTACATGTACAAGGGTGGAAAAAAACATGGCTCGACTGGGACTTGAACCCAGGACCTCTTGCATACCATGAGACAATCCACCGACTGAGCTACCAAGCCACATGGTCGACCCGGCTAATGAGATTCTTCCCTAATATCTGTCCTATCCAATCCGGCTGCGCTACTTATTCTTCATACTATTTCATGCTCTCGACGCGGTGCTGGACCCACACTAGGCCACCAAATGACACAGGGGTTGGCAAAAGAACATGACTCGACCGGGAATTGAACCCAGGGCCTCTATCATATCGTGCAAAGAATCTACGGAGCGAGCTACGAGCCGTTACACGAGTATGTCTTGATTCTAAGTGTTGGACGTTGGTATGCTATCTGTCTATCTTATACTGCGGTCGGTCATATTTGATCACAAATAGCTTGTGTACACACAAGGTTTGCAGGATGGAAGCCTACACAGTGATCATGTAATTACGGTAGAGGCCTAAAGTTAACCTTCACAAGGGGGCTCCAGTTAACGTCCCGATCCAAATGACAGTGTACTTTTTTTACATTCATCCCTGCAAATGATGCTAATGGAGCGCATTCGGACATCGAAATAATCACCGCTGCCAGGGATCGAACAGGGGGGCCTCTAGCATCTGAGGCAAGAGCACTAACCACTAAGCTCATGCTCCAATAGGCAATATTTTTATTCATCTATTTATTTTTTTTTTTAATTTATGTTTAGTTCTGATGAAAGAAAATTTTTGACGATATAGACTTTCAGGGGCAGGGACACAAATTTTCGAAACTCTATTCTGCATTGTTGATTTGTAAACAGTACAACTTGGGAGCAAATTCCCTTTAATAATTTTAAACCATTTATCAACAGATACATCTTGTCGGAATGGCAAGGCGAATGGGACCGTGCAATAAATAACAAACTCCATGCCATTAAACCTGTCGTTAGTACAAAATGCTCTCCTCCACAGTTTTCCAGAAAAGAGGACGTAGTATTAACACGACTGCGCATCGGCCATACTAGAGTTACTCATTCTTATATTTTTAATGGTGATGATCAGCCTTCTTGTGTAGGTTGTGATCAGCCATTCACTGTGAAACATATCTTAATTGACTGTGTTGACTTTTCACCCTCACGTATTTTATATTTCAAAGCTGACACTTTGCAACAACTGTTTCGAGATGTACCTGTTGATAATATTATTTTATTCTTAAAAGAAATTGGACTTTTTCATAAGATTTAACTGTTTCAGATTTTTATACATCACCATTCTGACTTTTTACTTTTAATATCATCATAATTATTCATGCCGTTTAACCATTAACCGTTTGACGCTTATGACCCACAAAGAGGGTTGACGCGTCGTTAAACACGAAATCATCATCATCATCATCATCCTTGGGAGCAAATTCTTTCCTTTTAGAAAAAGCCCCCTTTTCGGAAGGGAATATAAACGAAAACAAGTATATGTAAAAATATATGTGATATATGCAAATGGCTAGTTAACATTTTATGGTGTTGCTCCGACGTTAATTTTAGTGTCTGACAGAATTTTGAATAGTCAGATAGTCGCGAAAACATAGGTCAGTTCAGAATCAGAATTGTTACTGGTGACACGTCAAATGACATTCATACACCAGGACCTGTGATGTGGGAAGTTAGTCCCTAGCTCTAACCAAAGAGGTAAATTTAGCTACACAATCATCAGCACCTTCAGCTGTCGAAATAATCGAATCGGGAAGGGCATTCCAATCTCTAATGGTTCTGGGGAAGAACGACTCTTTATAAAGATCAGTTCTTGCTCTAAGGGTCGATTGAGCAAATCTGCAATAGTTCCATTCATACTATTAAACAGATTACATGCTAGTTGATTTTGAGATTACTTTGTCTGTTTTTCTGATGCGTCATAATCACTAAAACACTCACAATGTGACATTATACGCCCGTTTTCAAGTTGCAGATTTCTTCAATGTTGACTTCCCGCACGAAATCATGGCTCCTGATTTCAAACTTATGTAAATACACAAGAATTAGCTTTTTAAAAAAGCTTGAGCCTACGCTTAGCACACATGATTTTTAATCTATCTGTAATTAGAACTCGCGTGTTAGGACACTAAAACGCCATTGATTTATTTTCAGTTGCGAAATGTCTTATTTTTTTTTTCTTCTGTTTACCAACAATGTAGTCGGCCCCCGCCCATCTGGGCTTGAAGAAATATATGGGCTGCATGATGCTTCCACACAGAGCTGAAACCGACCCGTACACAAGTGCTGGTAAACCAGTTAGAGGATCTAAGCCTTCCCAGGCAAAGCGGTGCGAGTCGGCCCGTCCATGCTTATAAACCCTATAGGTTCCACTGGGCGGCAGGGCTTGAGCTGTCATTTCATTTCAATGTCGGGTAAAAGTCCCACAAAATTGGAAGCAAGTCTCCAAAATGACATTTACAGTGTTGACGGGGACGTTAATCCTCAAATCAAACAAACACAACCAACAAACCACCCATGTAGAGATGATAGGTATAAAATAGGTGTACTGCGCCTTGCGGCAGGGGCTGGTTATTATAGCGACGCGGTAGAGTGCCTGTCACCCTGGTCGGTACATATTATGCATGCAAACTCGCTTAGGTTGCAAAAGAAAAAAAAATGCAACGTCAAACGACGTTTAGGGTTAGACGTTTAATTTACGTTTGTTCTGACGTCTGTTCAACGTCTAATTAGTACGTCTGACTGTCGTCAGGATATGAAGTCGAACCGACGTTATGTTTTGGTTTTATCACGTCGCGACTAAAATCCAACCAAGATCTGACGTCAAACGGACGTCATGTGTCTGCTAGGCTGATTCGGTCATATTTGGCCATTACCTAAGTTGGTTGGGTGGCTAAATTTATCTAAGAGGAAAAAAGAAGAGGCACCACTGGATGCATCCTTACAACTATTTACAATCTGCATAACAGATGTACCCTAAAACGCATACCTCAGGCTCTGAGTCTCAGTCTTACTCTGTAAGGGCTTTGAGCTCTTCTGTGGACTTGGCATTCACCGCAGAGGAGGGAAGACTATTCCCTTGGGGAATAGTTCTAGGAAAGGAGTTCTTCAGGGCATCACTATAGGACTGGTATCTACGATATTGTGAGTCGTTTACTTTTGATGGCCTTGTTTCGGTCGACACTGTTACAGGGGTCAAGTACCTATCTTTATTAATAGACACAGAATCAGAATGTATCTTGTACTTTGTAGAAGAAGGTTATAGAGGACTGCTCACGATGGGCCTCCAGGGTTGGCCACTATAGCTCATAAAGCATGTGACCGACGCTACTTCTATTTCGCCATCGCCTGCAGGTCCATCGAGCAGCTCCCAAACCAAAATGCAGGCTTGTCGCAAGCATGCGGCATGCTTGCGCGCACTTATTAATACAATCTAAGCATGCAGCCAGCTAGCTGCAAGCATGCGGGTATAAAAGTAGAAAACTTTCAGATCAGTGCGAGCTTGCGCAAGCATGCAATGGTGCAAGCTTTTACTTAGAACTTTTTAGCATTAGGTTGGACTTAGTTTTTTTGTTCAAGACTTTGGACTTAGAAAATTTCTGAAGACTTCTGACTTAGATTATTTCTGCAAGAATTTGTTTGTAACTAATACTTCATTATTTCACTGTGTTGATAATCATATTACATATATGTATAAGCTTTTTTTATCGTGGGGAGGGGTGGGGGGTGTCTAATGAAAACCAAAATATGATAAAATGCTGTTATGACCATTTATTATTATGTAACAAAATGTATCAAACAACATTTTACTTGACAATTCTTGCAAACCATGTAACGTTTGATCCTACAAAATACACTGGATATTACAGTAAAATTCCTATATTAGGACCACTTTTGGGACTGTTCAAAAGTAGTCTTAAGGCCTTCCTTTGTTTAGGTTTCCATTATGGTCTGGTCGCTTAATGTTTGTATTTCTTTCCCTTTGGTGTCTTTTATGGATGGAGTAAGTTAATTGTATCAATTCCTGATCTTTGTTTTACTTCTACTTTAAAGTGGTCTTTAAGACCATTTTTGAACAGTCTGATATTAAGGCCGCCTTTGGGACTGTTCAAAAGTGGTCTGAAAGTTGGTCTTGACCAGGGGACACTTTATGCCGAAAACACAGAGAAAAAAATGTGTTTGTGAAACACTAATGCCTCTGGAGAGCGCATGTTTAATATGAAAGCAGTATCACTAAGCAATTGAAAGGTATGGCCAATGTTCGAGTCTTTAAAAGTGATATTTTTCTTATTTCTGCTCAAAATATAGATTGTGGGCACTCATTAGAACCGCCTCATCATCGAGGCGGTTCTAACGTGTACCCACAATCTATATTTTAGAGCAGAAATAAGAAAAATAAGGTATACCCCCGGAAACCCCAGTTTTACTATATAAAAGTGGGGTTCAAGGGGGTCAATATTATATAGTCGTGATGGAGTGCAAATGAGCCTGTACAAAGTGTCACCTTTCTTAAGCAGCCAATGTTTGTGTGTCCACTTAGGTGATCCCTTATCCCTCATTCAATGTTCAAAATTGTTTTACTGTCTGCCTCAAGTTTGTATGTCCTTACCATGTCAGTAACACTAACATAGTATATGTATACTGATAACTCACTTAGGATATTGAAACAGATCAGGACTTCCGTTCGTTTTAGTTATGTTCTGTACCATCAAAACTTTGTATGAGTAATCAACCCAAAGGAACTATGAATGACTCAGAACATTAAGCATGAATATGGGTCAACTCAAAGGATGTGGAAAAAAAGATGGTAAAGTGAAAATCAGTTGGTTTGAGACTAGTTTGGCTCATCGTTATTTGCCTGGACACTACTGTCAAACAACTTTGTGCTAATAATAACAATAACTATCATACTAGCCTTTTGAAACTGGCTTGATCTGGACTAGCTTAGACACACCTGAATACTGGAGCTGCAGGCATAAGAGATTTGTCAAAGCAGTTTGACAAAAAGCCACTGACTGGGTCTTTTATATTCATATGACAATGTAATTCTATTAGTCACCTTCCATTTTATTTGGTCTCAAAGCAAGAAAGACCTTGCCTTGTGGATCCCCAAAATTAATGTATGTACACAGATCAACAATTTCTTCAACTTGTACAGCAACATACTCACTAGACAACTGGCCAGATAAAACATTGCGCATTGATAGTTTGACCAGCTCATTGTCATTTGAAGTAAGTATGCATTCTTTATCAATTATTATCATTTTTATGACTGCTAAATAGTTAGCCTTGCAGCTGCAATTGAAACTTTTGCAGCTGCAAACTGGCATACACTTTGCATAAAAAACAACTTTGCCATAACAAATACAATTTGTGCGTCTGAACTGTACAGTGTATGAGTTTCTAAACTCAACTTTATACTCAAAACACTGGTAAAGCACCCCATTTAACATTATCCAGTGAAATATGTAACACGTGCCTGGAGCTGTTCCAAGACTTAAAGCAAGTGCATCATAGAATTTTCTTTCAAGGTCTTACCACCTATTATACGCAAACCTTCTGAGCAGTTTCTGTGAAGGAATAATGATAGGTAGAATTAGATAGTTTTGAGTACAATGCTCCAATTACACTGTCGTTTTCAATATCTTCACTTAATACTGGTAATTACATCAACGTGGAAACAGCATTTGCAATTTGAACTACTGGATTTTGGGTACCATGGAACAGTTTGACTAGTTTTCCATTGATACTTGCAAAACAAAAGCATGAATACACCAACAAAGGTCCAAGTTGTTTGACAGTAGCATGTAGATGCAACAGCTGATGTAAGTTAGCTGACATATGCCTTGCTCCATATAGTGAGGAGAATAGGCAACAACATTTGATTAGAATTTCTTCAGCATGTAACAGTTCTTGATACGACAAATACTGCAAATTTAGAATATAAATAGCCTCTACAAAAAGAAGATAGCTCAAAGATTTCTTTCTTTAAAAGTCCGAAAAGAACAGGAACCGAGGAAAAGAAAAGCCATGATCTACACTCTGAAGCTTTCCAGTGCTTGGAATGATCCTTTATGCTTGTTGGCAGACGCTTAATAAAATAGGGTGGTTTGATTGCTGCCAAACGTTTATCTGCAACATTTATGTTTGAAGCAGAGTATGACTCTGACGAAAACTTTGGGTCAAACCAGAGAGTATGAAAGCGTCTCACTAAACCCAAAAGAACTGAATGCATATAATCTATTCCAGTGCCATTGAGTACATCAGCTGAGATATTTGCCCACCGTGATGGCCCCCTAACACCCTGGATGAATTAGCAAATGCTTCTTCCCCATTCAAAATGAACTCCTTATGATTTCTTTTAGGGCCATATATTAGACTAGAACTAAAAGGCGTGTGTGTGTGAATTCGGGTTTAACGTCGCTTTCAACAATTTTTCAATCATATTACGACGGTGCCTGGTTGCGACAGGGAGCTCAATGCTCACTTTTATAGTGCTGCCTCACTGAAATATAATGTCCCAGACACATTACATTATACCACACCCAGTCACATTATCCTGACACTGGGTGGACCAGTCCTAGCTCTACCCCGTAAATCTGAGTGCCAAGCGAGGAGCTGCTAGTACCATTTTTAACGACTTTGGTATGTCGCGGCCCGGGATCGAATCCGTGACCTCCCGTTCCCCGGAGCGGACACTCTACCAACTGAGCTATCGGGGCCGGTAGAACTAAAAGGAAATATTCTACCATGCCCTTTACCAACTGGTATTACAGTACCTTCTTGTTTGCATTTGAGGCAACCATGTTCACCATTTTACTGAGCCATGTTCATCATAAGACATTTTGCTGGCAGGTCACAGGTCCCACATAACAATAAACCCTTAATTGTAATGTTTCCTTGACAATGTGAACATTCAAGTTGGGCACCTCGATTATGTAGATCAGACAGACTATCATGAAATGGTTTGAGAAATGAAGCCATTGATGGCTTTGGTTTGCCAAACCATAAACCGGCAAACAGCATATTTTCTTGTTTTACTCTGTCTAGATACCGTAACTCATTAATGGACAGAAACAATGGCCATATACTAATCTTGGATGATATGAAAAGCGGTACGCCATCCGTATACCACGCCATCCGTATACCACGCCATCCGTATACCACGCCATCCGTATACCACACGAATGAGATGTTATTGGGATTTGCCAGGAACCCGTCTCCAGACATATAAGACTTATACAACTCTCCGTCATATATATCTTCAATATTACCTGAATGTTTTTTTCCCTATCAAATCTAGATAGAAGCTTCAGATGAAATGCTTTGCGTTTAAACAACTGTTGTAGCTGGTGAACCAATGGAATTTTCCACAAAGTATGACACATTTTTGCTATTCGCTGTGTTTGACATGCATACAGGACAAGTCTCTACTTTCTCCTTGAAAAGATGTTCACATTTTTTTGTAGTATCTATGGAAAATAAGTGGCGTCTGCAAATTACTGAAATATTTTCTGAATTTATATATTGAGCTGTGAATTGAATTTGCACTTAAGCAATGCAGAGCAACCACGCTTAATATGTCTGACAAGCATTCTCCAGTCAGATTGTGACGCAGCGCTAATGTTAAAAGAAGCAGAGCACTTTGAGCAACTGAAAGTGAGGCACCAGGATATATTGGCCTGTCTCCTGCGTCCGTGTCACCAGAGGCTGTATCACTGTCAGTTGCCTCTTCAGTTAAACCATCTTGACAATCAAACCAGATGGATTCTTCCTCTGCATTGCAGTGTGATTCTTCTGTGGGTTCACTGCATTCAAACCAGAGATTATCAGATGTTTCAGACGCATGACTATGAAAGAAAAAAAATCAATACAAACATGAGCTTTCCAAGTACTTAATAATATACCCAAATGAAAATGTATTTCACAACGCATCATATTTGAGCAGAATATAACCAGAAAAGCTTTCTGTCCAGTTCGGTATATTATTACTCGAGTTTTTTCAACTATGTAATCAACCTTCATTTTCTGTTGGGTAAGCAAAAGTTTCACCTCTGTCTTTCTTGCATGTCTACAACCATTACAGTCATGATCAGGACCCACCATAACATGTTTGAATTGGTTGGGTATGTGTATGTGTGTGTCTGGGAGGGAGTGGGGAGGAGGACAGATTGGTAGAAAAGTTGAGACGTTCAAAGAGGTTGCCCGGTTTTAGAACTATGGTGGATGCAGACAATTTAAATCCATAAAGGTGTGCCAATGAAAAGTATGGAGTGTACTTGTTTTCTGGGTCGGACTTGTTAGTTAGTTCCAACCAATTAGGCATCGTTGGTGACCCTTAAATATTTTCAGAATTCCACCTACACTATGATGAAGGGCGGAGAGACATACGCCTCCCCCCCCCCCCCCCCCCCCCACCAACACCAGCTTGGAGCTATCACATTCATTGGTGATCAACAGTGGTTATGCTACTCGCCTTGTAAACCAGGGATCATAGGATCGATCCCGGGCTTCTCCAGACTTTCGGATGAGTCTTTAAACCGAGGTCCCGTCTCCGTATGACCTTAGCTGTTGGTGGGACGTAGAACTAAAACTCACTCACTCATTGGTGATCTGCATGAACAAGATAAAGACTAGTATATACCTCAGATAGTCTAGGCTGTCACATGCCACAGATAGTCTTATAATCATATTAGAAGGATGCATATCCACTATGCTGTGTAGTAATGACTGTGGTTTTTAAAGTTTCTGATAATTTCAGTCAGAATCTTTACAATTACACTAACAGGACAACCATATTACAAAGAAAGAATTTAAAATTTCACATAAGGATTCCATCTTTCTGACATGTACCCAAGGAATTAGAGAAAGCGACCAGTGGGTCATGTATACCCCCGGCCAGCGTCACCCTCTGGTATATCTTTTGTGGGACTTTTACCCGACGTTGAGATGAAATGACATCTCAAGCCCTGTCGCCCAATAAAAACCAATAGCGTTTAAAAGCATGGACGGTCCGACTCGCACTGCTTTGCCTGGACAGGCTTAGATCCTATAATCGGTTTACCAGTAGTTGTGTGCGGGTCGGATTCAGCTCTGCGTAGAAGCATCATGCAGCCCATATATTTCTTCAAGCTCCGATGTGCGGGGCCGCATACAGGCCTCATACAGGCATCTATAAACTTTGTCATAAAGCTTTAACCAAATGTAAAATTTCGTCACTGGAGAAAGGTCACCGTGGGTGGGGGAAGGGACATACCAAAATCTTTGGACTGGTATGCAACATCGATGCAAGTATCAACTGAATTTGCCTTGATTAGAACATACAGGCATCTATAAACTTTGTCATAAAACTTTAACCAAATGTAAAATGTCGAGTGGGACATGTATCAATGAAATCTTTAGACCAGTATGTAACTACATTGTAAGTATCAACTAAATCAAATCTATCAAAGGGTTCAGAAGCTATGTTCTCTTAGAAACTTTGAAGCAAAACTTTAACCAAAATGTTAACGGACGGACACATAGACGAACAGCAGGACGAAAATATTATAGCCACAATGCATACTTCGTATGTCAAGGGTTTAATAAATGAAAGCAATTGAGTTAACTATTATTAAACTTTCAAGATTTACGGTAAATGTAAATCAACTCACATTGCTTCACTGGTTTCAAAGGCTGCACCATCTGTACACATGCCTTGAACTGTTCCTGTCACAGGTGCACCTAAGTCGTCATTGACTGGCATATACAAAAATATACAAGTAAGGTATATTTGGTATCAGCTACATTTATTTCTGTAAGTTTGGCCAAAAATAAATTCCAAGTATAGCCGATCATTTACTAAATATTGATAATTGATGGATCTACTGGCATATTTGTCAATTGCTCTGGTCCTGGTTTATAGACAAACTGAAGCACATGACAAACAATGGATACATGTATTATTCTCTAAACCAAATTTTCCAAAAATAAATGTTTGTTTGAATTAAGGTTTAGCATCTCCATCAACACTATTATCTCTTATCCTGCTGTTCACTACAATCTTTTTCTTTGCAAACACTGCCAAACAGTATAGATTCAGATCAGATGGCCATCTGATCAGAATCTATACTGCTTGACATTCAGTTTATGAATTTGTAGGAATAAATTACACCAAGTAATCTGATTGATTCAAAGTCAGAAATAGGTGTGGCTAAACTGAATATTCAGCAAGAGAAGGGTTAACCCTTATCTTGCTGAATATTCAATTTAAGCCACAGCCATTTCTGTCTATCAACCAATCAAATTACTTGATGTAATTTATTGCTACAAATTCATAAACGAAATGCCAGTGTAGATCCTGATCAGATGCCATCTGATCATCTGGATCTACACTGTTTGCAAAGATAGGGGTTGTCGTGAACAGCAAGATAAGGGGATGATGGTCATTTTGGAGAAAATGCTTCCAATTTTTGTGGAACTTTTACCAAACATCGTGATGAAATGACTTGTCGAGCCCTGCTGCCCAATGAAAGCAAAGGGCTTACCGGGCGTTATATCCATTGGACACTCACAACAGTTTGCCTGGGCAGGCTAAATCCTTCAAAGGGGTTTACAAAACACGTGTGGTCAGTTTCAGCTCTAAGTGGAGGCACCATGCAGCCCTGGGGCCCTTTGGTTTTACATAGGATTATGTAAGGAAAATCTGTAAAAATCTTCTTCTCTGAAACCGAAAGGCCCAGGTCTTCAATACTTTGTATGAAGCTTCATCTAGTGGACCCGTATTATAAGATTGTTCAAATTGTTGTGCTTGGGCCAAAAATGCCGCCGCCCCGGGGCCCTTTGTTTATATGCATTCGGGTCGTCCGACTCACTCCAATTTGCCATGTGCAGTAGCAGTCCAAAGCAGTTTAACAGTACTTATGTGTGGTCAGTTTCAGCTGTGTGGAAGCACCTTGCAGCCAAATACGTTACTCCAAGCCCCGACTGGCGGGGGCTTAAGCTTGATTTAGATATTTGTACATAATTCAAACAGTAGTGGTCGATCAAAACTGTAATGGGCCATTTGTTTTAATCCCGTTCGGAACCTGGGTCCTTTCAGTCCTATATCGTTTCTTCAGGTTGTTTCAGCCCAATTTTAGGGATGGGTTGTTTGATGGTAGGTCCAGTTTTAATGATTTCAGTGTAACCTACTCTTAAATAGCATAAAGTGAATGACCACCATTTTTTTTTCGCAGGTCCATTTTACAATAACACCACTGAGGAATGATAAAATCATATTCCTCTCCTAAACTGTCGCTCTAATTAATTGTAATGGCTTATTAAAGTTGTTTATAGGGTGTCAGACATTTTTACAGACTATATCTCTTGTAGTGACCTCAAGGAAACTGTTCAGTTCATGGTATGAAAGCTAACTTTAGCAGCTGAGGATTTTAGAGGAGAAAGTGAACTTTAAAATTATAAAAATGCCTTCTTGTTAGGCAAAACAATGGACAAAGAATTAGCTGTTTTGCTATCCCTAACCCATAGAAAAATAGAGTTATGTAAAAAAAATGGATTCATAATCTTGGAACAGAGATTCCTAACATCAAGACATTTTTTATGCAAAGCATAACATTTGTGCCAAACATTTTGAAGATAGCTGTTTTCAAGTGGACTTGAAAGTTTGTTGATTACTTGTTTCTTCATTTAACTAATGCCTATCAGTATCATTTAACCAATCATTATCCTGGAAATTTTAGGTATTATTTCATGGTATTTCACACGGTATTTTGTGATATTTTTCTTTACCCTTGTTGTACCAAATGGAATCTTCCTCCTTATATATACCAGGGGACCATTTCAAAATTTAGGGCTGTCAGGTTGTGTTTTCCTCAAAATATATTAGGAAAATGGCTGAACATTTTGCAAACAGTGTAAGCCCTGATCAGATGCCGTGTTCTGTGGCGTCTGATCTTGGCCAACACTATTTGCCAGGGTACCTCTTTTGGGTTTTCTGGTACTAAATGGGTTAATTTAGATTGAAGCATAGATTGTGGGTACTCAATGAGGCGATTCCTTTGAGTTCCCATAATTTGTTTTCAGTTTTGGATAAAGTAGAAGTAAAACAAAGATCAGGAATTGATACAATAAACTTACTCCATCCATAAAAGACACCAAAGGGAAAGAAATACAAACATTAAGCGACCAGACCATAATGGAAACCTAAACAAAGGAAGGCCATATGGACAGTTACTTTCCCACAAAATGGCCATATGGCCATCCAAAATTAAAAGACACAAGTGATACACACAGTAAGTAACAAACAACAACATAAATAAATCGCCACAGAAGAGCCGCCTTGGAACGGTCAGTGGAAGATTTCCACTGGGGGCTTAAATCGATTTTACGTGGCCACAATCCTCGCCCTTACTTCCGTCGCGATTTAGACAAATAATTTGTTCAGTCCGCATGAAGGCCTCCTAACTCATCAGTGCAACATCTCCGTGAACACAGAAATCAAAGAACCACAGAGGTGAGACAACGGTGAGGACTCGACAGCAAGAAACCACTGAAATGCTGGAGCAAAAGAAAACCAACAGTTAGACTCCGATGAGCCCGACCAGAGACAGAGCATCAGGCACCAACCAACATTATCTCTTTAATTTTCAATAAGCCTTTACGTTGGAGCCGTCATAGAATCTGAGGCCTGACCCACCGGCGTGCAATTAAAGAGGGAAGCAAAGTTGCCAACCGTGATTGGGTTAACTACCATGCATGCAGTCTGTCGTTTTAGGCCTGGATTTTATGCTTACAGTGTACAAGATACAAGTTCTGGAATACAAAGTGATAAACTGTAGATCAGACAAGGATTACAGAAAACAATTGTTTTGTAGGAAATGTAAGGTAGAACAGGTTTTGTTTGTTTGAATTTGTATTTAACATTCCCATCACCACTATTTAGGGCATTTTGGAGATGCTGCTTCCAATTTTGTGAGACTTTTACCCCGACATTGAGATGAATGCTACCCAATGAAATCAAAGGCACCAAACTCAGGAAAACTGTCTTCAAAGTCTTTATTTTCATCCAAAGACATAATGAAGCCTGTTTGTTAGATCCCGAACTGACAACATATTTAAGGATTTTTGAGAATGCAACCTGATTAGAGAGCCTAATTACTTCTCCTTTAATAGCTGCACAGAGAGACATAGAGCTTCAACGGTCTCCATGAGATCAGGATTTTAGCAAGCATGTTGAACCCTGGGAAACATTTGGATTACCTTGGGGAAAATATGGCCGCTGCCAGAAGGTTTCAGTGAAACCATTAAATGTTGATTTAATTACCTCAGCAGATTTCAGTTGGTAATAATAGTCAGAGATTATTCATTACAGTAATGTTTTCTTGCAAATGAAGTAATTATATTTTAAAGGTGGTCATTCACTTTAATTTCAGACTGTTTTTTTTTTTTTCTTTTTCTTTTAATTTTGGGACGTGAAAATGATTAAATTGTTCTTATTATTTTTAAAGGGGATATTTCCGGAAGAGGGAGTTATACAATTGTGTCTAGTACCACTGCGAGGCTGTTTATTTTGCACACCCTGTATTCTGATTTTCAGTATCCCCAACAGTCAGTTAACCATTTTTATACCAAATGGAATATTGCACCTTATTAACATGATTAAAAGCAGTAGTCCATTTAAAAATAAAGTGGTGTCAGGTTGTGCTTTCTTCAAAAATTATTTGAAAATTGGCTGAAAATTTTGCAAACAGTGTAGACCCTGATCAGACACCATGTTCTTCGGTATCTGATCTGGGTCAACACAGTTGGCTAAATACCCATACATGGGTTTCCAGATCACCATCAGGGCTTGAAGAAATAGATGGGCTGTACGATGCTTCCACGCAGAGCTGAAACCATCCCGCACACGGGTACTGATAAACCGCTAAGAGGATGTACATGTAAGCTTGTCCAGACCAAGTGGTGCAATCGGTCCATCCATGCAATGTCTCCAAAATGACCTTTACAGTGTTGACGGGGACGTTAAACTTCACATCAAACAAACAAATATACGCGATATTACTGGACTGCGTCGTTAATTGTTTTATGTGTAATTACCAAAAGGTAAAATGAGATGAAGTTATATTGTTTGTTTGATTTTAGGTTTATAATGTCTTTGTAAACACTATAGGACATTTGGAGACGAAGCTTCCAATTTTCTTGGACTTACTTCAGATGAATTGACATCTCAATCCCTGTCGCCCAATGAAACCAATATAGTTTATAAGCATGGACAGACTCTCACTGCTTTGCCTGGGCAGGCTTATATCTAGATACTAGTACTCTTACATGGTCGATTTCACCGGCCCCGATAGCTCAGTTGGTAGAGTGTCCGCTCCGGGGAACGGGAGGTCACGGGTTCGATCCCGGGCCGCGACATACCAAAGTCGTTAAGAATGGTACTAGCTGCTCCTCGCTTGGCACTCAGATTTACGGGGTAGAGCTAGGACTGGTCCACCCAGTGTCAGGATAATGTGACTGGGTGTGGTATCATGTAATGTGTCTGGGACATGATACTTCAGTGAGACAGCACTATAAAAGTTAGCATTGAGCTCCCTGTCACAACCAGACACCGCCGTGATTTGACTGAAAAATCGTTGAAAGCGACGTTAAACCCGAATTAACACACACATATGGTCGGTTCCAGCTTTGCGTGGAAGCATCATGCAGCCCAGCTATTTCGTGAAGCCCGGATGAGTGGGGGCTGCAGCTATTTCGTGAAGCCCGGATGAGTGGGGGCTGCATGAAAATTTGTGTTGTCTTGATTTGTTGCCCATTTTCCAAAATAAATAAATCCGGCCAAAATAACCCATGAGCCTTATAACCTTTTGAAGTTGCAATTGGCCTGGCACCACAAGTTGTTTCGTTCTTTTTCACCTATTACTGCTACTCGCCCACATCTGAGCATTACGAGCAGGATTTCCTGGGTGGTAAAAAATAAAACACTGCGCCAAAGCGCTCCGTATGAAACACGACATATGCAATGTCAGATCCAGGCCAAAAATCACTTGGACTGATGTGAATCAACAAAAGCGTTTTCCAGAAACACTGCTGATTTTTTTTTTTTTTTTTCATCTTCAAGTGGAGCGCTTTGGGGCAATGGTAGCGCATTGGATCTGTGATCGAGAGATTGCGGGTTCAAGCCTCACGCTGACTAATTTAAGTGTTGTGCCCTTGAGCAAGGCACTTCCTCCACATTGCTTAAAAAAAGTACTGGTTATACCACCCAGGAAATTCTATTCGTATTGCTCAGATGTGAGCGAGTAGCAGTAATAGGAGAAAAAAAATACCTCATGACACTCACATTTTCGTACAGGTGATCTACATGTTCTTCAGAAGCATCTGCAACAACCTCAATGTTTTGTCCCAAGTGCCCTCTGCGCTCTCTGTGTTGCTTTCTTAGTCGCCATTTCGTGGTTTTAGGTGCAGATTGGAAAGGATCTTCCTGCAGAAAACGTTATTGTATCTGGTTCTGTTTGCCATGTTCTACAGTGTCCATGCAAACACTCGACCAGTTTCCTACTTTGAAAGGCGAGTTTTTCGTCTGTGGTATTCGTAAACATTTATTGCTGTCACAGGTTACTTTTGATGGAGTTCGAAGACAACTGTGAATAAAATCCACGAGTTTTTCTAAATATTCACTGCAAAAAACACGAACGTAAAATTGGTCAGCCATTGTTGTTGTGTATAAAATCCGCCGTCTTCGACGCACCACCGGGCACATTGGATGGCGGTCTCTACATACTAAACAGACATTATTATTATTTTAATTATTCAGTCTACTGCCTCACGCCTTTGCGGGCATTCTAGGCAGGTGTGCGCTGTCGTGCTGAAAGAAGGATGAAATTTATACGTTAGAGATAGAGGGGACGAGTGAGAGGATAAGAGGTGATAGGGTTAAAAATCATCTGATGTGAGCTATGGGTTAATTGTATTGATCATTGCCTGCACTTCTATTAGTAGAAAATACTGAGTTGCACCATTTTTATCGATGTTACAAGTAGGTCAACTGTCAAATCCATTTCATTTGGCAAAAATGTATACCCAGATCAGACTTCACAAAATGTGGCGTCTGCTCAGCTGGCTGGTCTACACTGTTTGCTTCAAATACTGGTTCAAATCAGTGCTGAAATAGATGACAGTATTCCTACATAGAATGTACAATCATCCCTTTTTATTTTGATTCCATTGTATGTTACTGCGTAATATTAATTAAGGCTGCCTCTCCAGCCAACAAGGGGCACCTGATCTAAATCTACACTGATGCCAAACAAAATGGGTGATTCCTATCCAGATTTTACATATAATTCTCTTACATATAGCAACACTCTGATCTCATAATGGAACAAATAACATCTATTTTTGGTTCGATTGGTTGTCACTCGACGATAAGTTACTCAGCAAAAACCTCTTCAGAGCTAAAGTCTACATGACTATCATTGACTTGTTGGAATACCTTTTTGTATATAGGAAATAGCCGCATTGAGGTCAGAGTGCTGCATAAGATTGTTATCTTGGATTTAAAGTTGGAACCAAAAGTTGGGCTTGACAAACAGTGTAGACCTAGACCAGAGCCGCCCTAGTCCCCCCCCCCATCTCGGCTTGAAGAAATAGATAGGCTGCATGATGCTTCCACAGAGCTGAAACCGACCCGCACACGAGTACTGGTAAACCGCTTAGAGGATCTAAACCTGCCCAGGCAATGCGGTGTGAGTCTGATCTAAGCCTGTACATGCTAATAAACCTTATTGGTTTCATTGGGCGACAGGGCTTGAGATGTCATTTCATCTCAGTGTCGGGTAAAAGTCCCACAAAATTGGAAGCAATGTCTCCAAAATGACCTCTATAGTGTTGGCGGGGACATTATACATCAAATCAAACAAGCAAACAAACCAGGCCAGATACCACAGGACACGGTGTCTGATCAAGGTTCACACTTTTTCCTTTAAAACAATCCACCAGTACTCTCAGTGCTTTGATTTATTTATGGTCTTGCATCAGTGAGAAATTTGAAATTAATTAGAAATATCAGAGGGTGTATAATCTTAAATTTAATAAAGCACAGACCTAGAGCAGTGTTTCGGAAAGTTGAATTAGTGACTTTATTTGTTTTGACAGGCAATTACTCCAGTAAGACCACAGCCCATCAGACCACTGCCTTTTAGTCAAGAAAGTGTGGCGTCAGATTTTCTGAACGTACAGAGCCAGAGTTTCACAGAGCCAGAACACTGTTGCTCGGGCAGTTCAAATGAGAGTTTACCAAGATGGGAACAACCAGAGACTGTAAGTCAGTGCTGTGCACTAACGAGTTTATGAATTTGGTGGTAAAAAAGCTAATCACTTTCACAACAAATAAGACTTTCGGATGAGTCTTTAAACCGAGATCCCGTCTCCGTATGACCTTAGCTGTTGGTGGGACGTAAAACTCAAACACTCACAACAAATCACTTTCCCAACAACTTCAGCTAACTATGTTATAAATAGGAAGTTAATTTTCCTGAGACACTAGCCATCCCACAAATTCATCTGGTTCATTTGAAAGGCATCCATTCAAGCATTAATTGTAAATAAAAATCAAAAATGAGTTCCTTTAAGAGCATTGAAAACATTCATAAGAAAGAAGATGGGCCATACTACGTAGTTTCGGCTAATAAAGCCTCATCAGTGACCCTGTAATGATCCGGCAAAGAAAGCCAGAGGAAACATAATGCAATTTTGCGAATTTCGAATAGGCAGTCGATTCAAAGACTGATATAAATCAAAATGGGGTCCAAATAATTAAAAACCTGTCTAGAATGAGTCTAAACCAATAATTTATTTCTTTTGTAATGTAAGACTTTTCTTATGTAAGACTTTTACTTATATATGAGGCATTTGCAACTGCAGCTATCAATAGGCCTGGCTTCTAATTGCCATTATAGTCGTACCCACCGGTTACCTTTGGTAGTGTCATCTATATATCCATTTAGGGCTAGCTTCATGCGTAAGCATAAAATATTCTGTTACTATGACGAACTTAATGTCGAGAACCAGTTAAAATGCCGTACCTTCTGCTTTAAATGTAGCCTATGATAATTATATTCTTGAGTCTGCGACGATTTTATCCAAATACGGAAAAGGGATAATTATATAGACGATTCCCTTCATTTACCTGACAACTGTATGCTGTGTGTTCTCATTAAAATTGCCTCGGCAAGGTGATTCTAATGAGTTCACACAACATATATTTAATTATTTATAATGAAGAAAACCGAAAAGGAATTCCTAAATTATCTCCATTATACCATCTGGTATGGCACTAATATTAGCCCTCCATGACTGGAAATACGTGTACTGCTACGAAGAAATTCCTAAATTATCTCCATTATACCATCTGGTATGGCACTAATAATAGCCATCCATGACTGGAAATACGTGTACTGCTATTTCGAACAAATTTTCATGGTGCCAAATGGGTTCGAGCCATCGAAGTCCGACTACTGTAATTAGTGGTTATTCTTTTCAGGAAAGCGGCAATTCTAACACAGCGCGCCTATATAGGCAATGCAAAATAACTGTGTTTTATTCTGCAACAAATCACAGCTCGGAAGAGCGTGACGTGTGACGTCATTAAAAACTGCAAATTTATGACGTCACTAGTCGATTTACTGGGCGTTAGACGGTGTAACGTCATTTTCTCGCATCGAAAACGTTAGAAAAGGATATAAATGCATGTGTTTCAGTCGATAATTTTAGCGGGATTTCTTCTAACAATGGTGAAAAGTTGTGAGAATTTGAAGGAAACAAGAGCATTATTGCCGAGTTTCAGCGTGTTAGAATCGAAATAGATCAGCTCTAGCCAGTGATTTGTTAGGTAATAAATCACAGTTTGTCGGTCAGTTGTAAGTAGACAAATCACGCGCGCTACGCGCTCGTGATTTGTCTACTTTACAATTGACCTCCAAACTGTGATTTATTACTCAACAAATCACAGATAGAGCTGATCTATTTCTTAAACAGAAGATACGACTAGTGCCGGACAGGGGTGTTTTTCTGCTGCCTGCCCAGCTCTCGGAGGCAGTATTAAAAGGGTCGGAGAAGCCGAGTCTGCTAATAATATCTTTATTGGAAGTGTTCTATACTTATGAGGTGCTGGCAACATCTAAAGCAAAAGGTGCCAGAAGTGCTACTAACAAGAAAACCGATGAAGACACAACGCCCCTTCCAGAAGATGGCATTAGTGCAATCTAGAGCTTTGTTCTAAAACATTTCAAAAAACCAAATGTGGGGCAGTCCCGTAACTTATACTTCAAAGCTGACACTTTGCCACAGTTGTTTCAAGATGTACCTTTTGAAAATATTATTTTATTCTTAAAAGAAATTGGACTTTTTCATAAGATTTAACTGATTAAGATTTTTATACATATCAAACTAACTTTTTTATTTTTAATATCCTCATAATTCTCAATGCCGTTCACCATTAACCGTTTGACGCTTATGACCCACAAAGAGGGTTGACGCGTCGTTAAACACGAAATCATCATCATCTTTGCCACAATTGTTTCAAGATGTACCTGTTGATAATGTTATTTTATTCTTAAAAGAAATTTGACTTGTTCATAAGATTTAACTGTTTCAGATTTTTATACATATCAGACTAACTTTTTTTACTTTTAATATCCTCATAATTCTTCATGCCGTTTAACCATTAACCGCTTGACGCTTATGACCCACAGAGAGGGTTGACGCGCCGTTAAACACGAAATCATCATCATCAATGCGAATGGGACCGTGCAATAAATAACAAACTCCATGCCATTAAACCTGTCGTTGGAACAAAATGCTCTCCTCCACAGTTTTGCAGGAAAAAGGATGTAGTATTAACGCGACTGCGCATTGGCCATACTAGAGTTACGCATTCTTATATTTTGAATGGTGATGATCAGCCTTCTTGTGGTGTGATCAGCCTTCTTGTGGTGTGATCAGCCATTCACTGTTAAACATATCTTATTTGAATATGTAGACTTTTCACAGTCCCGTGACTTATACTTCAAAGCTGACACTTTGCAACAATTGTTTCAAGATGTACCTGGTGATATTATTTTATTCTTAAAAGATATTGGACTTTTTCATGAGATTCAACTGTTTCAGATTTTTATAAATATCATACTTCCCTTTTTACTTATAATATCCTAATAATTCTTCATGCCGTTTAACCATTAACCGCTTGACGCTTATGACCCACAAAGAAGGTTGATTCGTCGTTAAACACGAAATCATCATCAGGGACGTGTTAACGTGATGTGTTTTCATTTGTGGGGCCATAAAGATATGTTGGTTACAGCAGTTTTTTGCACGATCACACACCACACCCACGCCGATTTCCCGTGAGGTATTTTTTTTTTTTTTTTTTAATTTTAAACTTTTTTATAGTTATGGTCTAAATTGAGGTCAACAAAATCGTGTCAATACGTTTAACCCATTTACTACCAGAAATCCCAAAACGAGTACCCTGGCAAACTGTGGAGGCCCAGATCAGACGCCGCAGAACGCGGCGTCTGATCAGGGCCTCCACTGTTTGCTAAAAGTTCAGCCATTTTCCAAATCAATTTTGAAGAAAACACAACCTGACACCCCTAAATTTTGAAGTGGACTCCTGCTATATATAAAGAGGAAGATTCCATCTGGTACAAAAAGGGTTAATATGAACACAATACGAACGTTACGCACTTTCAAGGTTACGTACTTGGTTGTCCAAACATAGTGGAAAATTATTGTATTTTGGGTATTTTTTTTTTTTTTTTTCAATAACTCCGTTCAAGCATATCTTGCGTGTACATATATTTATATCTGTAAAAAGAAGGCAAAATATCAGAAGATAAAATGATCGGAATAAAAACAACTACCGTTACATTTATGTTATTAGTTGCAAATGTAAAAACAGGTGAGTAGAAAAAATGTCATCACGTGAAATGAACACCCCTAAACCCCACTTTATATAGAGAAAATCGGGGTATACGGGGGTATATATTATTTTTCCTAATTCTGATCCAATACATAGGTTGTGGGTTCTCGTTAGAACCGGTTCTTACGAGTACCCACACTCTATCGTTTTGAGCAGAAATAAGTAAAGTAATGTGCATCCCTGTAAACCCAAGTTGTGAGGTTTAAAGGTGCATTATTGTGCTACCGGTTCTCAATTTTTTTCTGGTTTTTATCTTCAATGCATACTCCTTTGACATGTGTACACTTTTGGAGCCAAATACAGCTTCAGAACTTTGTGAAAATGGTCGTTTTCATTCATGTTTACCCTTCGCTCTGAACATGTGTTCGGAATTTCTGTTCTGAAAGTAAATCTGTCACTTTACACATACATGGCGACAGTATCGTCTCTGAGTGTCGTTACTTATGGCATAGTATTCAGCGTCATATTTGTTTTTCCGATTCAGGCATGGCCTAAGCAAACAAGGCCAAAAATTAACGTCGCATAACGTCATATATGGGGATTCTATTTTTGTCACGAACTAAAAATAGATCTAACTAGTGTTCCAAACCTAGTTAGGGAATCCCTCTCAAACTCCTTTACCTGTCATCATAATTGTTCGCATTTTTGCATACAATGCATTCATTTGTATTGTTTTAAAGAAAAATACCGGCTATATGTATTTTATTTTTGGAAGCATTGTTTCCAGATAGCTCAATAATGCACCTTTAAGGGGGTCAAAATTATTTAGGCGAGTTTTCTTGATGGATCAACACAGGCGCTTCCAGTCCTGGGAATGCCCTGACCGAGTGCCATTGTCGAAACAATTTTTGGTGGTAAAACATTAAATTTGAATAGGCGTGATTTCGTATTATCTCTACCTTTTCTCTAATGCTGTTCATCCATCACGATAACACGCCTATATAATTTTGAACCCCACTTTTATGTAGTAAAACTGGGGTTTCCGGGGGTATACCTTATATTTCTTATTTCTGCTCTAACGTGTAGATTGTGGGCACTCGTTAGAACCGTCTCGATGAGGCGGTTCTAACGAGTGCCCACAATCTATATGTTGAGCATAAATAAGAAAAATATCACAATTTTTCATTTTAAAATATTCATTTTTTCGGCGATAAAGGTAACACTGTATTTGTATACGCGCGTTTTCGTAATGGGTGTTTGGGCGAGGCTATTTTGACGTGTATCTTGCGTCACTCGGGCGTCCAACTGATATTGGCCTACAGTTTGGCAAGGGTCTTTGTAGCAGGTAAGGGTAGTGAGTAAGTGTTTGAGTTTTACGTCACACCAACAGCTAAGGTCATACGGAGACGGGACCTCGGTTTAAAGACTTATCCGAAAGTCTGGAGAAGCTCAGGATCGATCTTGCGACCCCTGGTTTACAAGGCGACTAGTGTAACCACTTCACCACGGAGGCTTCTACAGGTAAGGGTAGGGGGGTGTTGTTGTTACTTCTGTTTCTTCACTTCCATTCATTTTCCTCTTTCTCTGCTGTCCCTCGCTTTTTTCTCCTCTACTATCTCTTTCCACTACTATCTCGTTTCTTCCTTTCTCTGGGGAAACGACACAAAATGACTCGCAAGGGTTGGCCTGTCGTTAGACCCAAAACAACATCAAGAAAACGCGCCTATATAATTTTGACCCCGCCCCTTAAAACCCACTTTTGTACAGCAAAACTGAGGTTTCCAGGGATGCACATTATTTTCTTATTTCTGATCAAAATCATACATTGTGGGTACTCGTTAGAACCGCCTCACCGAGACGGTCCTAATGAGTATCAACAATATATGTTTTGAGCAAAAATATCAAAGTTTGTAAGGAAATTTTTCAGTTTTGGTGGTAAAATTTACATATATATGAACAGGCGTGTTCTCGTAATGAATCAATCGATAATACTAACCCTTTTCGTACCAAATGGAATCTTCCTCCTTATAGCAGGAGTCCATTTCAAAATGTAGGGGGGTAAGGTTTTGTTTTCTTCAAAATTTACTTGGAAATTGGCTGAACGTTTTGCAAACAGTGTAGGCTCTGATCAGACGCCGCGTTCTGCGACGTCTGATCTGGGCCTGCACTATTTGCCAGGGTACCCGTTTTGGGGTTTCTGGTACTAAATGGGCTAATGTAACACCACTGGTATATTTCCACAGGTTTTTGCAAAACGGCAGGAGCAGGACGTTCGGGCGGGACAGGACCCGGTGATTTAGGTCATTCAGACGGGTAAGTATACTATAAGTCCCGTCATCCCGTGGGATAAAATAAAACCAGCCTGTTCAGCTACACAGACGAGCGAGCAATGCTCCCCCGCCCTCCGGGGCTTGGAGATATCGATTGGGCTGTCTGGTGCTTCCGCGCAGTGATGAATCCGACCGAGCTTTTGGATACTGGTTAAGAGGGTCGGAAAGGTTGTGCTAGTCGGATCGTCCATTAAAATTACGATAACACCCCCGTGCGACATAGTGCATTTCTTCACATCTCCAATAACACCCGTGCGACATAGTGCATTTCTTCACATCTCCAATAACACACCCGTGCGACATAGTGCATTTCTTCACATCTCCATTTATACACCCGTGCGACATAGTGCATTTCTTCACATCTCCAATAACACACCCGTGCGACATAGTGCATTTCTCCAAATCTCGAAATGGCCCCCGCCCATCGGGGCTCGAAGAAATAGATGGGCTGCATGATGCTTCCACGCAGAGCTGAAACCGACCGCACACGATTACTGGTAAACCGCACAGAGGATCTAAGCTTGCCCAGGTAAAGCGGTGCGAGTCGGTCCGCCCATGCTTATAAACCCTTTTGGTTTCATTGAGCGACAGGGCATGAGCTGTCATTTCATCTCGATGTCGGGTAAAATCCCACGAAATTGGAAGCAGTGTCTCCAAAATGACCTTTACAATGTTGACGGGGACGTTAAACCTTAAATCAAACAAACATCTCCATAATGGCTTCTTTTCTGCTGAAAAATCCTTGTTTTTTTCTTATTATTTATACTGCAACCATAGGCTGTGGGTGCTAGATTTAACCGCCTCATTGAGGCGGTTCTAACGAGTACACACAACCTATGTCTTGGAGCAGAAACAAGAAAAATCATGTCTACTCACTCTACCCCAGTTTTCACTGTATTAACTGATGGGGTTTATCGGGTGTTCATTTCACGGACTTGTTCACGTGATGACCCTTGCGGTTTCTTTCAGGCGTTAGGGCTTGAAATGTCATCTCATCTCAATGCCGGGTAAAAGTCCCACAGAATCGGAAGCAGCGTCTCCAAAATGACCAAAATAATGTTGACAGGCACGCAAAACTTGCACACAGACAAACGAACACAGACGAGCAAGGGTTATAGAAACAAGAGTAGCAGCACAAACACACTGATGAGCAGGCCGAACTGCAGCTTGGTTGTTCTCAAATGGGAAACATGGCTTTCTTGTGTCACGGCTCAAATCTAAGTTGATCGACCCAAAATTACAAAGCGCAGAAGCTTTTCGTTGTTGGTGTCCACGTGGCTATATCTGATTTGTAGGAACACCATGTATTTATAGAATCTTATCGCTGTGATGTCAGTGTAACAGTTGCTTAAGAGGGTTGTATCTATGGAATCTGGACAGAATCATATGTTGGTTTTGGCAAACAGTGTAGACCCAGATCAGACGCCACAGAACGCGGCGTCTGATCAGAATCTACACTATTTGCTTACAATGCTTGAATAAAAGTTAAACGGAATAGTTTTAGTTTCAGTTAATGACTCTTTTTCCCAGCCTGCACTCAGAGACAATGGACCCGCCACTACTGTAATTTCTTTGATGTTGCTAGAGGATTTATGTGGCTATAGTATAAGTGAATTTTAAACTGTCTCCTTTGGAGTTTGACGCCCCATTGAACACTTTTAAGGATATTTTGTGCGGCAGTTTACCTAACCACAATCACCTGATGGGGCTTTCTACATAAACCTGTATGGTTGCAGTGCAGATGTTTCGCTAAAAACTGACAACTGTCCTTCCTGAATCATTGGAAGGCATTTGTTTTGTTTGAATTGCGTTTTACGTCCCCGTCAACACTTTTTAGGTCATTCTGGAGACGTTGCTTCCAATTTTATTGGACTTTTAACCGACACTGAGATGAAACGACACCTCAGTCCCTGCCACCCAAACAAACCGATATGATTAGTATGCATTGTAGGTCCGACTCGCATCATTTTGCCTGGGTAGAATTAGACCCCAAAGCGGTTTACCAGTACTCGTGTGCGGCCGGTTTCAGCTCTGCCCGGAAGCATCAAGCAGCCCGATCTATTTCTTCAAGCCCCGGGTGGCGGGGGCAAAAGCAGCGAAAGGCGTTAACGTTACGTTTTTTTTTTTTTTTTTTTTTAATTTCACAAAATGATTTAACCCTTTATAATATAGGTTTGCGCCATGGTGCTTCCACGTAAAGCTGAATCTGACCACCTGTGAGTACTGGTGAACCGCTTAGAAGGACTAATCCTGCCCGGGCAAAGAGGTGCGAGTCAGATCGTCCAATGCACATAAGCCTTCTGGTTACATTGGGTGACAAGGCTTGAGAAGTCATTTCTCCTCAATGTCGGGTAAAAGCCCCACAAAATTGGAAGCAACGTCTCCAAAATGATCTAAAAAGTGTTGACTGGGACGTTAAATATTATATTATTTCGGCTCTTTAATACAGACTGAGTACTCAACGAGGCGGTTCTAACGTGTTTCCTCAATCTATATTTTGGGCAGAAATAAGAAAAAATGTTACATTTTTTCAACCGAAAATTTTCGTGTTTTTTGTTGTTGTTTTTTTTTTTTTTTTTTTTTTTTTTCGGCGACAAAATTTACATTTTATTTGAATAGGCGTGTTTTCATAATGACTAAGTAAGAAGCTGGCATTGAACCTGTTCAAAACTCTTGAGATCAGTACTGTGGTTGAGGTTTACGTCTCACCAACAGCCAAGGTCATTCGGAAAAGGAAACTCTGTTTAAAGACTCATCCGGAAGTCTGGAGAAGCCCGGGATCGATCCTGCGATCCCTGGTTTACAAGGCGAGTAGCATAGCATGGAAGATTCTATGCAGGTAATTTATGTGTCACTTGACAAGACTATATATTGCAGTTGTATATATGTATATCTTGTGACGTAAGACGTTCCTATCTGCATAATGTCACGTGCTTTCTCATGATTTCCCTCATATGTTTGTTTAGCGAGAGTTTAGCGCCGACGTTAACACTATTTCGGTCATATCGAGCCAGTCAGGCAACCTGACCACACCATTCCTGGGCAGGGTTATTCAAAAGTGTTTACTAGTACAGTACAATACATATTTTCTCTGGAAACAGGGGCGATTCTAATGAGCACAAACAGTAACACTTTCACGATAAAATTCCATCCTAAATATATCCCTATTTCTTGTCAGGAACGTCGGAAAGAAATCCAAAGGACTCACGAAATACTTCGACTCAGTCGTGGTAAACGAGCCACCATCGGTGTTTAAGGCAAATGGTAGTTTCATTGTACATGATTGGTTTATTTCTCATCACGTGAACAAGTCCGTGAAATTAACACCCCCCTAAACCCACATTATATAGAGAAAACTGGGGTTTACGGGGGTATACATTATTTGTCTTATTTCTGAGTCGAAAAATAGGGTTGTGGGTGGGCCTACTCGTCAGAACAGTCTCAAATAGACGGTTCAAACGAGCACCCTGCAACCTATATTTGTAGTTTAAATAAGAAAAGAAATCACGGATTGCCATTTTGGAGATGTGAAAAATAGACAGCATCACGAAAACACGTCTATATAAGTTTGACACCCTTGAACCCCACTTTTATATAGTAAAACTGGGGTTTCCGGGGGTATACCATATTTTTCTTATATCTGCTCTGAAATATATATTGTGGGTACTCGTTAGAACCGCCTCGATGAGGCGGTTCTAACGAGTGCCCACAATCTATGTTTGGAGCAGAAATAAGAAAAATATCACAATTTTTCATCATAAAATTTTCATTTTTTCGGCGATAAAGGTGGCAATGTATTTGTATAGGCGTGTTTGCGTAATGGTCGTACGAGTGTGTTTCATGTATCATGATGCTGTAGAACATTGATTGCACTTTTCTGGCTCTACAGACGCTTAGCCTGTTCATTGTCAACAGTTGTCGGAGGAGAAGACCAACCCCATTGGGGCTTCGAGAAATATATGCGGCTGACTGGTCCTTCCGCGCAGAGCTGAAACCGACCGAACTTGAGAACTGATAAACCGCTTAGAAGGTCTAATCTTGCCCAGGAAAAGTATATATAGTGCTAGTCGGCCCGCTCCTTAAACCCTAGCGTTTTCTTTGGGTGGTGGGGCTTGAGATGTCATTTTATCTCAAAGTGGGGTAAAAGACCTACAAAACGGGTAACAACGTCTCCAAAATGATCTAAACTGTATTGACGAAGATGTACAACCTCAACACAAATAAAACAAAACCTAGATAACAAATTTATACTGACGGCCCCCGCCCGTCGGGGCTTGAAGAAATAGATGGGCTGCATGATGCTTCCAAGCAGAGCTGAAACCGACCACAAACGAGTACTTGTCAACCGATTAGAGGGGCTAAGCCTGCCCAGGAAAACCGATGCAAGTTTCATTGAGCGACAGGGCTTGAGGTGTCATTTCATTTCAATGTCGGGTGAAGGTCCAACAAAATTGGAAGCAACGTCGCGAAAATGACCTTTACAGTGTTGACGGGGACGTTAAACCATAAATCAAACAAACAAATATAGAGAAAAAGAGGTGTTTACAGGGATATACATTATTTTATTTATTTCTGCTCCAAGACATAGGTTTTGGGTACTCGTGCTTCTACGCAGAGCTGAATACGACCGAATTTGAATACTGGTAAACTGCTTAGAAGGTCTAAGCTTGTTCAGGAAAGGGGGTGCCAGTCGGACCGCTCCTTAAACCCTAGCGGCTTCTTTGGGAGTTGGGGCTTGCGATGTCATTTTATCTCATTGTCGGGTGAAAGACCCACAAAACCGGTAACAACGTCTCCAAAAAGATCTAAATAGTTGACGGGGATTTAAAAACAAAACAAAGACAAGAGAACACATTTATACTGAAACTCATTTTATTTTCTGTTTGTGTTTTCAGGGATGGGTTGGTAATTGGGATTGTTCTTGGGTCTATATTTGGAGGAGCGCTTCTAGTACTCGGCGTTATCCTGCTTTGTTATTGCTGTTTAACACTGTTTAATAAGCTAAACAATGAACTAATACGCGTGGGCGTTGTTGATACACAACGCACAAGGTAAGGAATAAATAATAATAACTCGAACACGCTTGGGACCATCACGAAAACATGCCTATATAATTTTGACCCCCTTGAACCCCTCTTTTATATAGTAAAACTGGCGTTTACAGGGGTAAACCTTATTTTTCTTATTTCTGCTCTCAAATATAGAGTGTGAGTACTCGTTAGAACCGCCTCACTTGAGGCGGTAGAACCGCCTCACTTGAGGCGGTTCTAACGAGCACCTACAACCTATATTTGGAGTTTAAATAAGAAAAAAATATCACACATATTATTTGGAAAATTAGCCATTTTGAAGATGTGAGAGAATGCACTATGTCACAAGGGTGTGTTACATTAATGGTTTAGGCTGGAAAATTGTCTGGATGAGGACTTGGACTGTTTCGCTAAACACTTAAATCCCTGTACTGTTAGCAAACAGTGTAGACCCTGATCAGACGCCACTAAACGCGCTGTCTGATCTGAGTCTACGTGATGAAAAGCCATGGGTGAAATCTGTATTATTTTACGTTCTCTAATTATCATGTAACGTTGTTGAAATAATATTATGAACAAAATACCGTTTAAATTGTTATCACTTGTATTATTTCTGTAAATTTATACTTTCTTTCTTTTTTCTCTCACTTATACTGCGATCGATCATATTTGACCATTACTCGCAGGTGTACATTACATATAGTTAGAACAATTTGACATGAGACTGACCTTTTAAGTCAATGTATCACCAAATACGTCGGCTTTCGTAAACTTCTCGTGAATTTTCTGCATCTCGTGAGGAGCGACCATTTACCGACCTCTATGCATTGTATAACAATATCGCGTTCTTCGGAAAACGACGAAGATAAATACATGAATCAGTCGGGTGTGAAATTATGTTAAAAGAGTTCACCAGTCTCAGGTCATTTTGTTCGAACTATGCCACTCCTTGCACAGAGACATCCAAATAAGTCCCGATCCCACAGACGTTGTCATTTATGCCATTAATTTCTGCACATGATGTCCGTATAGCATGTTGGTACACCGAAATTGCGCCGGCGCTGCTGGATATCGAACCCGGGATCTCTAGCACCGTTCGGCTATGTGTGGAAAGCCAACGCAGCAAAGAAGTATAACGAAAAGTGCATAAAAAGCCGCAGAGACGGCAGCCTCTCATGTCCACACAGATGCGCGAATGCGCCAGCACACACGCACGGACACACACACACACACACACACACACACACAACCACCACCACCAACAACAACAAAAATGGAACACGAAAACATAACGAAATTGCCAAGGAAATGATGGAATTCAATATTTGTGCCACCTCCTGGGAAACTGTTCAGTATCGCATAGGCGAGCGATCGACGAGGCTTAGAGGAACCCGCGCGTACATCTCACAAGAGCATTTGCTGCTCACAAGCGTGTAGTTGAGACCTTCATGTAGCTTTGTATGAAATGCCATGTATCTGGCCCAATTAGTTGCCTGAGGGGGGAGGTCTGATCCCATAAGCCGTAAGTGCCTTTTTTCTAATTAAACTAACTCATTCAGTTGTGACAACCATGAATAAAAAGGACACAATTTAATAAAATCCAAGCAGGCACACGTCGCGAGGGCAACGTCAAATCACGTAGATACGTCATGACGTTGCGTTGACGTTGCCGTGACGTCGCTATTATGCCATGTGCCTGCTGGTTTAGATATGTATGGTGTCTGATTTGTAGAACCAGACAACCAAAGACAAACACTGAAGCTGAGGCAACAAGCGAATCAGAGGCTCCGCCACCTTATGACACGACTGGAGTGGTCACAGGTACGATGCAGAGTGAAACACAGCTGGCAGGTGTTAAAAGGTATCAAATAAAATTGAGTGGGCATATAAGAAAAAGTTACTTATCGCAATGGCGATAAGCAAAATCTCTCGCGAGAATGCGCACTAGAGACTTTGCTTATCACGTGCGCATTCTCGCGGGAGACTATGCTTATCACGTGTGCATTCTCGCGAGAGACTTTGTTTATCAAAAACATACATGCAGTGGAGACCTTGAGATAATTTCAAGCAACGCCATGCGTCGAGCCATATTAGTTGTCTGCGCATGTTTATTTGAAGGGTGCAGAGTGTCCTTTTTTATGTGTCGACTATTTGTTTGTATGTTTTGGAGTTTAAAGGCCGAGTCAACGGTATTTAGGTCATATCCAGTCGGTAAATTTACTTATCCACACTTTTCGGGCTATAAACTTATTTAATGTTCATGATGGAGATAGCCAGAAAATTATTACAATGTAAATTCAATACTGGAGGCAAGGAAAGAGAGTCTGGCCGGATGTGGACTTGAACACATGGCTCTTCCATGCTTAGCGGGCATACCAGCAACAGCATTATAGGGTCACGTTGTTAGCATGCCATTTTTCCACTGGTTTAACCCATATAAGCCTGACTTCCGTAGACCCATTTCACATTACGATAACACACCCGTACGATATAGGGCATTTTTCACATCTCCAAAATGGCTACCTTTCTGATGAAAATCCTTGATATTTTTCTTATAAATGCTCAAAACATAGATTGTGGGTGCTCGTTAGAACCGCCTCATTGAGGCGGTTCTAACGAGTACCCACAACCTATGTCTTGGGGTAGAAATAAGAGAAATAATGTATACCCCCTTAAACCCCAGTTTTCTCTATATAAAGTGGGGTTTAGGGGAGTCTTCATTTCACGGACTTGTTCACGTGATGAGCCAAGCATTGCGCGTCTACATCTTCAGCTTAACGGGCCTCCGTGGCCTAATGGATAAGAGCGCTGACTCTTAGTCATTAGGTCTCTCACCGCCGTGGGTTCGAGCCTCGCTCGGGTCACGTGTGAGACGCCAAGTTCTGCAACGGAAGGTCAGGTGGTTTTTCTCCGGGTACTCCGGTTTTCGCCCACCTATGATTAACGATCGGCTCGATATGAGTGAAATAATCTTGAAAGGGCCGTAAAATCCAAACCAAAAAAACAACAACAAAACATCTTCAGCTTAAAGTAAAGTCCCCATAGTAAGACCGCTTTTGAGACTGTCCCGAAGTACAATGAAATTCCGCTAATGAGACCACCTGAAAGTAAGCCTTTTTTCTGCTTTAAAAGGCTTATATAGTAGGTTGCCGTTATTCTTTCTTTCTGTTTTCTGCATGCAGTGTCCACTGGTCAGAGACCACCATTGAGACTGTTCAAAAGTGGTCTGAAGACCACTTTTGAACAGTCCCAAAGGTGGTCTTAATATAGGAATTTTACTGTTGTCTTATTATAGGAGTGATCTAAATAAAGGATACGAAATTAAAAGAAAACCTTCTTTGGGACTGACAAATGGGGTTCTTAATAGCGGTATTTTACTGCATATTTTACATAACTTAAAATTACAGTAAGCCAAAATACCCAGACACGCCAAATATGTAAGGGTACGGGGAGGGGTTAGAAACAGTGCCCGAAAGGGACTCGAACCAATGGCTTTTCGCAATCGCACAAGATCTTCTATTCTAACACAGCGCGGATGTATAGGTTTTGTTTGATTTGAGGTTTAACATCCCCGTCAACACTGTAAAGGTCATTTTGGAGACGTTGCTTCCAATTTTGTGGGACTTTAACCCGACATTGAGATGATATGACATTTCAAGCCCTGTCGCCCAATGAAACCAATAGGGCTTATTAGCATGGACGGTCCGTCTCGCACCGCGGTTCCTGGACAGGCTTAGATCCTCTAAGCGGTGCCAGATTCAGCTCTGCATGGAAGCATCATGCAGCCCATATATTTCTTCAAGCCCCTATGGGCGGGGGCCTTCGGGTGTATAGGATTTTTTGCGGGTGTATAGGTAACGAAAACGAACTGTGATTATCAAAGTTTGTCGATCAGTTGAATAGCACGTAACGCTCTCGCACTTAACAACTGATCTCCAAACTGTGATTTTAACACCACGATTCACGGCTAGAGCCGATCTTTTTCTACATCAAGAAGAAAAATAGCATTAGCCACATCACGTAAACAAGTCCATGAAATGATTAACCCCTCCCCCCCCCCCCCCCACGCAAACCCCAAGTTATATTGAGAAAACTGGGTTTTACGGGGTAAACCTTATTTTCCTTACGAGTATTTCTGCTCCAAGACGGGCCGCCCCGCCCATTGGGGCTTGAAGAAATAAATGGGCTGCATGATGCTTCCACGCAGTGCTGAAACCATCCAACCACTAGTACTGGTAAACCGCTTAGTGGATCTAAACCTGTCCAGGAACAGCGGTGCGAGGCGGACCGTCCATGCTTATAAACCCTATTGGTTGCATTGGGCGACAGGGCTTGAGATGTCATTTCATCTTAATGTCGGGTAAAAGGCCCACAAAATTTGAAGCAACGTCTCCAAAATGATCTTCGCCGTGTTGACTGGGACGTTAAACCTCAATCAAACAAAGAAATGAGTATTTCTGCTCCAAGACATAGGTTGTGGGTGCTCGTTAGAACCGCCTCAGTGAGGTGGTTCTAACGAGCATCCGCAACCTATGTTTGCAGTATACATAAGACAAATTTCGCGGATTTGCATACGAAAAGTAGCCATTTTTGGAGATGTGAAAAATGCACTATTTCGCACGCGTGTGTTATCGTAATAAAAACATGGAAAACCCCACAAGGAGACTTGTCAATATGATTGACTATTTTTGACATCCAATAAATATTCTATGTCTAACATGTGCGACAAGACTGTGTGTCTAACTCTTCTGTCTATGGGTCATTTTCGAGATGTTGCTTCCAATTTTGTGGGACTTTTACCCGACATTGAGATGAAATGACATCCCATGCTCTGTCGCCCAATGAAACCAATAGGGTTTATAAGCATGGACTCACACCGCTTTGCCTGGGCAGGCTTAGATCCTCTATGCGGTTTACCGGTACTCGTGTGCGGTCGGTTTCAGCTCTGCATGGAAGCATCATGCAACCCATCTATTTCTTCAAGCCCCAGGTGGGCGCGGGCGCATCTGGTCTGTCTATGGGTCTTCGCTTATTGAAGTTTAGAAACATGAAACATGTAATCAGTCTTTGAAATTAACACTCTTAACAACCCTACGTCATATAGAAAATGTGGGGTTTACAAAGGTATACATTATTTTCTTTATTTTATTTCTGCTACAAAAACGTCGATTGTGGGTACTTGCTAGAACCGCCTCAAGCAACAAAGATCAGTGTCAGAAATAAGAAAAATATAAAATGAGCCGGTACAATTTACATGTGCGCCGAGCGAAGACTCATATCACCCTGCGCATCCGCGCAGTCTGATCATAGTCCTCGTTGTGCGCTCTAAGGATAGTTAAGGGCCCAATGCTCCTTCATGCAGCAAAAAGAAGTCTCTGGTCAGACTATATGGATGCACAGGCTGATCTGAGTTTTCGCTGGGCGCACAAGTAAATTGTAGGAAATGCTGTGCTCCCGCTCAAATGCTTTCATCAGAAAAAATGTCATGTTTGAGCTATGAAAGTATGTGCTATGTTACATTAGTGTGTTATTTATCAGTTACCCCCTGTATATATTGCATTGTAACGCATTGACCTGATAAACATATGCTATCTCAGGACAAGTGAGCTTTATCACGTCAACCTGACATTGCGCATTTTTTAATGAACCGGACTACTGGGTAATGGCAAAAATGTTACTGTAACTGGGAAAAATGGCAATATTACTTGAAAAGAAAAATATCATAGGAAAAACATGGTCAGCTGATACTAAATATATCGACCGCCAGAATGCTGGGACGCACTAATGACCATCAATAACTGATAGTAAATTGCTAATTTGAGAGTGTACAAGGGGATAAACTGATAAATAGAATACCAAATTTGTTTCATTTGATATCAAGTTTATCAGGCTCGGCTTCGAGAACGCATGTAGAATCGCTCGGCAAGCCTCGCGATTCTACAAGCGTTCTCGAAGCCTTGCCTGATAAACTTGATATCAAAAGACACTCACCTGGTATTCTCTATTTAAATGGCCCTGAGGATGCGCAGGCAGATCCATCATATTAACAAGTCCGTGTAATGAACACCCCTGTAAACCCCACTTTATATGGAGAAAATGGGGTTTACAGGGGTATACATTTTTTTTTCTTCAAAACATAGGATGTGAGTACTCGTTAGAACAGCCTGGTTCTGACTATCACCCACAATCTATGTTTGGAGTATAAATAATATCAGAACTTTTGGTCAGAAAAGTAACTATTTTGGTGATATGAAAGAATGCACAAAGTCACATGAAGATGTTAACGTAATGGCAGGCCTGAATGGCCGAAACTAGCTCGTCTGGCCAAGAAAAATCTTGAACACTGCAGTAATTTTCAGTTGTGTGCTGTACTCCTAGCTACCAAAGGATTTCATGTACCCCCTTTTTCAGAACATTTAACTTCACAGCAGCTGGTGTTAAGGGAATGTGTGGCGGCCGTAAAATGTCTCCCTGTCCTTCATCATAGTGTGGGTGATATTTTTCTAGTCATTTGGGATTATTGATATCACTGCGGAATTTAGAAAATATCTGAGAGTACCTGATGAGGCCTAATTGGCCGCAACTAGCTAGTCTGGCCCAGAACAAAAAATGTATACTCCACAATTTTCAGTTTTGTGCTGTACTCCTTGCTGCCAAAGGATAATCCCTTTTTCAGAACATACATTTGCTGTACGGGCCGAAGATTTTTATACTTGTTGGAGCTTATACTATCACATTCTGTTCTAGGTCAGACCAACGGGGAAGTACCAGCAAAGTAACACCAATGCTATCAGGACAGGCAGTCAGGACAGTCTGAAAAGTGTGTTCCGCCCAGTGAACAGCGAGCGGTCTGTGGTCTAAGGTTTTCGGTTTCATACAGCTGATCTTGCCTATGTAGTGAACAGACCAAGCCGATAACTACTTTATACCACAAACTCAACAAACTACGAAGAATTTAGAGGTCTACCTGTGATGACTCTGACCAGCATAGTAATAACCGGGCGACCAACATCAGAAGTCAGAGATACGTGTTTCGGTTCTTAGGGTATCCATTATATAGGAATATACCGACAATTAGGTGTGATAGATGTAATCTGACGAAACAGCAAATACCCCGATTTTGATAACTTTTTGGACGTCGTGACTCGGAGAACACGCAGATTCTGGAATATTCAGATTTGTAATGAATACGCCGATTGTCTTCCGTTGCAGTAAAAGGTGTCTCGCATGTGACGAACAGCGTTTAAAGAGTGAGAGCTCATATCCCGCCACTAAAGCCGTGATAGAACTAATCACAAGCTCGTTTGAAGGAAGTTTGAATGCATAGCATTTAAAACCATTTCTAAAAGAATAAAATATAGCTAAACTTCGATGGCTGGAACACCGATAGCTCGTTTACCACGGCTGTTTCGAACTTGTTATTGAGTCCCTGGGAAAATGTTTACACACGCAAATACAGTGTGTGTGTGTGTGTGTGTGTGTGTGTGTGTGTGTGTGTGTGTGTGTGTGTGTGTGTGTGTGTGTGTGTGTGTGTGTGTGTGTGTGTGTGTGTGTGAATTCGGGTTTAACGTCGCTTTCAACAATTTTTCAGTCATGTCACGACGGTGTCTGGTTGCGACAGGGAGCTCAATGCTCACTTTTATATTGCTGCCTCACTGAAGTATCATGTCCCAGACACATTGCATGATACCACATCCAGTCACATTATCCTTACACTGGGTCGACCAGTAAATCCCGTAAATCTGAGTGCCAAGCGAGGAGCAGCTAGTACCATTTTTAACGACTTTGGTATGTCGCAGCCCGGGATCGAACCCTTGACCTCCCGTTCCCCGGAGCGGATACTCTACCAACTGAGCTATCGGGGCCGGTAACGCAAATACAGTAAAATTCCGTTATTAAGACCACCTGGAATTGAGACTAATTCTGCTTTGAAAAGCTTATTTAGCAGGTTGCAGTTATATTTCCTTTGTGTTTTCTGCATGCATTGTCTTCTGGTCAGTGACCACCATTTGGACTGTTCAAAAGTGGTCTTTAAGACCACTTTTGAACAGTCCTAAAGGTGGTCTTTATACAGGAATTTTACTGTATATTTGACATAATTCTCTCATTTCGATCTTAAAAATGTATGTTGTGTAAACTTTATATTTATTTTGAAGAAAATTGAAAATATGTCCATATTCTGCCTCCTTGCCTGGCTCTGAGGTCAACCCTCGATGGCTCGAACTTCCCCTGTCTCGAACAAATGTTCAAGGTCCAGAAGGTGTTCGAGCCATTAAGATTCGACTGAACATAATGCAGGGATACACATGGTTTGGCGTATTCTGGCTCAAACACTGAGTGTCCTTACCAGAAATAACTCAGATAATTAATTACAGTCGAACTTCAATGGCTCGAACACCTTTGGGACCTCGAAAATCTGTTCGAGACAGGGGTAGTTCGAGCCACTGAGGTGACTACAGGAGGCATAGCGAGATCCTTTTAGACATCGTTTCGGTGTTTTATAATGAAAATGTATGCTGTGTGTATTCATTAGAATCGCCTCATCGAGGCGATTCTAATGAGTACACACAGCATACATTTGGAAGATAAAAGACTAAAATTTCCTTAATCATCCCCCACTATTTCTTATGTAGATGATTTCGCTAGGGGCTCAAGAATGGGTTCGACACATCCATGGTAAACGAGCCATCGGTGTTCGAGCCATCGAAGTTCTACTGTAATTGGTTAACCTTTACATTCCTGTATTTTCAACAAACAATGTAGACCCTGACTAGACGCCGCGTCCTGTGGCGTCTGATCAGGGTCTACAATGTTTGCCAATGACCCAGTTCATCAGACCAGTCAATAAAGGCTTAGAGCCTACCAAGGGAGAAAAACCTCCAATAAAATAAGTTATGTTAAGACTATATAGTTTTGTTCCTTATATTAATATTTGGATGAGTAGAGCCGGCCTGCTCGAGCATACGTACAGACAATCAACGCTTTACATAGTGCTCTAGTGTCACGTGCCGAAGAATAGCGATGCTAGAAATAACCATTACCTGAACTTTGTACATGGACGGCCTTAGGAAGGCGGGAAGCTTCTGCTGGTAGCATTTTGTTTGTTTGATTTTAGGTTTAACGTCCCTGTCAACACTGTAAAGGTCATTTTGGTGACGTTGCTTCCAATTATGTGGGACTTTTACCCGACATTGAGATGAAATTACATCTCAAGCCCTGTCGCCGAATGAAACCAATAGGGTTTATAAGCATGGACGGTCCAACTCGCACGCTTTGCCTGGACAGGCTTAGATCCTCTAAGCGGTTTACGAGTACTCGTGTGCGGTGGGTTTCAGCTCTGCGTGGAAGCATCATGCAGCCCATCTATTTCTTCAGGCCCCGATGGGCGGGGTCATTCTGCTGGTAGTAACTTTGGGTCGGAGGCAGGCCTCGCTAGCTCAGTCGGATGAGCGTCTGACTTGTGTTCAGAAGGACGCGGGTTCGATACCTGCCGGGGTCGGCGACATTCTTTCGTGGAGACTGATAATGAAATATTTTCTACCTCATTCTCTTCCTTCCGCTGATTCAAGAAGGCAGTTGTCAGTTTCTGGCAAAAGAATCTGGACTGGAACGGATAACCGCTTACGTATAAACTTGTCCAGGAAAAGCGTGGATAGCTAAACTGACCGGCTCAAAATGACCTAAAATAGTGTTGACTGGGCCGTTAAACAAAACCTTGGGTCGGTTGATTAAAAATCGACCGGGTCGATTGATAAACAATCGACTGATTAACTGTTATAGTTGGGTGCAGCTCGAGTCTGAGCCGCTAACAGGAGGCAGAATGGAGATGACTTAGGCTCGTGATAGAACTAATCATCAACTCGTGAAGAAAGTTTGAATGCATTTGAAAATATTTTTAAAAGAATAAAGTACACAGTGTAGGGATACACATGATGTGGGTTTTTTATTTGCTCAAACAATGTGAGTTTCATTACAGGAAAACACTCAGGTGATTATTTTTACCCATATATGACAATGGAGTCTGCCACCCCGTAAGTTTGGAGCGGTCCATTTCCAATTACAGAGGGGGTCGGTTGGTTTTGCTTGCGGTAAATTTTACAAAAACGGATCTGCTTTAAGCAAACTGTGTAGACCCAGATCAGACGCCGCCTTGTGCGGCGTCTGATCTGGGTCTACACTGTATACCCATGTCCCTCAAAACAGCCGCTAGGTATATATGGGTATTGATTGATTTGAGGTTTAACGTCCCCGTCAACACTGTAAAGGTCATTTTGGAGACGTTGCTTCCAATTTTGTGGGACTTTTACCCGACATTGAGATGAAATGACATCTCAAGCCCTGTCGCCCAATGAAACTAATAGGGTTGATTAGCATGGACGGTCCGCCTCGCACCGCGGTTCCTGGACAGGCTTAGATCCTCTAAGCGGTTTACCAGTACTAGTGTGCGGGCCGGATTCAGCTCTGCGAAGAAGCATCATGCAGCCCATATATTTCTTCAAGCCCCTATTGGCGGGGGCGGAAACATATATGGGTTAAACGTATTAGTTACATGGTGTATGATACAACGGACATGCACATATTTGTAACCGAGTGCACAGGACGTTTCTTCCAAGTCAAGCAGTCGCCAACCCATGTAGGGTCACCCATCCAGGTACTCGCCGCGATCTCCGTGGTTTAATTTAATAGAAAAAAAACAGAATAAAACCACTATAGCATAACAAGGTAAATGGTCGCTGAGAAAGCTAGCTCATACAGCGAGGTTGTAATAGTAGTATGTATTCATTTCTTTCCCTCATCCTTTGACTTCGCTCTCGAAGTCACACATATCACACATGAGAATCCTAACGAAGCGGACTTTAGAGCCAGGAGCCTATGCAATCGGGGTCAGGGTCCCTTTTCAACCCCGCCGACAACGCCAAATGTAATCGAGCTTACAGGACGTCTCTTCCAAGTTAAGCAGTCGCCAACCCCTGTAGGGTCACCCATCCAGATACTTACCGCGAGCTCCGTTGCTTAGTCCGACCACTACACCATGTCGCCGAAAAAGCTAGCTCATTTAGTGGTATATATTAATTTCTCCATGCCACATTTTTATGCATGATAATTATATAAATGGAGCCAAAATACGTTAAATTCGCTATAGACAAACGTTTGTCAATAGCCATTTTGACGAGAGATCTCTCTTGACAACACTTGTCAATAGCCATTTTTATGCAGTTGTCACTAGTCTCTTCCTTATACGAAAGTCATCTGGAAGGTGGTTGACAACAATAGTAATCATACTAGAAATCGAACATACCTTGGTCTTCTTCTTCAAAACTAACGATGTCATCAGTTAACGTGTGGTTAAAGCATTGTACATTTTAAATGGCAAATATGTTTGTTGAAAAATGTGAGTGCTATTCACATTTTTCAGGGAAAAAAATATGTGTATTATAAATGTTAATTGCTAGACCATTTAAAAGACATTAACGTGTCCGTTAAGCCGATGATCCTTTGAACAACTGAACCTAGATAGTGAAGTATGAATAAAACGCTTTGCATGCTGGGTATTTTTATCAGCTGACGACATTTTGAAATATTTTCTTATTTGTCCTACAAAACAGGACTTGTCATCTCATGCAAATTGTCTCCTATGGAGATAAATTGCATGAGATGTCAAGTCCTGTTTCCTGGGAAAAACAAGAAAAATATCAACTACTTGTCGTCTGCCGAATTCGCCTAGTGCGTGGTAAAGGTGAAAGCAGACAAGAAATCTAAAACATTTGGAAAAAATATTCCTGCTGCCAGCAAGGCAAATGCATAGGCCAGGACAAACAATAATGAATTCTGGGACAAGTGCGCATGCGCACAGCGAACACGCAAATCATCCTGAGCAAGGGCATGTCTGATCAGAATCCTCGGTGTATCGTACATACAGTCGAACTTCGATGGCTCGAACCCCTTCGGGGCCATAGAAATTTGTTCGAAACAGCGGTAGTTCGAGCCACTGTTGCATACTTCCAGAAAACGTAACAGGGGTATTTTTGGACTTTTTTTCGGTGTTCTGTAACATAAATGTATGTTGTGTGTACTCATTAGAATCGCCTCATTGAGGCGATTCTAATGAGTACTAACAGTATACATTTGCAAGATAAAAGTCGAAAATCTCATAAATTATCCCACACTTTTTCTTATGCAGAGGAATTCCCTAGGGACTCAAAAACGGGTTCGACTCAGCCATGGTGAACGAGCCATCGGTGTTCGAGCCATCGAAGTTCGACTGTAGATGCATGAACGACATAACACACGATGTGGAAGCTCGTTAGAACCGCCTCAATCAGACGGTTTTTACGATTATTTTCTACGCCATACCTCCACGAGTCACAAGTACACACTCTTGTGCGGTACCAGCTAGAAACTGGGGATCCACAGGCTAACATGATAGGTCAGAGAAATAAATATCCGTTTCGAAGAAAGTCATTTATCTCGATTCTAGGTGGCATATAATGGACTGTCTATCAATTGATGGTTAAAAATGACTTAAGTTCACAAGCTGGAAAAAGTGACAAACATTCATCCAAGTTTTATATACAAACCACATGCACATCCTCATACCATGGCAAAAACACATACAGCGTTTCAAAATGATTGGTATCAAACTGTAAGAGGAGTTGCGATGACAAGAGGCACTGTTTATCAATTGAAGGTTAAAAATGACTTAAGTTCACAATGTAGAAAAATCCGAGAATTATGTCAAAACCACGTGCACATCCTCATGCCATGGCGAAAACAAGTGCAAAGTTTCAAAATGATTGGTATAAAACTGAGGGGGGGGGGGGTGCGATGACAAGACGACCAGTGTGAAATGTTGACGGAAAGACGGATGGACAACCGGACAGACGGCCGGACGGAAACTTGCATGCCTATGTCTTCCAAAACAAAACTGAATGAAAGTTGAACCCCTTCCCAAAAGGTTAACTTGATTATGCCGATGCACACATGAAGATTTACGAGAAATGTGTTTATGAGTATGCATGTCATAAAGTGTATATTTACTACCGACACACCCTCTTGCCAATGTAATTTCTCTTATTAGCAAATGTCTACTCTTTAACAGTAGATCCTTGCTATACCCCGACCCGCAGCAAACAAAGCTGGGGATATACTGGTTTTAACTTGCAAATCTTGATTAATAACATCAGGAATCTTATCATATTTTGCATAAATGTTGATAACTTTTAAACTCCGTTAAGAAAATCTGAATCTTCGATTTTTTCGTTTCTCGCTTTTAATGCTCATTTTAGCCCATAATCACTATTGGACATTTGTAGACCTCACCCTCCGCCGACTTCTCCAGCAAGTCGTATGCCTCTGCGACAGCCAGGAAAGGCTGTGAATATTTGGAGAAAATTGCACAATCTAAATTTTCTGTCACAGACTAAGACATTCTGACAGGTTCGACACACCCTTTTAACCAATACATAAGCAGGAATACTCGTACTACAGGTTATCTGTCACTTCCGTGACGTCACAGCCTGTCGCTAGTTTTAATACAGGTAATAGTAGGAAAATGTATAGGGTTATATAGGAGCCCGTCATTTTACTAATAAAATCATTTATTTTCATTTCCAAAAGATGTTATTATAACCTCGCATTTGATAGCAAAATGTATCTGCTTCATTTTGTTACCAAATTTTTTGAAATGAAATAGATTTTAAAGTGGCCCAGATTGTAATGAATGCCACTAGGGTATTTCCCTATTAAGTCTTTGTATTTTACAACAAAAATGAAAAATCAAATATGGGATATCGGTAATCTGAGTGACGGTTCCTGTAGTACGAGAATTCCTGGTAATGATATATACTCAGTCAAAAAAGTTCCTATACGTAACATTGTTTCTGTTACTACACCTACTACAGATCAAAACTACACAAAGTGTGTTATGTTTTGGTAAGAAAACTCATTTTTCCGTACAAAAGCCCCATTAGTTTTTGTTTTCGTAGACATTTCATTGTAGACTATTGCTTTAAATACTCAAGGGGTCACTAAGTCACTTTCGCAGGGAAAATCATTAAAACATGCTATGATTTAACATCACAGAATTTCGCTGTACCCTACATTTCTAAAATTTGATACATGTTACATTTCTTGAAATACCATTTGCGTCTATTCACAAAAGATTTGGAACTTAAGTTACATAAGCTACGAGAAACAGGCTATCACATATTGACCTCCAATTCTTAGAAGTTGTGTGCAAATGCTGCTTTCAATGGGAACTCCATAGAAAATCGCAATCGATAGTGCTACATGCTACATGATTTTTTTGTATGTTTTATCATCATGATGAACAGCAATGGTGAAAAAGGCTTCTTTTTTTTGAAAAAAAGGCAAACATTGATTGACAAGAATAAAAATTATAGCAGTTCGAAAATTGCCATATTTTTAATTGCAAGGGAGATAATTTGAGAATTTCACTAATTAAAACCTCGCTTATAATGCGAGATCGTGTGATATTGCAAAAGTAAAGTGTTATCCGATGTTCAGAAGATATTGTCTTCCATCTTAGACAGAAAGAGTCATCTGCACATGCGCAATGTCCATTTTCTACCATATTCTTTCTAGGCACATATTGCAAGACAACTCTGGAGCAGAAAGGTATGGGCAAATGCAAGTTTAAGCATTCTCTAGCTAAACGTCTGATTTACATGTCTACAGCCAAATTTAGCTCAATAGCTTCCAGATATCTAGTGAGTTTCACCCGGAAGTTGGTATAGTTACTTTTTTGACTAAGTATATATAGAAGTGGCTTGTGCTCTTGTAAATTACAAGGGCGTCTATGATTTATTTGCACGATCACTTCATGGAAAATCATTAGCTGTGACACCACATCTGATATCGGTATAATTCTTTTTGACCACTGTTGACAGCACATCACACTAGTGGCTCCCCGATCCTAGTGAGCCTCTATCTATCCATTCGAATAAAAGGTGTGTCGCATATAACGTGCATCACATGGATTTGAACATTTATTATTTGAGACCCGCCAAGCGAATTTGTGTCTTCGAGCATTCCGTCATGACAAATTTTAACTTCGCATGCCCTGCCATTCAGTGGGGCCAGGAATATGACTTTCTGTCTGAATGTTCCTCTTGATTCACTGCTTGTATGAGCGAGCAGCGAAGGTTCTGGCGAGACTGCGCGGATGCGCAGGCTCGCCTGAACCTTCGCTGCTCGCATAGGCGATAAGTACCAAAATCGCTTGACGGGGCCCATTTTACCTGACAATCATCGTCAAATGGACTTAGTCTGTGCTCCCATTTCTTTGTTTTGCAATTTTCTCCAAATGATCACAGCCTTTCCTGACTGTCGCAGAGACGGCCCCCGCCCAAAGGGGCTTGAAGAAATATATGGGCTGCATGATGCTTCCACGCAGAGCTGAATCCGGCCCGCACACTAGAAATGGTAAATCGCTTAGAGGATCTAAGCCTGTCCAGGAAGCGCGGTGCGAGGCGGACCGTCCATGCTAATAAACCCTATTGGTTTCATTTGGCGGCAGGGCTTGAGCTGTCTTTTCATCTCAATGTCGGGTAAAAGTCCCACAAAATTGGAAGCAACGTCTCCAAAATGACCTTTACAGTGTTGACGGGGACGTTAAACCTCAAATCAAACAAAAGACTGTCGCAGAGGCATACGACTTGTCGGAGAAGTCGGCAGAGTGTCAGGTCTAAAACTTTCCTATTGTGATATATGGGCTAAAATGAGTATTAAAAGGAAGAAACGAAATAATCGATGATTCAGATTTTCTGAACGGAGTTTAGATGTCGCTGGAGAAAAAGAAGGGCCAATGGGTCATTATTGTTATAGTTATTCTGGTTTGTAAGCCTTTAGTGTCCGTAACATTTTGTTTTTCTTTTTATTATCGACCATTACCTTGCGGTGGAATCTAATAAGTAGTCTCACCGCTGTGGGTTCGAGCCTAGCTCGGGTCACATGTGAGACGCCAAGTTCTGCAACGGAAGGTCAGATGGTTTTTCTCCGGGTACTGCGGTTTTCGCCCACCTCTGATAACCGATCGGCTCGATATGAGTGAAATAACCTTGAAAACAAAACATTAAGTTGAACTTCACAACAGGTCAACTTGATTTTGCCGATGCATAGGTTTACGAGGAATGTGTTTATGAGTATGCATGTCATAAAATGTATATTTACTACCGACACACTCTCTTTCCAATGTAATTTATCTCATAATAGCAAATGTCTACTTTTAAAGGAAAGAATTTGCTCCAAAGGAGCAAATTCTTTTCTTTGAGAGTAGATCCTTGCTATACCCCGACCCGCAGCAAACAAAGCTGGTGGTATACTGCTTTCATGTTGTCAGTCCGTCTGTCCGTCCATTTGTAAGTACCACATTGGTTTTTACCTGCAAATCTTGATTAATAACATTAGGAATCTTATCATATTGATAACTATATTAGATGTTGTCGCCACAGAAAAAGAAGGGCCAAGGGGTCAATATTGTTATACTCGTTCTCGTTTGTAAGTCTTTAGTGTCCGAAACATGTTTTTTTTTTATTTATAATTATTATTATTATCGATCATTACCTTGCGGTGGTATAGTCTTTCCAAACGCAGTGAGACATGACTGCACTTTTAATTTTTGACTAGTTCGTGTTTTAGGTAAGTCGCCTTCCGTTTGGGATTTTACATTTGGCGATATAGTTTTACTGAGTTTTGTACTGCATCATATTAACCACTTTGCCACGACTGCTACATAATGGCATGATCAAAAACTTATTTATAATTTTAAAATCCTGTGAAAAAACCCCATTCCGAACCCTGCTTCCCCTAAAACATGCAATAGTCTTATCACGCTTGAACGTTGAACTCTCAAAGGTCGTCGATAAACAATATTTAATAAGCAGTGTTTGTTGTTGATGTTGTTATTGTTTGTTTTTTTTGTTTTTTTTTTTTTTTTTTTCATATTTTTTTCTTTCCGACAGTTATAATTTCTCCCGTATACTCTTAAAGGAAATAATTCAGCTAAGTTCCGTATCACAATATTGTACTCTATTGAAAGGTGTGTTACAACGCATAATGTAGTAATGTAGTAATTACTACATTTTGATTTTTTTTACTACATTATGCGTTGGCATAGTCGACGCGAAATGAAGTAAAAAAATTATTTCATTTCGCGTTGATATGCACCATATCGACGCATAATGAAGTAATGATGGTAGAACATAGCTGTCTTCGAAAAGACTTAGGAAGCAATACAGTTAAATTCCTACAATTTAGACCACATTTGAGACGGTTCAAAAGTGGTCTTTAAGACCACAGTTGAACAGTCCAAAAGACGGTCTTCCACAAAAGCACACTGAAGGTCAAAATCACAAAGAAAATGTAGCTTTAACCTTCCAAATATGCTTTAAAAACAAAATTTGAAATTGGAAGCAACGTCTCCAAAATGACCTAAATAGTGTTGACGGGGACGTTAAACCTCAAATCAAACAAATCAAACAAAAGACAGACAGGCAGACAGACAGACAGACAGACAGACAGACAGAATGGACAAAAACTATATACCCCCTTGCATACTTCGTATGCCGGGGGTATAAATAGATGGGCTGCACGATGCTTCCACGCAGAGCTGATACCGCCCGTACATGAGTCCTCGTAATCTGCTTAGAAGGTCTAAGCCTGTCCAGGAAAACTGCTGCGAGTCGACCCATCCATGCATATAAACCCTATTGCTTTTAATTGGACGGCAGCGATTGAGATGTCATTTCATCTCAATATCGGGTAAAAGTCCCATAAAATTTGAAGCAATGTCTCCAAAATGACCTAAATAGTCTTGACGGGAACGTTAAACCTCAAATCAAACAAACAAACTGTTGACGCATAATGAAGTAAAATTAAGTATGCCACCCATCGCCGCAAAATGTAATAATTCTTTCATTTTGCTCAAACCTCTTAGTATCGACGCATAATGTAGTAAAAAAGACATTTTATTTCATTTCGCGTCGACTATGCCAACGCATAATGTAGTAAAAATTTCATAATGTAGTAATTATTACATTACTACATTATGCGTTGTAACAAAGGTGGCTTGTTGTCAATAATTCAATCAATATGGTTAATAAACGTCAGCTTCGTTGAGAGGCAGTCAACCTTAACTTAGAGTGTAGTGTTTGATTACACACTGTAAATGCCGCTTAGGTCAACCACTATTAAACATTTTTGTACCAAATGGAATCCTACACCTTATATATAGCAGGAGTCCATTTCAAAATTTAGGGTTGTCAGGTTGTGTTTTCTTCAAAAACTATTCGGAAAATTGCTGAACATTTTGCAAATAGTGTAGGCCCTGATCAGACGCCGCGTTCTGCGGCGTCTGATCTCGGCCTACACTGTTTGCCAGGGTACCCGTTTGGGGGTTTCCAGTACAAAATGGGTCACGTCATCCTCTATTAATTTACAACTGTCATTTAAGGTTGAAATTTACACGTTTATATTCGGATATAAAAAATAATATGCCTACACATGTAAAGAAATTGTATACCACCGGATGCATTAACATTTGTTATACATTTTGCCGTACCGCTGATTACATTTTGGGTCTTTTTGAGGAATACGACGCTCATATACATTCAGGATTAAATTTACACGTACATGGTCGAATAAACTAGACATGCAATAAAATGGATTTCACTATACAGATTGTGGGTGCTGTTTCTGTTTTATAAATACGAAGCTCAAATACATTAAGTGTTAAGCTCAAATACATTAAGACGCACATATTCGGTGAAAATACATACAATTTTATGTGGTACATGTGATCGGATAAAAATTTGTTGTGCTTTTTGTATTGTTCAAACACTGTTTGAGGGCTCTTACGAAATACAGCATTTAAGGGGAATGGGTACAACTTCAGGGGAGGCAACTCCTGCAAATGTATGTTTGTTTCCCATGTCAATAGAGGTCAACTCTTAAAGAAAAGAATTTGCTCCTGAGGAGCCAATTCTTTCCTTTAAGAATAGATCCCTTTGTCAGTGGGACAGGGCTTATGAAAAGTGAACAGGAAGTCCCGAAAGGTGTCTCCCTTTGAAAAATGGCGGAAATATATGCCAGGTGTTCCCATTACCCTTAATGTATACATCCTCTACTAGCCTACTAGTAAAATAAGCCAATGAACGGCCACTGTACGCGGATATTCTTCTGATGGACGTTGCTAAAACGGGTAGATATCCAATGTTATTTCAGTGACAGATCCTCGGTTCATGGTCATTAAATGTTTTTCAAGCTCAGCTCGAATCATTGGGAAAACATGTCCATGTGAAATAATGGCGTCCAACATGGTGTCAGAAATGACAAATGTTAGGTAAAGATTGTAACATCTTCTTTATTTCTGCTTTCAACATAGAATGAGGCGATTCTAAGGAGTACCCACAATCTATGTTTTGATGAAAAATAAGAAAGATTATGTATACCCCCGTAAAACCCACTTTTCTCTATATGAAGTGGGGTTTCGAGGGGTCTTCGTTTCACGGACTCGTTATCGTGATGTGAACAAATAATTTATAATGATCATAGATACATGTATTAAAATGCAAACCAATAAGGCAATTATCCTGTCCAGGACAAAGGAGAGTTGTTTGTCGTGCTCAGATGAGTCAAGAATGAATAAAGTTTTATAAACTATGGCCTGATATTCAGTGACACTCAAGAATGCACAGGGCACTAGAGAATGGGAGTATTAGGACTGTTTTACTGATTTTAGTGGTCATCGAGTTAGCTGTCATCTTAAGCCTGGCAAGAAATTATTTGAACCTCGCCAAAGTTGCCAGAGATAAATTCTCATCCTCAGACAATGCATGGAAGTTTATAAGCAAATCAGTTACCAAGTCTGTACGAATGGCACCTGTGAATAAATCTACATCTACATCATGGTTGGTAAAAATGAAGAGAGTACAGAACATGACTGAAGATTTACATGCGGTTTTGTTAACTAGGACATTGAATTACACGTCAGCTGTGCTGCCTGAGGAATCGCCAATACCACGGATTGTACATCTGGTCCTGCTCAAGTATAACTTAACATTTAGAAATTACTTGAGCGTCCTTAGCGCTTACAAAATCTTAAAACCGTACCGAATTATTTTATATATCCATGAGAAGTTTGAACACAAACAGTACGAGTACAATCAATGGTACCAGAAGGCTGTTGCCACGATTCCTTGTCTTGAAGTTAAGCGTTTGAGTGAAACTGATAGACTAAGAATGAATGACAATATCACCGATGAGCTGAGATTTGTATCATCTGTTCTAAATGGGATAGGAGGAATTTATGTCAATATAAATACCATAATAAACTGGGACCCCTGGAAACATGGGCAAAGTCAGCTTCACATCAGTATTACTGAGACTTCATTAGTAGGATTTATTATAGTGCCTAAAACTTTCAACTTGGTGGAATTTGTTCAGACAATCCGAGTGCGAGAGGACTTGACTAAAAATAACACATCTGTCTGCGTATCCGAGAGCTCGTTTACCGGCTCAGAGAGGTGCTGTGTTATTCAGCAGGAGTTATTTCCCGTAGATATTATGCGGAGGAATTCATTATTTGCATCCCTTGCCAGATTTCTCTTTTATGGAACTTCATCTGTCCTCGTACCACAAAGATCTTTTCCTCCAATACCGAAGATAATACATTATGTTTGGTTCGGTCATCGGAACATGTCTTTTTCCATGTTAGTGAGTTTCCGTAGTACATTAAGATTTATTAAACCTATAAAAGTTATAATTTATGTTGAGAGATATAATTTAGGTCATTATTTTGATGAAATGAGAAAATTTAGTGTAGTGAGTGTTGTTTACTATGGTGCACCTGACTCTGTGTTCCAAAGACGTATAACAAGCCCTAAACATGCTAGTGATTATGTTCGGACGGACGTTCTTTTGCGTTTTGGCGGTATTTATATGGACTGGGATGTGTTTTGGCTCAAACCCATTGACGACTTGATTGGACTCGGGTATGAGACAATCGCGTCATTTGAACATTACAATGGTATGGTTCCCAGGCAAGAGTTTCCCGACACAATCAACATGGGTGTAGTTCTAGCAAGACCGGAATCTAGGTTCATATCTCTTTGGCAAGATTCATTTCATGAATACACTGGTGAACACGCGACGTTCCACGCTATAGAAATGGTGTATAAGATATACGAAGAACATCCGAATCTCCTGCATATCGAGAAGACACTTCAGGTGATGTGTTTCAAGTTGAAATGTCATCCACTATGGTTGCTAAATTACAAAGAGACAAATGTCCACAATGCCTTCAATTTCACGGATACAGCATATGCGGTACATTTCACGGATCCGGTTCCTGTAGCATTTATTTCAGAAAAAGACATGAAGTGGTCCAGGGGTTACTTTGCTGACATGGCGAGGCATGTGTATGGAGACATCTAAGGGTTCGAGCCATTGAAGTTCGACTGTAATTCGAGTGACCATCGCTGTAAGAGCACAATTTGTGCTCTTACAGCGATGGTCACTCGAATTACAGTCGAACTTCAAAAGCTCGAACCCCTTTGGGACCATGAAAATGAGATGCCTCCGGGGTGTAGTGGTTAAGCTACTCGCCTCATAAACCAGGAGTCGTGGGTTCGATCCCGGGCTTCTCCAGACTTTCTTATAAGTCTTTGAACCGAGGTCCCGTCTCCGTATGACCTTAGCTGTTGGTTGGACGTGAAATGCAAACACACATAATGAACTGTGTTCGAGACAGCGGTAGTTGGAGCCACTGAGGGCTATTATTAGTGCAATACCAGGAGGCATAATGGAGATATTTGTGGAACATCTTTTCGTGTACTCATTAGGGTCGCCTCGACGAGGCGATTCTAATGAGTACACACAGCATACATTTACAAGATATAAGAAGAAAATCTCCCAACATTATCCCAATGTCGTATTCTGGGAATTCCTTGCAGACTCAAGAATCAGAATCAGATGACATTTAAACACCAGGACCTGTGATATGGGAAGTTAGTCCCTAGCTCTCACCAAAGAGATAAACTTAGCCACGAACGGATTCGACTCATCCATTGTAAAAGAGGCAGCGGGGTTCGAGCCATTGAAGTTCTACTGTAATTACACTTCTAGGCCAAGTCATTCGAAACTTACGTGTTGTTAAAACTTTATTATGGTCTTGTTAATGTGATGGTATGGTCTTGTTAATGTGATGGTGTCTCTGATGGGAGCTGTGGGTTAATTGTATCGAATCCTGATCATTGCCACCACTTCTATTTTGATGATATAAAATGACACATTTACACGGAAATTCCGCTATTTAGACCACATAAAATTAAGAGTAATTCTCCTTTAAAAAGCGTATTTGAAAAGTTTCAGTAGTTCTGTCGTGTGTTTCCTGCACTCAGTGTCTTCTAGAAAGAGACAACCTTTTGGACTTTTCAAAAGTGGTATTTAAGACCACTTTTAAACAGACCCATTGATGGTCTTATTATAGGAATTTTACTGTACTAATATTTTGCTGAAGACATGTGGGCAGCTTTTCCAAAATACAAAAGCTGCTTACTATCATTTGAACAAGTCCGTGAAATGAACACCCCCTAAACCCCACTACAGTCGAACTTCAATGGCTCGAACACCTTTTGGACCTCGAAAATCTGTTCGAAACAGGGATAGTTCGAGCCACTGAGTTTACTGTCAGGAGGCATAACGAGATACTTTTAGACATCTTTTCGGTGTTATATAATGAAAATGTATGCTGTGTGTACTCATTAGAATCGCCTCATCGAGGTGATTCTAATGAGTACACACAGCATACATTTGCAAGATAAAAGACTAAAACCTCCTTAATTATCCCGCACTATTTCTTATGTAGAGGATTTCGCTAGGGGCTCCAGAATGGGTTCGACACATCCATGGTAAACGAGCCATCGATGTTCGAGCCATCTACTGTATATACTTGAGCACACTGGGGTTTACGGTGGGTAAACATTATTTTTCTTATATCTGCTCCAAGACATAGGTTGTGGGTACTCGTTAAGACCGCCTCAAAAAGGAGGTTCTAATGAGCACCTTTCAGACGGTTCTAACGAGCACCCACAACCAATGTTTGCAGTATATATAAGAAAAATATCACCGATTTTCATCAGAAAAGTGGCCATTTTGGGGATGAGAGAAATGCACTATGTCGCACGGGCGTGTTATCTTAATACATGTTTCAAAGAAAAAAACAACAACACTGTATTCTATATTGTGCTTGCAAGAAGAGTTAATAGTTTGACCACTAACAAGCCCCTTAAGCAAACGGTGCTTTGACCAACTGGGCCTTCGGGTGGTGTATAAAGTGGATCTTACATGAGTGCTCATGTATTATTGAATTTATTAAACGAGTTGTGGAAAAGGGATAAAATGCGAGGCTTTGCCGAGTATTTTATCCCTTTTCCTCAACGAGTTTAATAAATTCAATAATACATGAGCACGAATGCAAGATTCTATTTATCATACGACATTTAAAACGCTATTTTTCACCATTTTTTTACAAAAATGTCAATATTCCGCCATTACTAAACGCGACGTCGTTAAACACGTCGTACATGTAACGTTACAGGGCGTATCTAACTAATTTGCATAATTAATCCACTAGTGGATTATCGAATTTATTGCATGGCGTTATAACACTCTCAGACGCGACGTCATATGATAAATAGTGTTTATTAAATTTAACCAATTTATGAGCGGTCCATTTCCAATTATGGGGGTGACAGGTTTTTTATTTGCGGTAAGTTTAGCAAAAATGGATGTACGTTAAGCAAACAGTGTAGACCCAGATCAGACGCCGCTACGTCGCGTTAAGCGGCGTCTGATCAGGATCTGCACTGTTTGCCAATGTCCCGCTTGGCCGCTTGGCATACATGGGTTAATGTTTTGTTCTCGAGGACTTTTTGGTTCATAAGTTAATTCTCAAAATGCCATGCTTGGAAAATAAAGCCAGTATTATTATCATTATTATTACATTGAAACTCAAATTTCCTCGAACATCGATGGGTCGTTTACCATGTTTAAATCGAAATTGCAGTTGAGTCCCTAGAAAAATATTTTAAATCTCCGGGAAGATATATGCTGGCCTCGGTATAGGTCAGTCGGATGCGCGTCTGACTGGTGATCAGGAGGACGCGGGTTCGATACCTGCCGGAATCGGCAACATTCTTTCGTAGAGATCGATCATGAAATCTTTTCTACGATCATTCTGTCCCTTCCGCTGATTCAAGAACGGGGTTGTCAGTCTCTGACGAAAGAATGTGCACTGTCCTGGATAATCGTTTCGCATTAGCCTGCCCAGGAAAAGTGTGTATAGGTAAACTGACCGGCTAAAATGACATTAATTGTGTTGAGAGGGTCGTTAAACTAAAATGCAATCAAACCAGGAAATTTTTTTTTTGATTTGAAGTTCAACTTCCCCGTCAACACTGTGAAGGTCATTTTGGAGACGTTGCTTCCAATTTTGTGGGACTTTTACCCGACATCAACATGAAATGACTTCTCAAGCCCTGCCGCCCAAGGAAACGAATATGGTTTATAAGCATGGACTCGCACCGCATTGCCTGGACAGGCTTAGATCCTCTAAGTGGTTTATCAGTACTCGTGTGCGGATCGGTTTCAACTCTACGTGGAACTTCATGCAGCCCATCTATTTCTTCAAGCCCCGATGGGCGGGGCTAAAAACCAGGAAGATATATCATTACTTATCTTGAAAAGTAAGTAGTGTTTACAAATTGTTTGATTTGTTTGATTTGAGGTTTAACGTCTCCGTCAACACTGCAAAAGGTAATTTTGGAGACGTTGCTTCCAATTTTGTGGGACTTTTACCCGACATTGAGATGAAATGACTTCTCAAGCCCTGTCGCCCAATGAAACCAATAGGGTTTATTGTCTCGCACCGCGGTTCCTGGATAGGATTTTTTTCCTAGTATACCCCATCCTCTAAACGGGTTACCATTACTAGTGTGCGGGCCGGATTCATCTTTACAAATTAGAATCGTCTTAATGACGCGAGTCTAATGACTATAGACAATATACATGTATCATTATTTTAAGGAAGAGATAAATGACATCAACAATGTGCCTTATATCTCATAACCGGGCGGTGTTAATTATCCTCACTAGGTAGAAATACTCCTATCTCGAGCTTAAGTTAATTCTTTAAAAGGTATTCGAGTCATTGAAGTTCTACTATGATTATTCATCGAACTCTTTAGAACATTTTATCTTTCCATCATGTGAACAAGTCCATGAAACACACCCCCCCCCACCCACTCCAAAATCCAACTTTATATAGAGAAAATTATGGTTTACGGGGTTATACATTATTTTACTAATTTCTGCTTCAAGACAAAGTTTGTTGGTACTCGTTAGAACCGCCTAGGTGAGGCGGTTCTAACGAACACCCACAACATTCTTGCGATATAACATCACGAACGCACAACCATATAATTCGGACACCCTTGAACCCACTTTTATATAGTAAAACTGTGGTTTACAGGGGTAAAAAACCCCGAATTTTTTCAGATAAAAAAGTGTGATATTTCTGCTTATAAGAACCGCCTCACCAGGGCGAATCCAACGTGTACCATCAACCTATATTATGAGCAGAAATAAGAAAAATATTGCACTTTTTCATCTGAAAAATTTCGTTGCTTTTTTTCGGCGGTAAAATTTACAATGTATTTGTTTAGGCGTGTTTACGTAATGACACACAGTTTTGCACTTTGGATCCCGACATTAGTGTTATAAGTAAGGAGGCTGACGTGTATACGTAAACCACATGTTCTGTATATAAAGTGGGGATTTAAGGGGCGTTAATTTCATGGACTTGTTAACTTGATGGGTATCGAAATGAGCGTGCGTGCGTGCGTGCGTGTGTGTGTGTGTGTGTGTGAATTCGGGTTTAACGTCGCTTTCAACAATTTTTCAGTCATATCACGACGGTGTCTGGTTGCGATAGGGAGCTCAATGCTCACTTTTATAGTGCTGCCTCACTGAAGTATCATGTCCCAGACACATTACATGATACCACACCCAGTCACATTATCCTGACACTGGGTCGACCAGTCCTAGCTCTACCCCGTAATTCTAACTGCCAGGCGAGGAGCACCTAGTACCATTTTTAACGACTTTGGTATGTCGCGGCCAAGATCGAAATGAGTTACGTAATCCTAAATGTGTTGCATCACGTGAACAAGTCCGTGAAATAAAGACCCCCTGAACCCCACTTTATACAGAGAAAACGGGGGTTTACGGGGGTATATATTATTTTCCTTATTTCTGCTCCAAGACATAGGTTGTGGGTACTCGTTAGAACCGTTCTAACGATCACCCAAAACCTCTAATTGAAGTATAAATAAGAAAAAATATCACAGATTTTCATCATAAAAATTATCTTTTTTGAGGTTTTAAAAATGCCCTATATCACTCAAATGTGTTATCGTAATGCAAATGTGTTGCTCCACTGACAGGTACGCACATCCACACAGGGTAAGTGTTCAACATTACGTTTTGTAGAACAGTACGAAAACACGTCTATACAAATACATTGTTAATTTTACCACCGAAAAATGAAAAATTTCAGACGAAAAATTTCGATATTTTTCTTATTTCTGCTCAAAACATAGATTGTGGATACTCGTTAGAACTGCCTCGACGAGGCGGTTCTGACGAGTACCCACAAGTCGAGGCGGTTCTAACGGGTACCCACAATCTATGCTTTTGAGCTCGAGGCGGTTCTAACGAGTAGCCACAATCTCTGTTTTTGAACAGAAATAAGAAAAATAATGCATAACCCTGCAAACCCAAGTATTTCTATATAAACGTGGGGTTTAAGGGGATCAAATTTATATAGGCGTGTTTGCGTGATGAGGATTATACAATCAACGAAGAATCCTGTTTGTTTGATCGTATTGGAGTTTAACGGCCCAGTCAACACTATTTTAGATAATTTTTAGCCGGTCAGTTTATCTCTCCACACTTTTCCTGGAGCAGGCTTATACGGAAGCGGTTTACCAGTACAATTCTTGAATCTGCGGAAGGGAGAGAATGACCGTAGAAAAGATTTCATGATCAATCTCCTCGATATATAGAATCATGCCGACCCCGGCAGGTATCGAACACGCGTCGTCCTGATCAGCAGTCATACGCGCATCTGATTGAGCAACCGGGGCCGGCAAAGATCTGAATCTTGAGTACATATCAATGTGCTTAAAACACAGATTTTGGATGCTCAATAGAATAGCTTCAATAAAACTGAGTGGTCGTAAGAAGTGCCCCATCGAAACAGTTGTAAAATAATGTTATTAAGTTATTTCGTATTGGCCCAGCTACAGGTCCGAGGTCTGCTGTATTGACCCGAGGCCGTAAGCCGAGGCCAATACAGCTTACCGAGGACCTGCCCAGTTACAGGTCCGAGGTCTGCGGTATTGACCCGAGGCCGTAGGCTGAGGCCAATACAGCTTACCGAGGACCTTTAACTTGGCCGGTACGAAATGACTTGATTAATGACAATTTAATTAATTGACGCAATCGCCAAGTTCTGCAACGGAAGGTCAGGTGGTTTTTCTCCGGGTACTCCGGTTTTCGCCCACCTCTGATTAACGATCGGCTCGATATGAGTGAAATAATCTTGAAAGGGCCGTAAAACCCAAACCAAAAAAAAAAAAAAAAAAAAAAATTGACGCAATTAAAACATGATTTCTAACACAGCGCGCCTATATAGGCAATGGAAAATAACTGTGTTTTATTCTACAACAAATCACGACAATGAAGAGCGTGACGAGTGACGTCATTAAAAACTGCCAATATATGACGTCACTAGTCGATTTCCTTAACGTTAGACGGTGTAACGTCATATTCTCGCATCGAAAACGTTAGAAAAGGATATAAATACACGTGTTTCAGTCGATGATTTTAGCGGGATTTCTTCTAACAATGGCGAAAAGTTGTGAGATTTTGAAGGAAACAACATCATTATTGCCGATTTTCAGCCTGTTAGAATCGAAATAGATCAGCTCTAGTTTATGAATTGTTGAGTAATAAATCACAGTTTGTCGGTCAGTTGTAAGAAGACAAATCACGCGCGCTACGCGCTCGTGATTTGTCTACTTTACAACTGACCTCCAAACTGTGATTTATTACTCAACAAATCACAGTTAGAGCTGATCTATTTCTTAAAAATTATTTTTGACTTCCGGTTAATAGTTATATATGATAGTCAATAAATAATGAATAGCATCAATGGACTGAATAAGTATAAGCTTTTACAAGCCCCGCTTGTTCGTGTTTCAAGTGTGGTTTCCTTGGGTGTTTTTGTAAAGATTTGTTGACACGATGAAGGTTGTTGTGAATTTTTTTATTATTTTTTTTTTCATCTTAATGGATGCCAGCCTCGGTAGCTAGGTCGGATGTGCCTCTGACTGGTGATCAGGAGTTGACGCGTTGGACACCTGCGCGGTCAGCAACATTCTTAAGTGGAGACTGATGACCAAATCTAAATGTATTCCTAAGACATCCTCACCTTCCGCTGATTCAAGAAGGGCAGTTGTAAGTTTCTGGCAACGCCCCCGCCAATCGGGGCTTGAAGAAATAGATGGGCTGCATGATGCTTCCACGCAGAGCTGAAACCGACCGCACACGAGTACTGGTAAACCGCTTAGGAGTTCTAAGTCTGCCGAGGCAAAGCGGTGCGAGTCGGACTGTCCAGGCTTATAAACCCTATTATTTTCATTGGGCGACAGGGCTTGAGATGTCATTTCATATCAATGTCGGGTTAATGTCACACAAAATCGGCAGCAACGTCTCCAAAATGACCTATACAGTGTTGACGGGGACGTTAATCATCAAACAAACAAACAAACAGTTTCTGGCAGTTGTCAGTTTCTGCACTTTTCTTGATAACCCAGTCCGGGAAAGTGTGGTAGGGTAAATTGACAGGCCAGGCGCAGTATGAAATGCAGTCGAACTTCAATGGCTCGAACACCTTTGAGACCTCGAAAATCTGTTCGAGACAGGGGTAGTTCGAGCCACTGAGATTACTGTCAGGAGGCATAACGAGATACTTTTAGACATCTTTTCGGTGTTCTATAATGAAAATGTATGCTGTGTGTACTCATTATGATCGCCTCATCGAGGCGATTCTAATGAGTACACACAGGATACATTTGCAAGATAAAAGACTAAAATATCCTTAATTATCCCTCACTATTTCTAATGTAGAGGATTTCGCTAGGGGCTCAAGAAGGGGTTCGACACATCCATGGTAAACGAGCCATCGGTGTTCGAGCCATCGAAGTTCTACTGTACATGTAGTGTTGACTGGGCCGTCAAACACTGCAGACTTGATGGGTTAGAGGCATAGAGGATCTTACATGAGTGTTCATGTATTATTGAATTTATTAAACGAGTTGAGGAAAAAGGATAAAATGCGAGGCTGTGCCGAGCATTTTATCCCTTTTCCTCAACGAGTTTAATAAATTCAATACTACATGAGCACGAATGCAAGATTCTATTTATCATATGACATGTAAAACGCATTTTTTTTTCACGATTGTTTACAAAAATATCAATATTCCGCCATTAGTAAACGCGACGTCGTTAAGGACGTTGTGCATGTAACGTTACGGTGCGTATCTACCTAATTTGCATATTAAATCCACTAGTGGATTATCGAAAATAATACATGGCGTTATTACACTCTCAGATGCGACGTCATATGATAAAATACTTTATTACATAGAAGACCTGTCAAGTTTCAACCGAATATGAAAGAAAACCACCGTCATATTTTTGTGCAGGTAAAAGAGTTTGGCAAGTACATCATGCCAGACTAAGACTTAATTGCGGCTCGTTACACGATCATCTCTTTCAAAAAATATTTTAAATAACTCCTTATGTGCTTGTGGAGCTGTTGACGACACGAATCACTACCTCATGGCCTGTACACAGTACACTCACATAAGACAGGACATGTTAAAAATTGTTTCAGCTATTTGCCAACCTGCCTTAAACATCCTTCTATACGGCAGTACTGCTCTTTCTGTGAATGATAACATACAAATATGCTTAGCAGTACAAGATTTTATTATTACGAGACGATTTTGTACTTCAAATTTATAATCACAGATTTCAACTGCCTTACTGGTACTTATCACAGACGTACAAATATGTTATTTATTCCATCTTTGTTATTTATTTATTTATTTATTTATTTATTCAGTGTTGAATCTTCTATTTTATGTTTCAACATTATATTTAATTGCCATGTTGGTTGTTCTGTATGCCAAGCTTTAGGGGAAGGGCTGTAGCTAATGTTGGTAGAACTTGTAGCCTAACCCCATTGTTTGTATGTGTGACATACCAAAGTCGTTAATAATGGTACTAGCTGCTCCTCGCTTGGCACTCAGATTTACGGGGTAGAGCTAGGACTGGTCGATCCAGTGTCAGGATAATGTGACTGGGTGTGGTATCATGTAATGTGTCTGGGACATGATACTTCAGTGAGGCAGCACTATAAACGTGAGCATTGAGCTCCCTGTCGCAACCAGACACCGTCGTGATATGACTGAAAAATTGTTGAAAGCGACGTTAAACCCGAATTCACACACACACACTACACGGGCGCATAAACATATATCCATACACCTAAATATTTACATGCACGTTCATACCAGAAAAAGGTTGTAAAACACATCTACTAACTCGAGCCAAAGTTAAACAGCTACTGCGTCCAACCCAACCGATCTTCAGTCTCTGTCACACATCACGATTCGAAGAGCCTTACTGAGTTCTGCAGTGTATTGTTTCTCTTGAGAAAGCCAAGAATCAAAAGCCAAAGACTTGATTTTTCAGTGCTAATGAAAAAAATTGAATTACCTTAAAATCCATTCCCCGTGGAGCCATATATCTATGCTTTATTTCACTACTATTCATTGTGTAACCCAAATGAAATTCACTTTACATATTTTCACAATAACTTGCAAATTCGAACAACTTGACAATCACAACTATAATTAGTACATTGATATTGTAATCGAGGGATACAGATTTGAATAAGTCATTTGACTTTTTCTGAATCCTTTTGTATGATACTTGTATCCTTTGTCAACATTATCTGTGTAAAAGATATATGTATTATACAAGGAAATAAAGTTTAAACCAACCGAACTTGCGCAGGCACCATCAGAGCTAGCTAGATACACGACGCATCGTCAAGGTCTCCACAAGATGTTTGCGAGCAGCAAAGACTCAAGCGAGTCTCGCCTGAGTCTTTGCTGCTGCCCATGCGATAATGACCCTTTGCTCGTGCGCATGTAATTTAGCAGGGATGATGAAATATATCTGTTGATACAATGTCTGCATTGTCTGCGCATGTCGGATTCTTCGAAAATTGACATCACGAAAACAGGCCTATATAATTTTGACCCCCTTGATCCCCACTTTTATATAGTAAAACTGGGGTTTCGAGGGGTTTACCTTATTTTTCTTATTTCTGCTCTAAAATATAGATTGTGGGTACTCGTTAGAACCGCCTCGATGAGGCGGTTCTAACGAGTGCCCACAATCTTTATTTGGAGCAGAAGTAAGAGAAAAATCGCAATTTTACATCATAAAATGTTCATGTTTTTTCATGTCATAAAGGTGGCAATGTATTTGCATAGGCGTGTTTGCGTAATGACCTGTCTCGTGTGACGCATCACTATCCTAGATATTACTACGGGATTCGTAAAACGTAATATGCTGACAGCGAATGATTTGCAAGAGACTTTTTGTCTAAAATTTTACCAGCGGTGTGTGTGTTCTACCATTTTAAACCGAAAGAGTTAGGATTTCCCTTGGTTTATCACGCGACCATATATATTTTCTAAATATGGAAAACTGATATTTCCCTTGGAAAACACGTTGCATGGTACCGTGGTGTAGTGGTTACGCTACTCGCCTTGTAAACCAGGGTCGCAGGATCGATCCCGGGCTTCTCCAGACTTTCGGATGAGTCTTTAAACGGAGATCCCGTCTCCGTATGACCGTAGCTGCTGGTGGGACGTAAAACTCTTAACAATCACTCACTTGAATGGTAGATATCCAGAATTCCGTGTATGACAGGCCAGTGCAGAGCGCTAGCTGATGACGACTTTGCAATGAATGTCCCGACTATGACTCATGCTGTTTTTGTCCTGTCAGATAGTCATTTGTCAGCAACAACAAGGTTTTGGTATAAATTTAAGCGTCCATATCTAGCAATTATCGGCGAAACCGCGCATTATTCATGCATTATTCATTCATTTACCTGCAAAATTAGGGGTGGTTGGATTTCATTCGTACTTCTCTTTTTCCCTTTATATTCTCTTTCACCTCCTGTACTAACTCTTCTGTCTCTTGTCTGCCTTTCACTTGGAGACACAAAATGACATACAAGTGTTCGTGTGCAGGTAAACCCAGACAAACATACATATAAACAGTTTTAATGTCTAGAAAGCATGTAATTTTGCAAGGATTGATTGATGGTTGGTGTTGCTGCAATTCAATGACTACAATTTTCTTTAATGGAAGTAGATCCATACGATTTGACATGCATAAGAACACGTAAGGGAGTCCACGTATACAAATCACTCGTCTCATCGGTGCAAGAATGTGGTATCTACCGTACATTTCTTTGCAAAGTTATCTTCTTGCACCCATGAGACTAATTATTCCGTAAACGAAATTGCAACCCTGAGTTAGTTCTTAATGGTGTCCACAAGGCATGACAAGCCTGTCTTTATGTAGAAAAGTGGGGTTTAAAATGGTATATTTTGTCGTATTTTTGTTGTCAAACATTCCGCGTGCTCTTGAAAACTGCCTCATAGAGGCTTGTCTGGTACATATCCATAGTATATTTATAGAATAAGAAAACAATAACCCGAATCAGGCAATACCCGTAAATATGCATAACGAAAACACGCCTAATTAATTTTGACCCACATGCATCACGAAAACACGCCTATATAATTTTGACCCCCTTGTACCCCACTTTCATACAGTAAAACTGGGGTTTCTGGGGGTATACCTTATTTTTCTTATTTCTGCTCTAAAATATAGATTGTGGGTACTCGTTAGAACCGCCTCGATGAGGCGGTTCTAACTAGTGCCCACAATCTATATTTTGAGCAGAAGTAAGAAAAATATCACAATATTTCATCATAAAATTTTCATTTTTTCGGGGATAAAGGTGGCAATGTATTTGCATAAGGGTGTTTGCTTAATGAACCCCACTTTTATATAGTAAAACTGGGGTTATCAGGGGTAAGTTCTAAAGTTAGATCCTTTGGAAGCAAGGAATACACCAAATAAACGAAAATAGCAGACCCGTTTTTATCGAGTCTGTTCATGACCAGTACTGAAATGTGCAACACCGGCCACGCCCTCTAGCACCGGCTTAAGCAGAACTCTATTTTCAAAATGATACCGAATGAACTCAATGATCCCAAAGGACCAGAAAATATAATCTGCACTATGGTGATGAACGGGGGGGGGGGGGGGGGGGGGCCCTATCGTGTACCCACAACCTATATTTTGAGCAGAAATAAGAAACAAATCACAATTTTTCATCTTAAAATCCACATTTTTTCGGTGATAAAATGCACTATGCATTTGTATAGGCATGTTCCCGTAATGGCGCAGCACTTGGGAAAATGGTACTAATCCCATTACGTTTACAAGTCGTATGACAATCCCCGTAAACCCTGCGTTATACAGAAAACAAGAGGACCATGATGACCCTCAATCTCTCACCTGATATCAAAATGACACATAACTTCTGAAAGTCATGTGGATAACTGACTACCGTCTTACATGAAGCATAACTGTTGCACTTAGATAGATGGTCGCCTGGGCAACATTTTAAGTTTGAATGAAACTGGCTTAATGGTCTTGGAGAAGTTGTCATTTAAAGATTTTGTTTCTACTTTTAAGTCTGCCAGCTGTTTTCTTCATTTAGGGAAAAACGTCTTGGTAGGTCATCTAAGCTACCGTCCTGTGAAGTTTGTATGAAATTGAACCAAAGGTACACGAGAATGTGTCATTTAAAGATATTTCTGTTTTCAGCTCTGGTAGCCATCTTGTTCCTCCAAGAGGAACTGTTAAGCAATTACTATAGAGGGTCCTCTAAGCAACATTCCTATGAAGTTTGAATAAAACTTGATAGAAGGTATAAGAGGAGTGTCCACTTAAAGACTTAAAGGTTTATCTATTTTTAGCTTTCGCGGCCAGCTTGTCCATTCGAGCGAAACATTTCTACTAATTTCGTAGATGGTCACCTTAGCAGCATTCGTATTAAACTTGAATAAAATTAGACCACAGTTATAGTGCGAACGAATTGACCTGAGACTTACCTTAATGCAAGGAATAAATTAGTCAATGTGATCGCCTAATACGTCGGCTTTCGTAAACGTCTCGTGAATTTTCGGCATTCCGTGTATAACGACCCATTTACCGACCCCGTTGTATTGTATAACAATATCGCCATCTTCGGAAAACGACGAAGAAAAATACATGCATTAAGTCGGATGTGAAATTATGTTAATAGAGTTCACCAGTCTCAGGTCAATTTGTTCGAACTGTATAGAGGGAGTTGTCATTAAAACGTTATTGTTCTATTTTAGCTCAGTGGCGGTCATATTGTTCATCCGAGAGCAAAGCCGTTTAGCCTCTTTGATGGAGAGTCAAGCAAGCAAAGTCCTTTGAAGTTTGAATGAAATTGGATCAAAGGTATAGGTGAAAAATATTTTAATTTTTTAGCCTGTCAGCCGTTAATTTTTTCTAGTTGGAGCGAAACCGTTTTAGATATTTTGTAGATGGTCTCCAAAGCAGCATTCCTATGACGTTTGAATGAAATTGAACCTAATCTGGAAGAGGAGTTGTTATTTTTTTGCTATTTTTAGCTCTGGTGGCCTTCTTGTTCACTCAAGCAGAGCTACTTTGGAAGAAAGTCACCTAAGCAATCTCCCTGTGGAGTTTGAATAAAATTGGACCAAAGGTATTGGAGGAGTTGTCAATTAAAGTTTTTAGCTCACCAGAGCCGAAGGCTTCGGGGGAGCTTATAGTATAGGCAGTGATCCGCCGTCCGTGGTCCGCGTCCGTCGTCCGCGTCGGCGTCAACATTTTCAAATGACTTCTCCAAAACTGTTTGGGCGATTGAATTCAAATTTCATATGTAGCATCCATGGGATGGTGGAACAAAAGTTTGCTCGCAGGGTCCAGGTCAAATGACCAAGCTGGGCTCCAAGCCCATATAAGGTAAAAACCCTTAAGAAATCTTCTTCTCCTGAACCAGTAGGCAGATTGTGATGAAACTTTATATGTAGCATAGGGGACTCGGGCCCATCAGAGTTTGCTAAACTGATGACCCTCGGATGACCGTGACCCATTTTACGCTAAGGTCAAATTTGGTTACATCGATTTTTGTATGGAAAATAGTCAAAATAGCATAATTTTTTTAACTATTGCAGCCTGTGACCTGAAAAATAGTAAATGCAGTGAAGAAAATGTACTAGTGAAACTACACTAGTTTTCAAGGTGAAGGTTATTCCCTGACCTTGGCCCAAGGTCATTCAGATATGAAAATTAAAAATTTGTTTTCACTGAAACCACTAGGCCGTTTGCAACCAAATTTTGTCTGAAAACTTTTTAAAACAAGGAAATGAAACTTAATTTATTTAAGTTTGGTCATATGCCCAAGATGGCCGCTATGCCCATATAAGGTAAAAACCCTTAAAAAACCTTCTCCTGAACCAGTGGGCCGATTGTGATGAAACGTTGTATGTGCCATTGGGGATTCGGGCCCATCATAATTTGCTAAAATGATGACCCTTGGGCGACCTTGACCCAATTAACGGCAAGGACAAATTTTGTCACAGAGACTTTTATATGGGGAAAAAGTCAAAATAGCATATATTTTTAGCTCACCAGAGCCGAAAACTCCGGGGGAACTTATAGTATAGGCATTGGTCCGTCGTCGTCGTCGTCTGCGTCGTCAACATTTTCAAACAACATCTCCTCTGAAACTACTTGGCCACTTGAAACCAATGAAATGGGAAGGGGGAATGAAAGTTTGTTCGGGAGGACTGGGTCACATGACCAATATGGTCGCCATGTCCATATATGGTAAAAACCTTTAAAAATCTTCTTCTCAAGAACCGAATAGCTGATGATCTTGAAACTTGGTATGCATCATCGGGGACTCGGGGCCCTACCAAGTTTGTTCAAATGATGACCTTTGGTTGACCTGGACCTGTTTTACTTCAAGGTCAAATTAGGTCACTTAGACATTTGTATTGAAAAACGGCAAAAACAGTGGAATTTTTCTGATTGTATGTTAGCCAGTGGCATCAGAAATGGTATTTGCAATCAGCTGAATGGAAGTTTATCGGTTTCAAAGGTCAAGGTCATTTACCGACCTTTGTCCAGAACGGCTCAGATTCAGTATTTTTTATCTTCTTCTTCACTTAAACTACTTGGCCAATTGAAACCAAATTACACGTGGAGCCTCTATGGGAAGGGGGAATGAAAGTTTGTTCGGTGAGACTGGGTCACATGACCAATATGGCCGCCATGTCCATATATGGTACAAACCTTTAAAAATCTTCTTCTCAAGAACCGAATGGCCGATGATCTTGAAACTTGTGTAGCATCGGGGACTCTGGCCCTACCAAGTTTGTTTGACCTTGACCTGTTTTACGTCGAGGTCAAATTTGGTCACTTAGACATTTGTATTGAAAAACGGCAAAAACCGTGGATTTGTCTGATTGTTTATTAAATGGTATATACAATCAGCCGAATGGAAGTTTATCAGTTTCAAAGGTCAAGGTCATTTACGTACCTTTGTCCAGGACGGCTCAGATTCAGCATTTTATCTTCTTCTTCGCTTAAACTACTTGGCCACTTGAAACCAAATTATATGTGGAGCCTCTATGGGAAGGGGGAATGAAAGTTTGTTCGGGAGGACTGGGTCACATGACCAATATGGCCGCCATGTCCATATGTGGTAAAAACCTTTAAAAATCTTCTTCTCAAGAACCGAATGGCCGATGATCTTGAAACTTGGCATGCAGCATCGGGGACTCTGGCCCTACCAAGTTTGTTCAAACGATGACCTTTGGTTGACCTTGACTTGTTTAACGTCGAGGTCAAATTTGGTCACTTAGACATTTGTATGGAAAAGTGGCAAAACAGTGGATTTTTCTGCTTATATATTAGCTAGTGGCATCAGAAATGGTATTTACAATCAGATGAATGGAAGTTTATCAGTTCCAAAGGTCAAGGTTATTTACCTACCTTTGTCCAGGACGGCTCAGATTCAGTATTTTTATCGTCTTCTTCACTTAAAACTACTTGGCCAATTGAAACCAAATTACACGTTGAGCCTCTATGGAATGAGGGAATGAAAGTTTGTTCATGAGGACTGAGTCACATGACCAATATGGGCCGCCATGCCAATATATGGTAAAAACCTTTAAAAATCTTCTTCTCAAGAACAGAATGGCCGATGACCTTGTAACTTGGTATGCAGCATCAGGAACTCTGGCCCTACCAAGTTTGTTCAAATGATGAGCTTTGGTTGACCTGTTTTATGTCAAGGTCACATTTGGTCACTTAGACATTTGTATGGAAAAATGGCCAAGTAGTGGATATTTCTGATTGCCTGTAGGCTGTGACATAAAAAATGATATTTGCAGTTAGCTGAAAGGAAGTTTATCAATTCCAAAGTTCAAGGTCATTACTGTCCTTTGTCTTGGATGGATAAGATCCAGTATTGTTATCTTCTTCCCATGTAAAAGAGCTGTGCTGATTGAAACCAAATTACAAGAAAAGCCTCTATGGGGGCGAGGCAAACATTATTCGTAGAATTGTTGTCACATGACCAAGATGGGAACTTTGCCTGTATATGGTATAAACCACATGACCTCTGGTGAGCGTAGTACCCATGGGCCTCTTGTTTCATTCTATTTTAAGCTCTGACGGCCACCAAAACCAGTTTAGCACTTTTGGTAGGGGGTCACATGAGAAATATTCCTGTGAAGTTTGAATGAAATTGGGTCAAGGTATACGGGAAGTTGGCATTCATTTGTTTTTCTATTTTTAGCTTTGGTGGTCATTTTGTTCATCGGAATGAAGCGTTTTAGCTATTTTGGTGTAGTGTCCAGCAATGTTTTTATGCAGTTTGATTAAAATTGACCCAGTGGTAAAGGAATAGTCGTTTAAAGATTTTAATATTTCTATTTTTAGATCTGACAGCCATTTTTAATGACAGATTCTATCTGTCGTTTCTAGCTATCCTGTGTGTTGTAAAGTAGTACCGGCTTTCTTACGACTTTCTTCCGGCTTTGACCGCCAAAGAAATATGAGTCCGCCAAAATGTAGTCCGGTTTGGCGCAGTTATCAAAATTGTACATCCTATAATCGCAATACAAACTTTTGAAGCAGACGACTTGACGATTTTATCTTACCTTTCAGAGAATAGATTCAGCATTTCACATGAATCAGCTGCATCATGCGAGATCAATGCGGCGTCTGCTCAGACGTCTGTTCAGGTTTTACACTGTTTTCTAACAGTGCTGTCAATATTTAATCCTTAAAGACCAGCCGGTCAGCTGCAGACCAGAATATTAATGGGTTTCCGACATTCGAGGTCAAGTCTAGGTCAGTTACAACTAGGTGTATATCAGTCTTTGCGAGAGGCTGTCCCTTTCAACCCTGGAATATGGTACAGATACCTATGCAAACAGTGCAGGTCCTGTGATATATTTCTAGGTGCCATATTTAGCAGAATGGACGAGCCCAACTTCAGTGATGGAAGAGTACACTCCAGAAACTCAAGGCAGTGAATAAATCAAAGCACTGACAACTCTCAAGCCGATTGTCTCTAAATGCAGGGTGGTCATGAACGAGGACTTGGACTAATCCGTTTAAACTTTTAAGAGCAATTCTCTGTATGCACCAAAATATTTCGGCACACACTGTCAGGGATTTAAATTAAACTACTACTAAATGAAAGAACATATCAAGATAGTAAAAAAATTGTATTGCGGTTTCTCGATATTCCCAACCGTTTCCATGGAAACGGCAAATGTATTGTCCATAAAAAGCAAAATCGACGGAAATCCAGCCCTTAGAAAAAAATCAAAAATTTAACTATCTTAAAATGTTTAGAATGATACATTTTTCATTGTCATGGTTTTATCAAAGACCAAATAAGTATTCCTAAGGGGCAAATTTCTAATCTGACGTTTTCGTTCGTTCTTTTTTTCATCAAATTTGCTCAAAATGCCCCTTTTAGAAACGGATATTTCGTGAGCGGCACCACACTCTGAGTGACTTGGCATGTCTATTCCTAAAGAATATTGCCTAAAATACAAATTTATCGAAAAACCAGATTGGGGTAAATAGTTTTTATATAAAAAAAATGGGCATTAAACGCTCCGATTTTTAGGAAAATATTCTGTTCTATTCAGCGTTAATTCTAATTGCCGGGACTGCACAGAAAAATATGGGACGTAGAAACCAGAAAACAACAACAAAACACATTTATTTTCTTTGGAATAAAAGTTATTTTAGAACGAACAAAATCTATAACAAATTATCGAAAAAAATGGTCAAGATTGGCCTTTTCTATTTCCAGTGGTTCTGGCAAAGACCCGGCGTCCCGTCGTTTACAAATGGAGGTTATGCACCGAAAAAATACAATAACATTGTCAAAGCCCTTGAGGTTTTTAATTGTCTTTGAAACTTGTATTAAAACTGTAAAAACAATCCATTGCAATTTATATTTTCCCGTAATAAGTTCATTAAAGTATAGAGAGTGTATTTTATTATTGAGTTTTCTCCCTTGAATTGATTGAACAAGTTTCAGCTTTTTGGAGTAGAATGTAAATACGGGGCACAACCTGCCTCTGTTGACAATTTGATCTTTAATAATGCCAACTGTTTCGGGCATGAATTAGCCACATAAACCACACTTTTCACATGCGTTATTAGTAAGATAGTCTCCATGTACTGTATATCGAACCAATTTGGCCCATACATGTACTACAATCAAGAGAGCAGCTTTGTTTACATTAAAAGTGGACCTCAACAATGTCTGACGTTAGATTTGCTATTGATGACGTCATTTGTTTGTGTGTGAGGAGCGTCCCTGCCAGGGTTGGCAACATACTTTCGTGGAGAATAATCATGAACTATGTTCTCCCGTCTACTGATTCAAGAAGGGCAGTTGTCGGTTTCTGGCAATAAGAAAAAAACTGCTTACGGATATGCTTGCTCAGGCAAAGTGTGGATGGGTAAACTGACCGGCTCAAAAAGTACATAAATAGTGTTGACTCGGCCATTCAACCACCAATACAAACAGACAAACCATTTCTCGAACTATGTACAGTCCATAACACATTACTGATTCGCATCCAGTTCTGGATCTGGCCCTGCCTTTGGCTTGAACAAATACATTAGTACCAAGAGCTGAAACGACTGCACATGAGAAATGGTAAACCGCATAGAGACTTTAAGTCTAACCAGGAAAAGTGATGTGAGAGAGACCGTCAATGCAAATAAAAATTGGTTTTATTGGGCAGCTATTTCGTTATTAATACAGTATTTTGTATGCACCGTGCAGTCATGCAGGCATGAATGTAAACGACCGCACATGAGTAGCCAAGGCCTAGTGGTAAATCGCTTAGAAATTCAAAGCCAGCCCAGTAAAAAATAGTGAGAGTTGGACCACCCATGCATATAAACCTATTATTGGTTTCAATTGGCAGCAGGGCTTGAGGTGTCGATTTTTCTCAATGTAAAAGTCCACCAAAATTGGAAGCAACATCTCCAGAATGACATGTACAGTGTTGAGGGGTCCTTAAACATCAAATCAAATAAAACATAAAAATGGTGGGTGCATTTATTTTCATAGCGTTTGTTTCCTAGTTCACGCAGATCAGAAGTCACTGATTTCACCAAGTCTTGCACCAACGCACAATTTCTAGCGACATGGCGGTGTAGATGCCCATCGACGTTCCTATATCCCCAATCCAACCAGAGACTGCGCCAACAGCCCAATAAATCATATGGACATGCAACTGGTGAATGTTCCTGTCAAACTGCAATGATATACAGGCTGTTCTGCTTCTTAGATTGTGGCCAGTGCCCTATTGTCGGAAATTGCATGCACTGGCTGAGGCTTCTTTTGGTAAACGTTCTTCTCCAAATTAGAGAGAAAGAGAGGCAGATAGAGAGAGATAGCTTTCATCTATTGTAATGCAGGTTTTCCAATCCCATTAGTTATGTTGGGATAAATGTGTATCCTATTTGTATATTTTGTAGATGAGTAGAAATAGGACTGTGAGTTCGATGTTTGTTTTACGGCCATTGTGTTACACATATGGGGCTGATTGTTAATTTCAGGTTAAAGAAAACCGGAGTACCTGCACAAAATCGCCTGACTTTCTTTTGTAGAACTTGGCATCCCATATGTGACCCGGGCCATGCTCGAACCACAGCGGTGATAGACTTAATTTTATACACTATTTACATTTCCAGTGTAAAATCTAATGTAAATCTATAGAAAACAATATAGTTCATACTTCCATGCACACACCGAGTCACATGATTTTCAGTGACGTCAGTCTCAACCATGGTTTTCTAAGTTTTGTATCGCTCTTTGTAGAAAACAGCGTGTAAATGTTTTTTTTTTTTTGTTTTTTTTTTTGGCTATAAAAGTTTGCCCTATAAGCATGTAACTGTAAGAAATGAACTTCTGCTGTTCATGGAATTATGAACGACAACGGGTCGCTAGCAAGGTTTGCATGAACCCCTTAAGGGTTCATTAACGTTGCATGCGACCGACCCACTGCAGCCGTATACTTTCATAGCCGGCAGAAAAAATATTCGTTTCTTCAATGTTTATGATTCAGCGCTATTAACGCTTGGTTGTAGAATTCCATTAAGAAGGGAGATGAACACCTTCACAATGAAAATTTGAATGCAAGGCTTCTTACTGTAGTCGGTTACCAGTCATAGAGGTAGTCTTTGTAACTTTTGTCAATTGACTGTGGGGTGGAGTGTTCAATCCCTGCACTAAAGATGTTCAAAGATTTCCATTGCCTGCAGAACTCTGGTTGCCATGGCAACGAAAACGAGAAAATAAGAAAAAAAATTAAACTCTTCTCCAAAAGCACATGCCCTAGGGTTCACAGGTTTTACATAGACTAATAAAGGATAAAAAAAAATCTTTTCTGAAACCCAAAGGCCCAGGTCTTTTATATTTAGCTGACGCTTCATCTGGTGGACCTCTAAAAAGATTGAACAAATTATGCCCCAGGGCCCACTTTTTTCAAGGACTTTTTTAGGGGCATACCTTAAAAATCTTCTCAAAACGATGAGGCCCAGGTCTTTAGTATGATGCTTCATCTAGTGGACCTCGATCAAGATTGTTCAAATTATAGTCCAAGGGCTTAAATGGCCTCGCCGATGGCCCGCTTGTTACAGCAGGTGAGCGAATCAGGGCCCTCATTGCCCTCATGTTTATTTATGTATTTCTGTAAAATTTTACTGAATGCCACTGAAAGGGAGCTGATATATTTTTTTGATTGTTTTCTTATCTTAAAGCATCTTAACGCTATTTGATATTTTGGGATCCGCAACTGGGTACTGTGATCTGCAACTGGGGTCTAAATGTGGTCTAATATTCTATAATTCAGAATGTCAGCTGAATAAGAACTAATCGTGTGCATTTTGTAAAGATATATTTTTTCTTTAAAATGGTACGAAGCGTTTAAAGCAGCAAGCAGCCTTATTGTCTACAACACTCAATGATGCGTGACTGGTCCGGAACTGGATACTGGTATAAGAACAGAAAGACCAACATCACATGTATTCAATTAATTTTCAAAACAAAAGGAAACTGTTATATGAACTCTTTTAAGGTACTCTACACTCCAATTCTTCGTGAAAAGCATAGGACTGTCTGACAAAACAGGCATTTTTGTGTTTTGTTCTGCTAAAATGACAAATCTCCTGTGAAATTAAACACTTTAAAGATCGAGAAAACAGCAATATTCATGGTTCATAGCACTGGTGAATTCTAGGATAAACTGCAAAGTCATGGGGGTATAGCTCACTCATTCTACAGTCAGGTACCCAGTGCTGGATAGTACCCAGTCCCGCATCAACACAACTTTGATAAGTTGCTAACACAGTTTGAAATGTGGGCCTCCGTGACCTAGTGGATAAGAGCGCTGATTCTTGGTCATTACATCTATCACCGCCGTAGGTTCGAGCCTGACTATGGGCACGTGTGAGACCCAAGTTCTGCAATGGACGGTCAGGCGTTTTTTCTCAGGGTACTACGGTTTTCGCCTACCTGAATAATGAGTGGCTTGATATGAGTGAAATAATCTTGAAAGGGACGTAAAACCCAAACAGAAAGACCAACATCACATGTATTCAATTAATTTCATTTTCAAAAGAATAAGGAAACTGTTATATGAACTCTTTTAAGTTACTCTACACTCCCATTCTTCGCGAAAAGCATAAGACTGTCTGACAAAACAGGTACTTTTGTGTTTTGCACCTCAGATTAACAATCGTCTCGATATGAGTGAAATAATCTTGAAAGGGTCGTAAAACCAAACAAAAAAAAAAACAACAACAAAACAACAACAACAAAAAACACAGTTTGATAGCCATTGAGCATAATACTTACTATCACTGTATAGCATATTCAGCCATACTGAGTCTCATGCTATTTGAATGGTCTTGTGATCGCCATATCTCCAATACCCTTTGGGGCATATTAATGATACTCAGTACAATTGTTCGTAGAGTAAAGCAGGTGTGTCATGCACAAGAACCATTACCCCGGCAGCATTTGTTTTCTTATTATCTCCCCTGACAATAAAACTAATGAAGGCCATAAACTGCAAAACCCTTTGAGATATGGAGAATTTTACACAAAATTTACAATGCTTTTATGTGCAAGAATCACTGCTCAGAATACCATTACCTTGTGCGCTAGAAATTATGGAACGTCATCATCCTGAGAAATGATCCTTAGTATCATTGGGTAAAGATAGTCCCAATAAACATTACATAAATACAATTCTGCAGATGTTGCAGCAGTACACTGTGGAGGTTACTAGTGTATTTTTATATTTTTATTCTGATGCACTTTCTTTTGTGAACAACCTTCTGAAACCCATATTGGCTTTTGGGAGAGAAATTTGCAAGCTCTTCTGATGATTTTTTTCAATGTCAATGCGAGGGGCGGGGCATATGTGTACTATGACAACATTTCATATTTAGTCTGAACCTAAAATGTCTTCAAGATGGGTGTTTTGTTGCCTTTAGTTAATACTGTAAAGCTTCTGAATTAAAATGTGTTCCCATTTTTATGTTCATATATCAGTATTGTTACCTTTGTGGTATCGTCATGCAATTTCATTGGAAAATGAAGAGTTACGGCCCTTTAAATCTTTTGGTGCAGATATATTTGGAAGTTTTTCTGATTTATTTTGTACATCAGTCACATGTTCTCCAGTTCAAGCAGTCATACATGACATGATTCCAAAAATAAAAATAAATTTTCGTTTTCTTTTCCCCTACCCCCTATTTTTTGTTATTTTCGCCATGAAATCGATTAAAAAATCAATAATTGTTTGAAAACTGTTTGCTTGTTGAACGCCTTACATTGTTTCCTTTTTATTCTTAGCTAATCAACAACTTTTTATCTAGTATCATGTTATATATGAGATTCCAGCACATTTTGTTTTCACAGGTTAGTTATTTACTTTTTGTTTTTCCTTAAAGTATACAAGTTTCATTCGATATTTTATCCTACAAGATACAGTTACCCCAATCCAAATTTTACATGATTTGAATCCCCTAAAATAACTGTTTCAAAAACATTGCAATAACATATTTCAGCATCGGTGCCGCTTTAATTATATCTTTCCAAATATGCGCAAAATTGTTAATTTTGATTTTTTTTTAAATTATCGTAATTAGCCAAAGTTTAAAGTGTTTGTATTATGGCATACTTTGTACTATTCAGAAACTGATTTCTGCATTCTGCAAACTAAACTTAGAAAATTTTGACTATTACTTTGTTTCTCTTTTCTTTTCATTTATGTTATTATATTTTCATCATAAAAATATGATAATTTCAGTAAAAATAGCACAGTGTTTTGCCCGATTTTGTCAAAAATTGATTTTGCTCGTTGCCATGGCAACGGAGGCTCAGATCAGAATTTAATTGTGCATTTTATTTTTCATACATGGCAATACATAATATATCAAAGAATCGGTTAATTCTGAGACTATGTGTGCCGGACCCCTATTTAAAAATTTTGGTGCTTACAGAGAATTGCTCTTAAGATGTTAGTAACTCATGCAAAAAATGTAGAACAAGATCAGCACCGTGTTCTGTCGCGTTTGATCTCAGTCTACATTGTTTGCCAGATCGAACAGTTTATTCAAGTGCAGATTTTATATATAACACTTACATGCACCCAAGACTGACAAACGACCCGGCTATGTTTGGGTTGATTGTTTGGCATTCGACCCGAAGTTACTAATAAACAAGAGGGCCATGATGGCCCTGGATCGCTCACCTGATCCATAGAGGAACAAGTGGGCCCCGGGAAGGGCCATTATTGACCCCAGGGCTATAATGTGCATAATGTTGTGGAAGGTCTAAAAAGGTGAAGCTTCATACCAAATATCAACAAAGGCTGTAATTTGAACAATCTTGGCAAAGGTCCACTAGATGGAGCAACACTCCAAATATCAAAGACCTGCGGGCCTTGCGGTTTCAGAGAAGAAGATTTTTTAAAGATATTCCCTAGATAAGCCTATGTAAAACCAAATGGGCCCGGGGGGGGGGGGTGCATTTTGGCCTCAGGGCTATAATTTAAACAATCTTGATAGAGATCCACTAGATGAAGCTTCACACCAAATATCAAAGACCTCGGCCTCGCTGTTTCAGAGAAGAAGATTTTCAAAGGTTATCTCTGTATAAGTCTATGTAAAACCAAAGGGCCCCAGGACGGGGGCATTTGTGGCCGGGGGCTATAATGTGAACAATCTTGGTAGAGGTCCACTAGATGAAGCTCCATACCAAATATCAAAGACATGGGCCTTGCAGCTTTGGAGAAGATTTTTAAAGATTTCCCTATATAAGTCTATGTAAAACCATAGGGTCTCGGGGCAGGGGCATTTTTGGCCCCAGGGCTATAATTTGAACAATCTTGATAGAGGTCCAGTAGATGTAATTTCACACCAAATATCAAAAACCTAGGCCTTGTGGTTTCACGGAAGAAGATTTTTTAAAGATTTTCCCTATATAAGTCTATGTAAAACCAAAGGGCCCCCGGGAAGGGGGCATTTTTGGTCCTAGCACTATAATGTGAACAATCTTGGTAGGGGTCCACTAGATGAAGCTACATACCAAATATCAAAGACCTAGGCCTTGGGGTTTCAGAGAAGAAGATTTTTAAAGATTTTCCCTATCTAATCCCATGTAAAATCAAAGGGACCTAGAGCAGGGGCATTTATGGCCCCAGGGCTATAATTTGAACAATCTTGGTAGCGGTCCACTAAATGAAGCTTCATACCAAATATCAAAGACCTGGGCCTTGAGGTTTCAGAGAAGAAGATTTTTAAAGATTTTCCCTATATAAGCCCATGTTAAATCAAAGGGCCCCAGGGCGGGGGCATTTTGGGCCAGAGCACTATAATTTGAATAATCTTGGTAGCAGTCCACTAGATGAAGCTTCATACCAAATAGCCAAGACCTGAGCCTTGCGGTTTCAGAGAAGAAGATTTTTAAAGATTTTCCCTATATAAGCCCATGTAAAATCAAAGGGCCCACGGGCGGGGGCTTTTTTGGCCCGAGCACTATAATTTAAACAATCTTGGTAGCGGTCCGCTAGATGAAGCTTCATGCCAAATAGCAAAGACCTGGGCCTTGCGGTTTCAGAGAAGAAGATTTTTAAAGATTTTCCCTATAAAAGCCCATGTGAAATCAAAGGGCCCCGGGGCGGGGGCATTTTTGGCCCGAGCAATATAATTTGAACAATCTTGGTAGCGGTCCACTAGGTGTGGTTCATACCAAATAGCAAAGACCTGCGCCTTGCGGTTTCAGAGAAGAAGATTTTTAAAGATTTTCCCTATAGATATAAGCCCATGTAAAATCAAAGGGCCCCGGGGCGGGGGCATTTTGGGCCAGAGCACTATAATTTGAATAATCTTGGTAGCAGTCCACTAGATGAAGCTTCATACCAAATAGCCAAGACATGGGCCTTGCAGTTTCAGAGAAGAAGATTTTTAAAGATTTTCCCTATATAAGCCCATGTAAAACCAAAGGGACCCGGGGCGGGGGCATTTTTGGTCCCAGCACTATAATTTGAACAATCTTGGTAGGGGTCCACTAGATGAAGCTTCATACCAAATATCAAAGACCTGGGCCTTGCGGTTTCAGAGAAGAAGATTTTTTAAGTTTTCGGTGAAAAAATCTATTTTTGGCTCCTATGACCTATATGTGCAACGGACCGGAACCATTTGAACAACTTTGAAAGGGGACCACCTAAGAATCATTCCTGTGAAGTGTGGTCAGAATCCGATCATTGGTTTAGGAGGAGATGTCGTTTGAAGAAATTGTTTACGCACGCATGACAGACAAAAAGTGATCCTAATATAAAACACAAGAGGGCCATGATGGCCCTGGATCGCTCACCTGATCCATAGAGTAACAAGTGGGCCTCGGGGAGAGCCATTATTGACCCCAGGGTTATAATGTGCATAATGTATAGGGAGGTTTAAAAAAGCTGAAGCTTCATACCAAATATCAACAAAGGCTAGAATTTGAACAATCTTGGCAAAGGTCCACTAGATGAAGCTACACAAAAAATATCAAAGACTTTGGCCTTGCAGTTTCAGAGAAGAAGATTTTTTTAAAGATTTTCCCTATATAAGCCTATGTAAAACCAAAGGGTCCTGGGGGGGGGGGGGCATTTTTGGCCCCAGCACTACATAAGCCTATGTAAAATCAAATGGCCCCTAGGTGGGGGCATTTTTGGCCTCGGGGCTATAATTTAAACAATCTTGATACAGGTCTACTAGATGAAGCTTCATACCAAATATCAAAGACCTGGGCCTTGCTGTTTCAGAGAAGAAGATTTTCAAAGATTATCTCAATATAAGTCTATGTAAAACCAACGGGCCCCGGGGCGGGGGCATTTGTGGCCCGAGGGCTATAATTTGAACAATCTTGGTAGAGGTCCACTAGATGAAGCTCCATAACAAATATCAAAGATATAAGCCTTGCAGTTTCAGAGAAGAAGATTTTAAAGATATCCCTATGTAAGTCTATGTAAAACAAAAGGGTCTCGGGGCGGGGGCATTTTTTTTCCCAGCACTAAAATTTGAACAATCTTGATAGAGGTCCACAAGATGAAATTTCACACCAAATATCAAAGACCTAGGCCATGTGGTTTCACAGAAGAAGATTTTTAAAGATTTTCCCTATATAAGTCTATGTAAAACCAAAGGGCCACGAGGCGGGGGCATTTCTGGTCTCAGGGCTTTAATTTGAACAATCTTGGTAGAGTTCCACTAGCTAAAGCTTCATACCAAATATCAAAGACCTAGGCCTTGTGGTTTCAGAGAAGAAGATTTTTCAAGATTTTCCCTATACAAGTCTATGTAAAATTAAAGGGCCCCAGAGCGGGGGCATTTTTGGCCATCGGGCTATAATTTGAACAATCTCGGTAGAGGTCCAAAAGATGAAGCTTCATACAAAATATCAAAGACCTGGGCCTTGCAGTTTCAGAGAAGAAGATTTTTAAAGATTTTCCTTATATAAGCCTGTGTAAAACCAAAGGGCCCCGGGGCGGGGGCATTTTTGCCCCAGGCACTATAATTTGAACAATCTTGGAAGGTGTCCACTAGATGAAGCTTCATACCAAATATCAAAGACCTGGGCCTTGAGGTTTCAGAGAAGAAAATTTTTAAAGATTTTTCCCTATTTAAGCCCATGTAAAACCAAGGGGCCCAGGGGTGGGGGCATTTTTTGCCCAAGCACTATAATTTGAACAATCTTGGTAGGGGTCCACTAGATAAAGCTTCATACCAAATATCAAAGACCTCGGTCTTGCGGTTTCAGAGAAGAAGATTTTTAAAGATTTTCCCTATATAAGCCCATGTAAAACCAAAGGGCCCTGGGGCGGGGGCATTTTTGGCCCCAACACTATAATTTGAACAATCTTGGTAGGGGTCCACTAGATAAAGCTTCATACCAAATATCAAAGACCTGGGCCTTGCGGTTTCAGAGAAGAAGATTTTTTAAATTTTTGGTGAAAAAAATCTATTTTTGGCTCCTGTGACCTAGATGTGCAACGGACTGGAACCAGTTGAACAACTTTGAAAGGGGTCGTCCTAAGGATCATTCCTGTGAAGTTTGGTCAAAATTCGATCAGTGGTTTAGGAGGAGATGTCGTTTGAAGAAATTGTTTACGCACGGATGACAGACAAAAAGTGATCCTAATATTAATCACAAGACGGCCATGATGGCCCTGGATCGCTCACCTGATCTCTAGAGTAACAAGTGGGCCCCAGGGAGGGCCATTATTGACCCCAAGGTTATAATGTGCATAATGTTGAGGGAGGTCTAAAAAGGTGAAGTTCATACCAAATATCAACTAAGGCTATAATTGTCCACTAGATGAAGCTCCATACCAAATATCAAAAACATGGGCCTTGCAGTTTCAGAGAAGAAGTTTTCAAAGATTTCCCTATATAAGTTTATGTAAAACCAAAGGGTCTCGGGGCGGGGGCATTTTTGGCCCCAGGGCTATAATTTGCACAATCTTGATAGAGGTCCACTAGATGAAATTTCACACCAAATATCAAAGACCTAGGCCTTATGGTTTCACAGAAGAAATTTTTTTAAAGATTTTCCCTATATAAGTCTTTGTAAAACCAAAGGGCCCCCAAGGCGGGGGCATTTTTGGCCTCAGGGCTATTTGAACAATCTTGGTAGAGGTCCACTAGCTGAAGCTTCATACCAAATATTAAAGACCTAGGCCTTGTGGTTTCAGAGGTGAAGATTTTTCAAGATTTTCCCTATATAAGTCTATGTAAAACCAAAGGGCCCCGGGAGGGGGATGGGGTGCATTTTTGGCCCCAACACAATAATTTGAGCAATCTTCGTAGGGGTCCACTAGATGAAGCTTCATACCAAATAGCAAAGACCTGGGCCTTGCAGTTTCAGAGAAGAAGATTTTTAAAGATTTTCCCTATATAAGCCCATGTAAAATCAAAGGGCCCCGGGGCGGGGACATTTTTGGCCCCAGCACTATGATTTGAACCATCTTGGCAGGGGTCCACTAGATGAAGCTTCATATCAAATATCAAAGACCTGGGCCTTGCGGTTTCAGAGAAGAAGATTTTTACAGATTTTCCCTATATAAGCCCATGTAAAACCAAAGGGCCCCGGGGCGGAGGCATTTTTGGCCCCAGCACTATAATTTGAACAATCTTGATAGGGGTCCACCAGATGAAGCTTCATATCAAATATCAAAGACCTGGGCCTTGCGGTTTCAGAGAAGAAGATTTTTACAGATTTTCCCTATATAAGCCCATGTAAAACCAAAGGGCCCTGGGGCGGAGGCATTTTTGGCCCGAGCACTATAATTTGAACAATCTTGATAGGGGATCACCAGATGAAGCTTCATACCAAAAATCAAAGACCTAGGCCTTGTGGTTACAGAGAAGAAGATTTTTGAAGATTTTCCTATATAAGCCCATGTAAAACCAAATGGCCCCGGGGCGGGGGCATTTTTGGCCCCAGTACTATAATTTGAACAATCTTGGTAGGGGTCCACTAGATGAAGCTTCATACCAAATATCAAAGACTTGGGCCTTGCGGTCTCAGAGAAGAAGATTTTTTAAGTTTTCTGTCTAAAAATCTATTTTTGGCTCCTGTGACCTATATGTGCAACGGACCAGAACCATTTGAACAACTTTGAAAGGGAACCACCTAAAGATCATTCCTGTGAGGTTTGGTCAAAATCCGATCAGCGGTTTAGGAGGAGATGTCGTTTGAAGAAATTGTTTACGCACGGATGACAGACAAAAAGTGATCCTAATATAAAACACAAGAGGGCCATGATGGCCCTGGGTCGCTCACCTGATCCATAGTGTAACAAGTGGGCCCCAGAGAGGGCCATTATTGGCCCCAGGGCTTTAATGTGCATATTGTTCAGGGAGGTCTTAAAGGTGAAGCTTCATACCAAACATCAACAAAGGCTATAATTTGAACAATCTTGGCAAAGGTCCACTAGATGAAGCTACATATCAAATATCAAAGACCTGGGCCTAGCGGTTTCAGAGAAGAAGATTTTTAAAGCTTTTGCCTATATAAGCCTATGTAAAACCAAAGGGCCCCTGGACGGGGGCATTTTTTGCCCCAGCACTATAATTTGAACAATCTTGGTAGGGGTCCACTAGATGAAGCTTCATACAAAATATCAAAGTCCTGGGCCTTGTGGTTTCAGACAAGAAGATTTTTAAAGATTTTCCCTATATAAGCCTATGTAAAACCAAAGGGCCCCGCGGCGGGGGCATTTTTGGCCCCAGCACTATAATTTGAACAATCTTGGTAGGGGTCCACTAGATGAAGCTTCATACCAAATATCAAAGACCTGGGCCTTGTGGTTTCAGAGAAGAAGATTTTAAAGATTTTCCCTATATAAGCCAATGTAAAACCAAAGGGCCCCGTGGCGGGGGCATTTTTTGTTCCAGCACTTTAATTTGAACAATCTTGGTAGGGGTCCACTAAATGAAGCTTCATACCAAATATCAAAGTCCTGGGCCTTGTGGTTTCAGAGAAGAAGATTTTTTTTTTATTTTCCCTATATAAGCCTATGTAAAACCAAAGGGCCCCGGGGCGGGGGCATTTTTGGCCCCAGCACTATAATTTGAACAATCTTGGTAAGGGTCCACTAGATGAAGCTTCATACCAAATATCAAAGACCTGGGCCTTGTGGTTTCAGAGAAGAAGATTTTTAAAGATTTTCCCTATATATGCCAATGTAAAACCAAAGGGCCCCGTGGCGGGGGTATTTTTTTGTCCCAGCACTATAATTTGAACAATCTTGGTAGGGGTCCACTTGATGAAGATTCATACCAAATATCAAAGTCCTGGGCCTTGTGGTTTCAGAGAAGAAGATTTTTTTTTATTTTCCCTATATAAGCCTATGTAAAACCAAAGGGCTTCGGGGCGGGGGCATTTTTGGCCCCAGCACTATAATTTGAACAATCTTGGTAGGGGTCCACTAGATGAAGCTTCATACCAAATATCAAAGACCTGGGCCTTGTGGTTTCAGAGAAGAAGATTTTTAAAGATTTTCCCTATATAAGCCAATGTAAAACCAAAGGGCCCTGTGGCGGGGGGCATTTTTTTTCCCAGCACTAAAATTTGAACAATCTTGGTAGGGGTCCACTAGATGAAGCTTCATACCAAATATCAAAGTCCTGGGCCTTGTGGTTTCAGAGAAGAAGATTTTTAAAGATTTTCCCTATATAAGCCTATGTAAAACCAAAGGGCCCCGTGGCGGGGGCATTTTTGGTCCCGGCACTTTAATTTGAACAATCTTTGTAGGGGTCCACTAGATGAAGCTTCATACCAAATATCAAAGACCTGGGCCTTGTGTTTCAGAGAAGAAGATTTTTTAAGATTTTCCCTATATAAGCCTATGTAAAACCAAAGGGCCAGGGGGCGGGGGCATTTTTTGTCCCAGCACTGTAATTTGAACAATCTTGGTAGGGGTCCACTGGATGAAGCTTCATACCAAAAATCAAAGTCCTGGGCCTTGTGGTTTCAGAGAAGAAGATTTTTAAAGATTTTCCCTATATAAGCCTATGTAAAACCAAAGGGCCCCGTGGCGGGGGCATTTTTGGCCCCAGCACTATAATTTGAACAATCTTGGTAGGGGTCCACTAGATGAAGCTTCATACCAAATATCAAAGACCTGGGCCTTGTGGTTTCAGAGAAGAAGATTTTTAAAGATTTTCCCTATATAAGCCAATGTAAAACCAAAGGGCCCCGTGGCGGAGGGCATTTTCTGTCCCAGCACTATAATTTGAACAATCTTGGTAGGGGTCCACTAGATGAAGCTTCATACCAAATATCAAAGTCCTGGGCCTTGTGGTTTCAGAGAAGAAGATTATTAAAGATTTTCCCTATATAAGCCTATGTAAAACCAAAGGGCCCCGGGGCGGGGGCATTTTTGGCCCCAGCACTATAATTTGAACAATCTTGGTAGGGGTCCACTAGATGAAGCTTCATACCAAATATCAAAGACCTGGGCCTTGTGGTTTCAGAGAAGAAGATTTTTAAAGACTTTCCCTATATAAGCCAATGTAAAACCAAAGGGCCCCATGGCGGGGGCATTTTTTGTCCCAGCACTAAAATTTGAACAATTTTGGTAGGGGTCCACTAGATGAAGCTTCATACCAAATATCAAAGTCCTGGGCCTTGTGGTTTCAGAGAAGAAGATTTTTAAAGATTTTCCCTATATAAGCCTATGCAAAATCAAAGGGCCCCGTGGTGGGGGCATTTTTTGTCCCAGCACTATAATTTGAACAGTCTTGGTAGGGGTCCACTGGATGAAGCTTCATACCAAATATCAAAGTCCTGGGCCTTGTGGTTTCAGAGAAGATTTTTAAAGATTATCCCCATATAAGCCTATGTAAAACCAAAGGGCCCCGTGGCGGGGGCATTTTTGGCCCCAGCACTATAATTTGAACAATCTTGGTAGGGGTCCACTAGATGAAGCTTCATACCAAATATCAAAGACCTGGGCCTTGTGGTTTCAGAGAAGAAGATTTTTAAAGATTTTCCCTATATAAGCCAATGTAAAACCAAAGGGCCCTGTGGCGGGGGCATTTTTCGTCCCAGCACTATAATTTGAACAATCTTGGTAGGGGTCCACTAGATGAAGCTTCATACCAAATATCAAAGTCCTGGGCCTTGTGGTTTCAGAAAAGAAAATTTTTAAAGATTTTCCCTATATAAGCCTATGTAAAACCAAAGGGCCCCGGGGCGGGGGCATTTTTGGCCCCAGCACTATAATTTGAACAATCTTGGTAGGGGTCCACTAGATGAAGCTTCATACCAAATATCAAAGACCTGGGCCTTGTGGTTTCAGAGAAGAAGATTTTTAAAGATTTTCCCTATATAAGCCAATGTAAAACCAAAGGGCCCCATGGTGGGGGCATATTTTGTCCCAGCACTAAAATTTGAACAATCTTGGTAGGGGTCCACTAGATGAAGCTTCATACCAAATATCAAAGTCCTGGGCCTTGTGGTTTCAGAGAAGAAGATTTTTAAAGATTTTCCCTATATAAGCCTATGCAAAACCAAAGGGCCCCGGGGCGGGGGCATTTTTGGCCCCATCACTATAATTTGAACAATCTTGGTAGGGGTCCACTAGATGAAGCTTCATACCAAATATCAAAGACCTGGGCCTTGTGGTTTCAGAGAAGAAGATTTTTAAAGATTTTCCCTATATAAGCCTATGTAAAACCAAAGGGCCCCAGGGCGGGGGCATTTTTGGCCCCAGCACTATAATTTGAACAATCTTGGTAGGGGTCCACTAGATGAAGCTTCATACCAAATATCAAAGACCTGGGCCTTGTGGTTTCAGAGAAGAAGATTTTTTAAGTTTTTGGTGAAAAAAAATCTATTTTTGGCTCCTGTGACCTAGATGTGCAACAGACCGGAACCATTTGAACAACTTTGAAAGGGGACCACCTAAGGATCATTCCTGTGAAGTTTGGTCAAAATCCGATCAGTGGTTTAGGAGGAGATGTCGTTTAAAGAAATTGTTTACGCACGGACGGACGGACGGACGGACGGACGCACGACGGACGACGGACAAAAAGTGATCCCAAAAGCTCACCTCGTCACTACGTGACGGTGAGCTAACAAGAGGGCCCAGAGGGCCCTGAATCACTCACCTGAGAATTAGTGTCTCCAGTACATTCTAGGCCCAATGGCTATAATTTGAACAAACTTGGTAATGGTCCACTAGATGAAGCTTCATTCCAAATATTCAAGACCTGGGCCTTCTGGTTTCAGACAAGAAAATTTTTAAAGGTTTTCCCACTATAAGCCTATGAAAACCAAAGGTTCCCAGAGTGGGGGCATTTTTGGTTTTGTTTGTTTGATTTGAGGTTTAACGTCCCCGTCAACACTGTAAAGGTCATTTTGGAGACGTTGCTTCCAATTTTGTGGGACTTTTACCCAACATTGAGATGAAATGACATCTCAAGCCCTGTTGCCCAATGAAACAAATAGGGTTTATTAGCATGGACGGTCCGCCTCAAACCGCGGTTCCTGGAAAGGCTTAGATCCTCTAAGCGGTTTACCAGTGCTAGTGTGCGGGCCTAGATTCAGCTCTGCGTGGAAGCATCATGCAGCCCATATATTTCTTCAAACCCCTATGGGCGGGGGCTTGGGGGCATTTTTGGCCCAAGGGCTATAGTTTGAACAATCTTGAAAGAGGTCCACTAGATGAAGCTTCACACCAAATACCAAAGATCTTGGCCTTGCAGATTCAGACAAGAAGATTTTTAAAGATTTTCCATGTATAAGCCTACGTAAAACCAAAAGCCCCAGGGGTGGGGGGTTTTTTGGCCCCAGGGCAATAATTTTAACAATCTTGGTAGAGGTCCATTAGATTAAGCTTCACACCAAATATCAATGACCTGGGCCTTGCGGTTTCAGAGAAGAAAAGTTTTAAAGATTTCCCCTATATAAGCTTAGGTGAAACCAAAGGCCCCCTTGGCGGGGGCATTTTTGGCCCAAGGGCTATAATTTGAACAATCTTGGTAGAGGTCCACTAGGTGAAGCTTCATACCAAATATCAAAGACCTTGGCCTTGTGTTTTCAGAGAAGAAGATTTTAAAAAGTTTTCCTATATAAGCCTATGAAAAACCAAAGGGTCCAAGGGTGGGGCCATTTTCGGCCCCAGGGCTATAATTTGCACAATCTTGAAAGAGGTCAACTAGATGTAGCTTCACACGAAATATCAAAGATCTGGGCCTTGTGGTTTCAGAGAAGAAGATTTTTAAAGATTTTCCCTGTATAAGCCTATGTAAAACCAAAGGCCCCCGGGGCGGGGACATTTTTGGCCCCATGGCTATAATTTGAACAATCTTAGTTAATGTCCACCAGGTGAAGCTTCACACCAAATATTAAACACCTGGGCCTTGTGGTTTCAGAGAAGAAGATTTTTAAATGATTTTCCCTATATAAGCCTATGTAAAACCATAGGCCCCCGGGACGGGGTCATTTTGGCCCCCAGGGCTATAATTTGAACAATCTTGGCAGAGGTCCACTAGTTGAAGCTTCACACCAAATATCAAAGATCTGGGCCTTTCAGTTTCAGAGAAGAAGATTATTAAAGATTTTCCCTGTATAAGCCTATGTTATAACAAAGGCCCCAGGGGCGGGGGCATTTTTGGCCCCTAGGGCTATAATTTGAACAATCTTGGTAGAGGTCCACTAGATGAAGCTTCACACCAAATATCAAAGATCTGGGCCTTGCAGTTTCAGAGAAGAAGATTTTTTAATGATTTTCCCTGTATAAGCCTATGTAAAACCATAGGCCCCCAGGGGCGGGGGCATTTTGGCCCCAGGGCTATAATTTGAACAATCTTGGTAAAGGTCCACTAGATGAAGCTTCACACCAAATATCAAAGATCTGGGCCTTGCGGTTTCAGAGAAGAAGATTTTTTAATGATTTTCCCTATATAAGCCTATGTAAAACCATAGGCCCCCGGGGCGGGGGCATTTTGGCCCCCAGGGCTATAATTTGAAGAATCTTGGTAGAGGTCCACCAGATGAAGCTTCATACCAAATATCAAAGATCTGGGCCTTGCAGTTTCAGAGAAGAAAATTTCTAAAGATTTTCCCTGTATAAGCCTATGTAAAACCAAAGGCCTTCCGGGGCGGGGGCATTTTTGGCCCCAAGGCTATAATTTGAACAATCTTAGTAGAGGTCCACCAGGTAAAGCTTCACACCAAATATAAAAGACCTGGGCCTTGTGGTTTCAGAGAAGAAGATTTTTTAATGATTTTCCCTATATAAGCCTATGTAAAACCAAAGGCCCCCGGGGCGGGGGCATTTTGGCCCCCAGGGCTATAATTTGAACAATCTTGGTAGAGGTTCACTAGATGAAGCTTCATACCAAATATCAAAGACCTAGGCCTTGCGGTTTCAGAGAAGAAGATTTTTAAAGTTTTCGTTTAAAAAAACTATTTTTAGCTACTGTGACCCAGATGTGCAATGGACCGGAACCATTTGAACAATTTTGAAAGGGGACCACCTAAGGATCATTGCTGTAAAGTTTGGTCAAAATCCTATCAGTGGTTTAGGAGGAGATGTCATTTGAAGAAAAAGTTTACGCACACACACACACACACACACACACACGCACGCACGCACTGACGACGGACGACGGACGAAAAGTGATCACAAAAGCTCACCTTGTCACTACGTGACTGGTGAGCTAAAAATGCGGTTCAGAGCTAACGTCTACGTGACTATCACTGACTTCTCAGAATAACTTTTTTCTTGCAGAAAATAGCCGCAGTGAGATCAGGGTATTCCAAAAGACTGAAGAGGGTCATCCTGGAATCATGGGGTGAGCTTGGCAAACAGTGTAGACCAAGTTCGGACGCTGCAGGACGCGCTTCTTATCAAAATCTTCACTATTTGTTTGGAATTTCAGAGTTAAATTAAACAGTTTTATCTCAGCCCAGGGCTTTCACCCCAACCTACATCTTCCCCCCCCCCCCCCCCAACACTTTCGGTACTTTGATTCTGAAACCAAACGATTGCATGATTACACACGCTTAGGCACCATGCCCTGAAGCTAAAAAGGTTAAATCAATCAACCGTGACGTATGGTTACCAGTCCGGCTACGCTCCTGTGTTTTGTTTTGTTTGATTTTAGGTTTAACGTCCCCGTCAACACTGTATAGGTCATTTTGGAGACGTTGCTTCCAATTTTGTGGGACTTTTACCCGACACTGAGATGTAATGACATTTCAAGCCCTGCCGCCCGATGAAACCAAATGGACGGTCCGACTCGCACCGCTTTGCCTGGGCAGGCTTAGATGCTCTAAGCAGATTACCAGTACTCTTGTTCGGGTCGGTTTCAGCTCTGCGTGGAAGCATCATGCAGCCCATCTATTTCTTTAAGCCCCGATGGGCGGGTCCAACGATCCTGTGTTCAACCTTCACACCAGCACTGATAGAAACCACATGTTCAGGATCAAACTTTTGATGTGTGATGTAAGGTCGTGCCTAGAAAACAAGAAATTGTGTTTTATTCTCAAAAAGCATCAAGTGAGAACGTATTGCAACATTTTCATTAAACCCTGGACATTTAGAGTGGGTGAGTATTTGAGTTTTACGTCCCACCAACAGCTAAGGTCATACGGAGACGATGCCTCGGTTTAAAGACACATCCGAAAGTCTGGAGAAGTCCGAGATCGATCCTGCGATCACTGGTTTACAAGGCGAGTAGCATAAACACTACACCATGGATGCTTCTAATGGACATTAAGAAGCTGGTCGAAAGCGGATGGCGTTGACTCTGATTTTGGGTGCCACATGTGTGTGATATATTTGTCTGTTGGAGCGACTTCTTACTATCAACAGAAGACGCTAGTGGACGTCGACGTAGCGGAAGACCGACGTCAGTACGTCAAGATCGATTCATCCGACAGACGCATATGCGAAGCAGATTTCCGCCGGCATCTGCTACACTGTACCTGTAGATAAACAAAGGGTTTCGACTACCGACTACCGGTCCCGATAGCTCAGTTGGTAGAGTGTCCGCTCCGGGGAACGGGAGGTCCCGGGTTCGATCCCGGGCCGCGACATACCAAAGTCGTTAAAATGGTACTAGCTGCTCCTCGCCTGGCACTCAGATTTACGGGGAAGAGCTAGGACTGGTCGACCCAGTGTCAGGATAATGTGACTGGGTGTTGTATCATGTAATGTGTCTGGGACATGATACTTCAGTGAGGCAGCACTATAAAACTGAGCATTGAGCTCCCTGTCGCAACCAGACAGCGTCGTGATATGACTGAAAAATTGTTGAAAGCGACGTTAAACCCGAATTCACACACACACACTCAACTACCGACTAATACGCACTGACACTGTTCGTCGCCCTTGTGCGATGCATTTTTGAGAGCTAGACGTCCCTGTCGTGACCAAAATTCAGACGTCGACACAGTACGGAACACTTACGCTGGTGCATGAAATACATACATGTATATTGGCGTCCAAGCGACTCGCGTGATATGCGTTTCAGTGACACATCGCACTTCAACGTGAATCACACCGATTGTCGTTTCGGGATGTTTCGACATATAGTTGTAAGGTATGCCGAGGCGACGCGTTCGTAATAGAGCATGGCATATCGGATGGAATTTAAGCTAAATGGTATGTCGAGCTATTGCATGTAGCTAGCGACATTAAGAACATTCAAGATCATGGCTGAGACGTTAACTAAACAGCGAGACGTTACATCAATCAAGTGCGTTGGCCTCATATGGTTCCATTTATTTGTTTACGCTCAGAATCCGGGATATCTAATCCAGCAGGATTACGCGCGGGTTTATAGTGCTGTTCTTACTCAAAAATGTCTTCAAGCCAATGGAATTCATGTACTGGACTGACCAGCCTTTCACCTCCGATCTCTTTGTGAAAAATAGAGTATCTTTTGTGGGGAGGTACCCACAACCGACCAGACAAAAATGTTAGTAATTGACGTTAGCATTGTTAAAACTTGAATTTTAATGTTTGGTTTTGAAAACGTAAATAGTTTCTTTCCAAAATTTGAAACATCGAATGGCATTTCATGATACCACCGGTGTATAGACATCTGAAAACATATCATACAATGGAATTTGCAGAACTACTTTTCTAAATTTTAAGAGCTTTTTAGAAAGGTTGTCTGTAAGTTTTCACAGTATTTTGATTTTCTCATAGAAGCTGTCATTTCAGTGCCTTTTGGCGCTTTGATTTTTTCAACGGAGCGGAACAATTGAAGCTATTCATCAAGAAAACACGCCTATAAGATTCTGACACCCTTGAACCCGATTTTTATATAGTAAAACTGGGGTCTACAGGGGTAAACCTTATTTTTCTTATGTCTGCTCTTAAATATAGATTGTGGGTACTCGTTAGAACTCCCTCAATGAGGCGGTTTAACGAGTGCCCACCATCTATATTTTGAGCAGAAATAAGAAATATATCACAATTTTTCATTTTAAAATTTTCATTTTTTCGGTGATTAAGGTGGCAATGTATTTGTATAGGCGTGTTTGCGTAATGCATGTAGGGAGCCGCCTCTGCTACATTCATGTGAAAGTTTGAATATAATTTGCCTTAGGGTTCATGACCCTCTTGCCCTTAGCACTGCTACAAAATGTAGATTGTTGGTAATCGTTGGAACCGCCTCACTGAAGCGCTCATTAACATTACGATAACACAACCGTGCGACATTGTGCAATTTTTCACATCTCCAAAATGGCTACTTTTCTGATGAAAATCGTGATATTTTTCTTATTTATACTGCAAACATAGGTTGTGCCGGGGTGCTCGTTAGAATCGCCTCTTTGGGGCGGTTCTAACGAGTACCCACAACCTATATATATGTCTTATGTCTTAGAGCAGTGATAAGAAAGATAATGTATACCCCTGTAAACCCCCAGTTTTACTATATTAAAGTGGGGTTCAAGGTGATCAATATTATATAGGCATGTTTTCATGATGATTTTGCACATCTCCAAAATGGCTACTTTTCTGATGAAAATCCGTGATATTTTTTCTTATTTATACTGCAAACATAGGTTGTGGGTGCTCGTTAGAATTGAGGCGGTTCTAACGAGTACCATCAACCTATGTCTTAGAGCAGAAATAAGAAAGATAAACCCTGTAAACCCCAGTTTTCTCTGTATAAAGTGGTGTGTAGTGGGTGTTCATTTCACGGACTTGTTTACGACATGAGATGGTTCTAATGCCCACCCACAATCTATGTTTGGAGAAGAAATACGAAAAAATATGTGTGAATTTTTCATCCTAAAAATGCAGTGTTTGAGATAATAAAAATGCACGGGTATGTTATCCTAATGAAAGGTTCGCGCTTTAGATTTGATCTACGTTACAGCTGACCGCCAAACTGTGATTTATTACTCAACAAATCGCAGTTAGAGCTGATCTATTTATTGAGCATACCATGTTGGTTTAAACAATATTTTATTCAAACTTCAGTAGATGAGCAACACAAATACATAGATGTGGAATGTATGAGGATCTGAACGGAAGCCTATGGCTTATAGAGTTCATTTCCTTGTAGTATCAATAAATTCACATGTAGTATCAATAAATTCACAGCAATAAAATTTGTCTGTGTGACAACATGAATAACTAGTTCATATCATTTAAACGCATACTGTTTTTTTTTTTTTTTTTTTTTGGTTTTACGGCCCTTTCAAGATTATTTCACTCATATTGAGCCGATCGTTAATCTGAAGTGGGCGAAAACCGGAGTACCCGGAGAAAAACCACCTGACCTTCCGTTGCAGAACTTGGCGTCTCACATATGACCCGAGCGAGGCTCGAACCACAGTGGTGAGAGACCTAATGATCAAGAGTCAGCGCTCTTGACCACTAGGCCACGGAGGCCCGTAAACGCATACTGTATATGTTTCTGAATAGAGAAATGAAAAGATAATGCACATAAGCAGGGAGGATGATAAATGACTAAATGAGATCATGAAAGCATCAGGCGAAACACCGTGGAACGCAATGTCAAGCTTGGTTCTGATCCAAGCCAAGCAGGTACACAACGCGGAGGCAACACCACATTAACGCCGATACAACGTCATGGTGTTGCATCGACGTCGATGCGACACCGCCCAAACGTCAGTGCGCCGGGTAGGAGTGGTCGCAGAGTGGCACTCTGATTTTAATTAAACCGTTTAGTAGCCAAAATATACAACTGGACGCGTCTAAAGATGGCATTATTCACGGTTACATTTTCATCTGTTTTCCCATTTAGTAGCATATTTACTGTCAATGACAGGCCGAGTCCAGAAAAGTATCGCTGTCTCAAGTCACTATAGTGAACACAAGATAACAAAACATGAAAGGATGTTTCTGGTGCTCCACACGAACAGAGGGGGCTTGCAACCAAGTTTTTATTGTATAGATGATGATTTAAGGACCTGCATTCAAGCCTTAAACGTGTGTACAGAATTTGTTTGTTTGATTTGAGGTTTAACGTCCCCGTCAACACTGTAATGGTCATTTTGGAGACGTTGCTTCCAATTTTGTGGGACTTTTACCCAACATTGAGATGAAATGACATCTCAAGCCCTGTCGCCCAATGAAACCAATAGGGTTTATAAGCATGGACGGTCCAACTCGCACCGCGGTTCCTTGACAGGCTTAGATCCTCTAAGTGGTTTACCAGTACTAGTGTGCGGGCCGGATTCAGCTCTGCGTGGAAGCATCATGCAGCCCATATATCTCTTCAAGCCCCTATGGGCGGGGGCCGTGTGCAGAATTTGTCCCAGGCGTGATGTTTGTATGGTATTATAATAGATTGGTGGAATTCGTACTTGGGACTTGAGTTTATGCTTAAATACAAGTAAGGAGGCCGATTCTTTTACATCTTGATCCAGCAAGTTCCATTCTCTTAGAGTCGATGGTAAAAAGGAATTAAAATGGTATGTCGTTCTAGAGGCAGATATCACAAAGTTTGTAATATTTCGAAGAGTGTATCGTGTTTGTTCCTGGACTCTTGGAGGGATCAATTCTTGTAGGTAAGGAGGAGTCAGATTATTCACCATTTTATATAGTTGACATAATTTATGTTTTTCGCGGCGAGTCGTTAATGGTTCTATACAAGTGTCATCATATAACATTTGTGTACTACATAATTTAGTAGCTCCTGTGAGTAGTCGAGCAGCATCAAGCTGGATATTTTCTAAGTTACGTTTATTTTCAAGACTATAGTTATCCCATATTATGTCGCCATACTCTAACAATGGCCTAACAAACGTTGTATACAGCTTAAGCAGGGAACACCTATCTAAAGCAAATTTGTGTCGCCTTAATGCCCCTAATCGTTTGCACGCCTTTTCTTGTATAGTTTTTAAATGATCATTCCATGAGAAGTTACAAGATATTATTAACCCAAGATGTTTATGCTTTGGAACCTCCTTTATTTGAGTATCACCCATGAACAATGGAGGATGATATAATTTTATTCTTTTCTTGGAAATGAGAAGGACCTCAGTTTTGAGCGCATTGAATAAAACTAACCACTGTTTTGCCCAAGCAAGTATTTTCTTTAAATCGCCGTTTAAAGTCGCTGCGGAAGCAAGAGGATCGTCAACTATTTCGAGCATACCATGTTAACAACACGGTAACATATCGTCCTCCTGCATACGCTTTTTAACCCAAATTTATGTAAAGAAAGGTTGGTCGACTAATGTTCAGAATATTTTGTTACCACGGCTGCATATAAACCACATATAAACACATCCCAGCAGGCACAGGTCGCTATGGCAACGTCAAGTCAACGTCGGTGCAACGTAATGACGTTGCACCGACGTCGATGTGACTTTGCATAAACGCCATGACGTTGTACCGACGTTGTTGTGACGTCACATTAACGTCATGTGCCTGCTTGGATATCGGGGGTACATGTTAGATAAATAAGGATCATGTTAGTAAATCCGTGCAAGGAACACCCTAAACCCCACTTTGTATAGAGCAAACTGGGATTTGCCTATTTCTGGTTCAAGACATAGGTTGTGGGTACTCGTTGGAACCGCCTCGGTGAGGCGGTTCTAACGAGCACCCAAAACCTATGTTTTATGTACAAATAAGAAAAATATTACAAATTCTCATCAGAAAAATTACCTTCTTTGAGGTATGAAAGTACGGAGTACATCACACTGATATGTTATCGTGCTGGCAACCAATGTATAATCAATCAATGGACAACCAACCAGTAGATCCCCCAGCTATTAGACGTCCTGCCTTGCCGTGGCGCTGGGGGCTCAATTCTCACTGGGCACATTGCTGCTGTGGTCTTGTGCCCACTGAGAAGAGCTAAAGGAAGTACCAGCCGTTTGCCGTGGGTGGCGTCCTGTAAGCCGGAAGAAGGGATCCTGGAATCAATTACTCGCCCTTATAAACAAATCTTGGAACGAGGGTGCCATCCCTTCACAATGGAAGGAGAGCACCATCGTTCCAATATTAATGCCGGACAAGGACCCACGTGAATAAAATCATATAGGCCAATATCTCTGACGTCATCCATATGCAAAATCATGGAAACAATGATAGCATCTAATTTAACGGCACACATCGAAAAAAAAAACCTTTTGGCAAACGAATACCCCCAGGTATTAGACTTCCTGCCTTGCCGTGGCCCTGGGGGCTCAATTCCCACTGGGCACATTGCCGCTGTGGTCTCTGTGCCCACTGGGAAGAGCTAAAGGAAGTACCAGTCGTTTGCCGTGGGTGGCGTCCTGTAAGCCGGAAGAAGGGATCCTGGAGGTTGAGGGTTACCTGAGGTGGCAGTGCTTCAGGTACCCGACACGCCTCTTTGGCCTGGCTTTTCGGTGTAGACGGGTGGCCATGCGGTCCGGCACGACCAATCGGCTGGTCACGCCGAGCCCTAGAGATACCGCTTTGCTTTCTCTTCATTTTTTTTGTATCTTTCCTGATACCAACCATATGCCCATTTAGCTTACCCTTTTCTGTCTTTTTATCTCTAGAGGGCGGTGGCTAAACGGATCAATTGTGTAGGCATTCTGTTTATACGAGTATATCTCACGTGTATCTCTAACACCTGCGAGTTGGATAACCACTCCATTATGGCGTTCCCTTGTAGGGCTCCACGGAGGGCGGAGAGCACTTGGGACGAAACTAGGATTTTTTCCTTATGGCTAATGGAAAAAAAACAACATAACCGCAACGCACATATCCGCAAAGCAGCTAAACGTAAAAAAGACGAGGAATCATCCGAAACGGATGAACCCAGTCAGCAGTCAAGTCAGCAGTCTAGTCAGCAGTCTGAAACTCCAAAGCTCAACACTTTTCCACGCGTCTTGTTGATAACATCACGTGATGATACACGTACAGTATCAGATTTATCACCTTTTGTGATCGAAAAGAGTATACTGTCCATTGCCGGACATCCAAAAAGTATCAAAACGCTGAAGTCAGGTGATCTCCTCTTGGAAGTCGAGAGAGAACAGCAGGTCAAAAGCTTGGTACCACAAAGCTATTCGATCTCAACGTCAAAGTATCGTTGCACAAAACACTCAATTCATGTAAAGTTGTCATCCGCAGCCCAGAGCAACGATACCGAGATTATTGAGAATTTAAGAGATGAAGGCGTCATTGGTGTACGTAACATCCAAGTTCGTAGAGGTGGTGTATAAAAGCCAACAAGTACCTACGTGTTGACATTTAATGCACCAGTTCTGCCCAAGAAAATAAAAGTTGCATATCTGTCTGTTAACGTAGAGGTGTATATACCAAACCCTCTCAGATGTTATCATTATCAGGTTTTTGGTCACCACGAAAGCAGATGTCAGAAGAAACAACTCTGTCCAAACTGTGGTGAAGAAAAACATGTCGATATGCATCAAAACTTCAAGGATGAGGCCAAATGCGTCAATTGTGGTGACAAGCATGCTGTTTTCTCTCGAGATTGTCCGGCATGGAAAAAAGAAAATATACTCACTGTCAAATACCAAAGGGGGATAACATTCCCAGAAGCGCAGAAAATTGTTGATGAACGATACACAACACCAACCACCAGTTACGCCAGCATCACAAAGGGTGCTGGTGTAACAGTTTCCAGCTCCGCAACACAGACTGCTGAATCATACATAGCTGAACTGAAAAAATCTGGTGAATGGAGTAAATCCACTCCAGCACCACAAAGTTCAACCAGTTTATCTAATGGCGCAATCCAGGTTGCTCCGGATCGGTCGACAGCGACCGTACCGAAGCCAGCGCCGCATGCAAAAGAGAAACTCGACTCAGGTCAGATTAATAAGGGATCAGAAGATCCGAAAAAAAAAACAACACATGTCTCAAAAACAAACAGACAGACAACGTAAAATGGAAAGAGACAATATAAAATTCCAGAACAGCTTCGGATCTTTGAGTGACAGTGATATGGAGTTCACTGAAACATCACCAAGCGGCAATAACAGATCGAGGTCAGCGACACCTAGAGGTGGTGGTAGCATATCTATATCACCAACTGCAGCTCCAAAATAGTTTCTAGTCTTAATCTCTCCATAAAATGGATTTAAAACACAAAATAATACAATGGAATTGTCGAGGTCTTGAATCAAATTATAATGAACTCTTATTACTTATTTCGTTATTAAACCCATCGGTTTTTTGTTTGCAAGAAACTTTTTTTTTAAAAACTGATGACAACATTGATGTCAGGGGTTTCAATACATACAACTATATCTATTCAAATGGTAACAAACCATCTGGTGGCAGTTCAGATTTTGTTAAATCATGTTTACCACAAAGAGAGATCAAGTTAAAAACAGACCTACAAGCTGTAGCAGGGTCGGTTTCTCTGGATAAAGAAACTACAATTTGCTCTCTATATATCCCACCCTCATTTTCTTTAAAGCCCGAATACCTTGACTCATTGCCGAGTCAACTTCCATCGCCATATCTTTTAGTTGGCGACTTCAATGGTCACAATAGTCTATGGGGCTGTAAAGATATCAATAACAGAGGAGCACTTGTCGAAGATTTTATTGCAAAGAGCGATCTTTGCTTGATGAATGATAAATTTTATACTTACCTTCACCCTGCGACAGGTCATTTGTCTTCTTTAGGTATCTCTTTGTGTCACCCATCTCTCTTCTTGGACTATGACTGGTCTGTTCATGATGATCAGTGCGGAAGTGATCACTTCCCTGTTATAATTGAGAGTGTAAACGAACCATATGAGGACTGTAACCCGAAATGGAAAATGAATAAAGCCGACTGGGAATTATTCCATAATTTATATGAAGAAGAGTTATCAGTTGATCACTTAAATGAATCATCTGACATTGTTGCTGAGTTCACAGATACAATTATTAATATATCAAAACAATGCATTCCAAAGACCTCCACAAATACTAAGAAATTGGTTTAATAATGACTGTAAAGAAGCTATTCAAAAGCGCAAACAGGCTCTAAATAAGTTCTGCAAAAGTCCCACTTCAGAAAAGCTAAACGACGTTAAAGTTTTTAGAGCTAAAGCTCGGCGAACAATCCGAGCTTCAAAACGAAAGTCATGGAGAGAATATGTCTCCAAATTGAACTATAAAACCCCCATTAAAAAGGTTTTGGATATGGTACGAAAAATTTCTGGAAAAACAAAGTCCCCTAGTTTTACACCTTTAAATACTGGTTTTGACACAAAAGCTTCAACTAAAAAAGATATTTCAGATACTCTTGGTAGCACATTCTTGAGTAATTCATCACCGCGAAATTATTCTGACACTTTTAGAAATTTCCAAAAGGACCAAGAGAAGAGAAATCTTAACTTCAAATCCCACAATCACGAAGAATACAACAAACCTTTTAACTTATCCGAACTAGTTGAAGCCATTGACAAATCACATGATACGGCAACCGGCCCCGATGAAATTCATTATCAGATGCTTAAGCATCTGCCAAAAAGTTCTCTTTAAACACTTTTAGATATCTATAATAATATTTGGGAAACGGCAGTCTGTCCTGAGAGCAGGCGTTTTGCTTCTGTTGTACCAATTCCAAAACCAGGGAAAGATCATGCAGAACCTACGAATTATCGACCGATAGCTTTGACAAGCTGTTTGTGTAACACATTGGAGAGAATGATAAACAAGAGATTAGTCTGGTACTTAGAGTCCAACAACCTCATTTCAGAATATAAGTCAGGTTTTCGTTCGGAACGTAGTACCAACGACAATTTAGTAAGACTAGAAACATTTATACGAAATGCTTTTATTAACAAAGAACACGTAGTAGCTGTCTTTTTCGACTTGGAGAAAGCATATTATACCACATGGCGTTATGGAATATTGAGAGATCTCCATAACGTAGACTTAAGGGGAAAACTTCCCAGCTTTATTAAAAGTTTTTTAGGTGAGCGTGTATTTCAAGTGCGCGTTGGATCTACCCTGTCAGATCTCTATGAACAAGAGCAGGGTGTCCCACAAGGTTGTGTTCTCTCAACTACGCTATTTAACATCAAAATAAATAATATTGTACAATGTTTGGACGACAAAACAGACTGTTCATTATATATTGATGATTTTTGTATATGTTACCGTTCAAAAAATATGGAAACAATTGAACGAAAGTTGCAACAAAATTTAAAAATAATAGAAGAATGGACTGATAAAAATGGTTTCAAGTTCTCCAAGTCGAAAACGCAGTGTGTTCATTTTTGTAAGCTACGGAAGAAACACGAACATCCTTCCTTGTTTTTATACGGATCGCAAATTCCTGTTGTTGAAGAAGCCAAATTTCTTGGGGTCATATTTGATCAAAAGTTATCTTTTATTCCCCATATTAAATATCTTAAAGCGAAATGTTTAAAAGGTTTGAATCTTTTGAAAGTTTTAGCTCATACAAGTTGGGGAGCAGATCTGTACACTTTATTACATCTTTACCGGTCTCTGAGAAGATCTAAATTAGATTATGGGTCTGTTGTTTATGGTTCTGCCAGAAAGTCTTATTTAAAATCTGTGGATACTATTCATCACCAAGGCCTTCGTCTGGCTATGGGAGCCTTCCGTACTTCTCCTGTATTAAACCTTTATGTAGAAGCAGGTGAACCATCTTTAACTTCGCGCAGAGAGAAACTTTCTCTTCAGTATGCTATCAGACTTGCTGCTAATCCATCTTACCCAGCATTCCAAATTTCATTTCCACCTGAATTTGTAGATAAGTATGAAACTAAACCTACAGCAATCAAACCGTTTGGATAACGAATTTTACCACTGCTAGAAAATTCAGGTATCGACCTTAAAAATATTCAAAAAACATGAAACCGCCGAAGTTCCATCTTGGTGTATTAAACAACCTTCTATTCTGTTCGACTTACATGATGGCAAAAATCCGAATCAAATCTAATACTACTCAAACAAAACTTTCAGGTACTGCAGTCACGATATGATGATTACCAGCAAGTCTATACTGATGGTTCCAAAGAAGGAGACAAAGTTGGTTGTGCGTATGTTTCTCAAGATACGCACCAAACATTGCGCCTTCCAAATGGTTCATCTATTTTTTACAGCTGAAGCCAAAGCAATAGACCTTGCTTTAGATTTTATCAATGCTTCAACAATTCAAAAAGCAATTATATTTTCTGATTCACTTTCTGTGCTTAAGGCTTTTAGACCATTCATCATCTAAAAATCCTCAATTACAAAAATTGATCGAAAAACATCATGAAATTTCCAACACACACCAAATCTTGTTTTGTTGGCTTCCGAGCCATATTGGCATTGTCGGCAATGAGTGTGCTGACAAGAAAGCAAATGAATCGCTCAATCTCGATCCGTCTGTTTTTGAAATTCCTTTTGATAATTTTAAACCATTTATCAACATATACATCTTGTCGGAATGGCAAGGCGAATGGGACCGTACAATAAATAACAAACTCCATGCCATTAAACCTGTCGTTGGAACAAAATGCTCTCCTCCACAGTTTTCCAGGAAAGAGGATGTAGTATTAACACGACTGCGCATTGGGCATACTAGAGTTACTCATTCTTATATTTTGAATGGTGATGATCAGCCTTCTTGTGTAGGATGTGATCAGACATTCACTGTTAAACATATCTTAATTGCATGTGTAGACTTTTCACAGTCCCGTGACTCATACTTCAAAGCTGACACTTTGCAACAATTGTTTCAAGATGTACCTGTTGATAATATTATTTTATTCTTAAAACATATTGGACTTTTTCATAAGATTTAACTGTTTCAGATTTTTATAAATATCATACTTACCTTTTTACTTTTACTCATAATTCATCATGCCGTTTAACCATTAACCGCTTGACGCTTATGACCCACAAAGAGGGTTGACGCGTCGTTAAACACGAAATCATCATCATCATCATCACCAACCAGTAGATACCCACAGTGGATAGCCACAGATTGGTAGATTATTACCAATGTATAATCTACCAATACATAATCCACCAATGTTTTATCCACCAATGTGTAACCCTCCAGTTAAGGAGCCTCCGTGGTGTAGTGATTAAACTATTTGCCTCATAAACCAGGGGTCGTAGGTTCGATCCCGGGCTTCTCCAGACTTTCGGATGAGTGTTTAAACCGAGGACCCGTCTCAATATGACTTTAGCTGTTGGTGGGACGAAAAACTCATATAGACTCACTCCTTACCCACCAATTGATAACCTACCAATCGATAACAGAAAGTATCATGAGTCTCATTACGTTTCCCAGTCCGTGTAAGTAATACCATTGTAAACTCCACTTTATATATCAAACATTGAGTTTGCAATACTATGTACACTTTTCTGTATACCTCATTAAAATATACATTGTTAATCATCACGAAGACACGCCTATAAAATACATTGTAAACTTGACCACCGAGAAAAAGAAAATTTCAAGATTAAAATTATGATATTTTTCTTATTTCTGCTCAAAATTTAGATTGTGGGTACTCGTTATAACCGCCTCATCGAGGCGGTTCTAACGAGTACCCACAATCTATATTTTAGAGCAGAAATAAGACATATAAGATTTACCTCTGTAAACCCCAGTTTTACAATATAAAAGTGGGGTTCAATGGGGTCAAATTATATAGGGCTGTTTTCGTGATGTTCTGGCTAGAGCCGCCAAAACAAAGCAGTTCTTACGAGCATCAACAATCTACATTTGAAGCGAAAAAAAAACAAGAGGGCCATGATGGCCCTGGATCGCTCACCTGATCCATAGTGTAACAAGTGGGCCCCAGAGAGGGCCATTATTGGCCCCAGGGCTTTAATGTACATAATGTTGAGGGAGGTCTTAAAGGTGAAGCTTCATACCAAACATCAACAAAGGCTAAAATTTGAACAATCTTGTCAAAGGTCCACTAGATGAAGCTACACATCAAATATCAAAGACCTGGGCCTAGCGGTTTCAGAGAAGAAGATTTTTAAAGATTTTGCCTATATAAGCCTATGTAAAATCAAAGGGCCCCGGGACAGGGGCATTTTTTGCCCCAGCACTATAGTTTGAACAATCTTGGTAGGGGTCCACTAGATGAAGCTTCATACCAAATATCAAAGTTCTGGGCCTTGTGGTTTCAGAGAAGAAGATTTTTAAAGATTTTCCCTATATAAGCCTATGTAAAACCAAAGGGCCCCGTGGCAGGGGGGGATTTTTTGTCCCAGCACTATAATTTGAACAATCTTGGTAGGGGTCCACTAGACGAAGCTTCATACCAAATATCAAAGTCCTGGGCCTTGTGGTTTCAGAGAAGAAGATTTTTAAAGATTTTCCCTATATAAGCCTATGTAAAACCAAAGGGCCCCGGGGCAGGGGCATTTTTGGCCCCAGCACTAAAATTGGAACAATCTTGGTAGGGGTCCACTAGATGAAGCTTCATACCAAATATCAAAGTCCTGGGCCTTGTGGTTTTAGAGAAGAAAATTTTTAAAGATTTTCCCTATATAAGCCTATGTAAAACCAAAGGGCCCCGTGGCGGGGGCATTTTTGGCCCCAGCACTATAATTTGAACAATCTTGGTAGGGGTCCACTAGATGAAGCTTCATACCAAATATATAAGACCTGGGCCTTGTGGTTTCAGAGAAGAAGATTTTTAAAAATTTTCCCTATATAAGCCAATGTAAAAGCAAAGGGCCCCGTGGCGGGGGCATTTTTGTCCCAGCACTAAAATTTGAACAATCTTGGTAGGGGTCCACTAGATGAAGCTTCATACCAAATATCAAAGTCCTGGGCCTTGTGGTTTCAGAAAAGAAAATTTTTAAAGATTTTCCCTATATAAGCCCATGTAAAACCAAAGGGCCCCGTGGCGGGGGCATTTTTTGTCCCAGCACTAAAATTTGAACAATCTTGGTAGGGGTCCACTAGATGAAGCTTCATACCAAATATCAAAGACCTGGGCCTTGTGGTTTCAGAGAAGAAGATTTTTTAAGATTTTCCCTATATAAGCCTATGTAAAACCAAAGGGCCCCGGGGCGGGGGCATTTTTGGCCCCAGCACTGTAATTTGAACAATCTTGGTAGGGGTCAACTAGATGAAGCTTCATACCAAATATCAAAGACCTGGGCCTTGTGGTTTCAGAGAAGAAGATTTTTAAAGATTTTCCCTATATAAGCCAATGTAAAACCAAAGGGCCCCGTGGCGGGGGCATTTTTTGTCCCAGCACTATAATTTGAACAATCTTGGTAGGGGCCCACTAGATGAAGCTTCATACCAAATATCAAAGTCCTGGGCCTTGTGGTTTCAGAGTAGAAGATTTTTGAAGATATTCCCTATATAAGCCTATGTAAAACCAAAGGGCCCTGGGGCGGGGGCATTTTTGGCCCCAGCACTATAATTTGAACAATCTTGGTAGGGGTCCACTAGATGAAGCTTCATACCAAATATCAAAGACCTGGGCCTTGTGGTTTCAGAGAAGAAGATTTTTAAAGATTTTCCCTATATAAGCCAATGTAAAACCAAAGGGCCCCGTGGCGGGGGCATTTTTCGTCCCAGCACTCAAATTTGAACAATCTTGGTAGGGGTCCACTAGATGAAGCTTCATACCAAATATCAAAGTCCTGGGCCTTGTGGTTTCAGAGAAGAAGATTTTTAAAGATTTTCCCTATATAAGCCTATGTAAAACCAAAGGGCCCCCGTGCGGGGGCATTTTTGGCCCCAGCACTATAATTTGAACAATCTTGGTAGGGGTCCACTAGATGAAGCTTCATACCAAATAACAAAGACCTGGGCCTTGTGGTTTCAGAGAAGAAGATTTTTTAAGTTTTTGGTGAAAAAAATCTGTTTTTGGCTCCTGTGACCTAGATGTGCAACGGACCGGAACCATTTGACCCATATTCAAACTTGACCGAGATATTGTCATGATGATCATTCTGAGCAAGTTTGATTAAGATTGGACCAAAATTGTGGCCCCTAGGGTGTTCACAAGGTTTTTATATGATTTGACCCGCTGACCTACTTTTTAACCCGATATGACCCATATTCGAACTGGACTGAAATATTGTCACAATGGTCATTCTGAGCAAGTTTCATGATAATTGGACCAAAACAGTGGCCTTCAGAGTGTTCACAAGGTTTTTCTATGATTTGACCTACTGACCTACTTTTTGACCGGACATGACCCATATTCGAACTTGACCAAGATATTGTCATGATGATCATTCTGAGCAAGTTTGATTATGATTGGACCAAAATTGTGGCCTCTAGGGTGTTCACAAGGTTTTTCTATGATTTGACCCGCTGACCTACTTTTTAAGCCGACATGATCCATATTCAAACTTCACTAAAATATTGTCACAATGATCATTCTGAGCAAGTTTGATGATGATTGGACCAAAATTGTGGCCTCTCGAGTGTTCACAAGGTTTTTCTATGATTTGACCTACTGACCTACTTTTTTACCCGACATGACCCAAATTCGAACTTGACCGAGATATTGTCATGATTATCATTCTGAGCAAGTTTGATGATAATTGGACCAAAACTGTGGCCTCTAGTGTGTTCACAAGAAAAAGTTTACGCACGACGGACGACGGACGACGGACGACGCACGACGACGCCGGACATCTTACTGTCACAAAAGCTCACCATGACCTTCGGTCAGGTGAGCTAAAAACACACAAATTAAATGTCTATTGAGTAAACTTCAATTTTTACAAATCACGAAAGAGTCTTTATTTTATTTTTGTTATAGTTCGGGTTTGAATGTGAGTATCGGCTGTATAGTTTTTATTTTGGATAGCCAGTTGGTCATTTTGTTGGAAAGTAACTGTCCTTTTGGCTTTCCGCTAGTGAGTTTCGATAAGGGACTAGTTATTTCATGTTCGTGTTTCTTTCCCTTGAGTGTGGTTTAATTGTATCGATTTCAGTTCTATTTTTATATCACACAGACCTTATATCCTTGGACAGTTGCTCAATTCAAACCCAGCGTATCATAACGCCATAATGAATGGCATTGTAAACCCCACTATGTATTTTTTATATGCTGAAAAGTAGGGTTAACCCTTATCTTGATGAATATTCATTTAAGCCACACCCATTTCTGTCTATCAACCGATCAAATTACGTGATGTAATTTATTGCTAGAAATTCATTAACTGGATACCAAACAGTGTAGATCCTGATCAGATGGCTTCTTCAGAAGCCATATGATCTGGATCTACACTGTTTGCAAAGATAGGGGTTGTCGTGAACAGCAAGATAAGGGTTAAAACAAAACATTACGATAAGACACCCGTGCCACAAAGTGCAATTTCACATTTTCAAAATGGCTACTTTTCGTGAATTTTTTTTCTGATTTATACTGTAAACAATGGTTACGGATGCTCATCAGGCGCCACTAACGTGTACCCACAACCTATGTTTTGGACAAGAAATATGCAAAGTAAGGTATATCCAAGTAAACCATAATTTTCTCTATATAAATTGGTTTTAAGAGGTGATCATTTCGCGGACTTGTTCAAGTAATATACATTATTTTCTTTTGTCTGCTGCTAATAATATGAACCCCGCCAAGCGAATTTGTGTCTTCGAGCATTCCGTCACGACAAATTTTAACTGCGCATGCCCAGCCATTCAGAGGAGCGAGGGATATGTCTTTCTGTCTGAAGGTTCCTCTTGATTCACTGCTTCTGTGAGCGAGCAGCGAAGGTTCTGGCGAGACTGCGCGGATGCGCAGGCTCGCCTGAACCTTCGCTGCTCGCATAGGCGATAAGTACCAAAATCGCTTGACGGGGCCCATATATAGAATAGAATATGTGGGTATAAGTAGTGTGTTTCTAGAAGTAGTAATTAAGTTATTCTGCATCTAATATGCATAATAATCGGTTCCCCCTCGTTTCTTAACCCATTGTGTACCTGGAACGCCTAAAAAGGGTAATTGGCAAACCGTGCAGGCCCAGATCAGACGCCGCAGAACGCGGCGTCTGATCAGGGCCTACACTGTTTGCAAAAATGTTCAGCCATTTTCCAAATACATTTGAAGAAAACACAACCTGACATCCCTAAAATTTGAAATGGACTCCTGCTACATGTATCTGTAAGAAGGAAGGTTCCATTTGGTACAAAAAGGGTTAATATTGCAGCCGTGTTCTTTGCAAATAACAGTGTTGCTATTACAGGGTAATAACCGGTGTTTTATAGCCTTCAATTTTCTTTTCTATATAAGCGGAACGTTTGTGCTGGCATTTACCCATCAAAGAAGAAATACTCATAGTACCAGCAGTAAGTGACAGTTTTATATTTTGCAATATCATTACGAAAACACGCCTATACAAATACATTGCAAATTTAAACGCCGAAAAAAGTAAATTTAAAGATGAAAAATTGCGATATTCCCTATTTTGACTTAAAACATAGCTTGTGTGTGCTCGATAGAACCGCCTCATTGAGGCGGTTCTATCGAGTACCCACAACCTATGTTTTAGATCCGAAATACGAAAAATAATTCATACCCCTGCAAACCCCAGTTTTACTATATAAAGGTGGGGCTCGAGGGGGTCAAACTTATATAGGCGTGTTTTCGAGACGACATCGTGCGACATAGGGCATTTGTCACATCTCCAAAATGGCTTCTTTTCTGACGAAAATCCGTGGTTTTTTTTTCTTCTCATAAATGCTGAAAACACAGGTTTTGGACGCTCGTTAAAACCGTCTTCGAAAAATACCAACGACCTATATCTTGTAGCAGAAATAATAATAATAATAATAATAATAATAATAATAATAGTAGGGTAAAAAGGGGGTGGCCAATCTAGTCCTCAGGACTAGATTCCACCCTCTGACGTCATATCCGGCGGCCATCTTGGATCACGTGACATGCGGTCGGCCATCTTGGATGACGTACATCCGGTCGCCATCTTGAACCGTCGTCACGTCCTGTCGGCCATCTTGGATGACGTCATAACGCGCCACTTTTATCGCGGTCGAATTTATTGGGGGAAAAAACGCGCCATTTTTTTTTTCGCGCGCTTTCGTGTGCTATATTGTCCATGCACCTTCTAAGCGCAACTTCGGTCATTACCCCTTATGATCCCCTGTCTGGGGTTTAAGCATTGGGCGGGGGGGGGGGGGGGGGTGGGGATGGGGAGGGGACCTTTTTTCGAGCCCTAGAGCGCTACTGTATTAACTCCTATGACTGCCGGATACGCTCTATAACCGCGTTTATTGTTTTAACACGCTCTTACCGGTTATCCTCAATACTACCTCCTCACTGCCTCCTCACTACCTCCTCAATGCCTCCTCACTACCTCCTCACCGCCTCCTCATCGCTTCTTACTTCGGAAAACGAGTGTTCGGTACCTTATCGACCCTTTCAAACATCTTCAGTAGTCATTCAACACGCATGCCCTGGTTACCCTCACTGCTTCCAGGTTACCGGCTTGCACTGGTAACCCTCACTGCCTCCTCACCGCCTCCTTACTTCCTCCTCGACGTCTCCTCACTACCTCCTCATTACCTCCTCACTGCCCCTCATTACCTCCTCAACACCTCCTTACTACCTCCTCCACTGCCTCCTCACGGCCTCCTCACTACCTTCTCATCGCTTCTTACTACGGTGAATTAGTTTGGGCTTGTTCGACGTTGGCCTTATCGTCCCTTTAAAACATCTTCAACAGTCATTCAACACGCATGCTCTGGTTACCCTCACTGCCTCCTCCGGCTTGCACTGGTAACCCTCATTGTCTCATCACCGCCTCCTTACTTCCTCCTCACCACCTCCTCACTACCTCCTCCTCACTACCTCCTCATTACCTCCTCATCGCCTCCTCATTACCTCCTCACCGCCTCCTCACTACCTCCTCATTACCTCCTCACCGCCTCCTCATTACCTCCTCACTACCTCTCACTGCCTCCTCATCGCTTCTTACTACGGAGAACGAGTTTGGACATGTTCGGTGTTGCCCTTATGGACCCTTTAAAACATCTTCAACATTCATTCAACACGCATGTCCTGGTTACCCTCACTGCCTCCAGGTTACTGACTTGCACTGGTAACCCTCATTGCCTCCTCACCACCTCCTCATTACCTCCTCAATGCCTCCTCACTACCTCCTCATTACCTCCTCACCACCTCCTCACTACCTCCTCAACGCCTCCTCACTACCTCATCATCGCTTCTTACTATGGAGAACGAGTTTGGGCATGTTCGGTGCTGCCTTATCGTCTCTTTAAAACATTTTCAACAATCACTCATTATGCTAACGCTTGTTACCCTCACCTGTCCCCAGATACCCCTCACTGCCTCCTCACTACCTCCTTACCGCCTCCTCACTACCTCCTCGCAGCCTCCTCACTACCTCCTCACAGCCTCCTCACTCACTCCTCAATTCCTCCTCATTACCTCATCGCTTCAAGGGCACTTTGGCGGACGCCATGGCTATATCTGTGCCTTTTGTTTTAGCATGCTTGTTACAGTCACTGGCTCCCGGGTACCCTCACTACCTCCTCACTGCCTCCTCATCGCCTCCTCACTACCTTATTACCTCCTCTTCACTATCTCCTCTTACCGTCTTTAGTCAGTACCCCCGCATTCTTCTCTTCCCATATCTGGGTGTATGGAGGCTATGTGTGTGTGCTAGGTTGGAGCTCAATGTTTCGACCTAGTCATAATGGTTGAGAACAGTCTCGATCCGGTTTGGGTAGGATTAATCCGGATTTTTTTTTTATACAATTAAATGTTATGTATCATCCTCCTCCTCCTCATTTATGCGAAACTCTCCGAAGCGGCCACATCGAGTAGCATTTCAGGACAAATGAATATATTTTCTTTTTAACACAAAAATAACGAAAAAGTATCATGTATGCTTGCCAAATTTGTTCCAAGCAGTTCAAAAGGGGAGACAACATGCGTCGACACGTTAAAACCGTTCATGGGGACTTTAAAGATGATGACACGATAGATGATAGTGAGAGTCGAGAAACCTTAGAACTGGAAGAAGGCGACGATAAAAATGGTGGCGATGACACGAGTTTACAGGATTACACGGATGAGGAGGAGGAAATGGAGGCGGAGGAGGAGGAGGAGGAGGAGACAATAGAAGACAGTAAAGAAGCAGATTCAGATGCCGCTTGGCGTTTATTGATTGAGGAGGTGTATGAGCGTTGCCAGTCAGAGTTTAATGAAAGAGTCGCCAAGTACATGCTGGACAAAGGGAAAGACCAAGAGGCAGCTAGGAAGAAAGTTTATGATATTATGTTACCCACGTACAGAAAAGTGCTGGCGAACGTTTTTGTCAACGAAATGTTGTGGTTTGAAGCCATGAAAAAAGATCGTACTTACCTTACTGTTAAAAATATGGTATCCGATTTGAAACTTTACGACGATTACGACACCGAGGAAGCTTGGAAATCTGCTGTCAACAAACGCAAATTTTTGTTTGACAGAATCTTAAAAGAATACGACCCGCCAGAAGTATCAGACACCAGGGATTATGATAGAAAATCCGAAAAACAAGGGAATATAGCGGAAAATAACAATTCACAGGAAGGTAGAGGAAGTGACAGATTAAAAGTCAACTTAGTGAGTCCATCGGAAGCGATCGCATTGAGAGCTAAGGATGAGTTATTACGCGAAGGCAGAAAACGTGGATTCGATGGTTTTACGCCGGAAGACACAGCTGTGATAGAAACGATGAAAAAACAAAGAAGCCGAACACCCTGGACAATTGTACAGAATGTGTAAAATGAACCTGTGAACCTGGACTCGACATAAAATATGTCACTTTTTTATTGTCAAATATGTACATGTACTATGGTGTTTTTTTTCCTATTTTTTGGAAAACCCAATAAAGAAAAAAAAGCAATGTTACGTCTTATTTGATATTTCTTTCCGATATCTGCTAGTCAATATTCTATGTTCGTCCTTGCCTCCTTAATTTCTTCTTGAACAGTCATTTCGTGTTATTTTAACTTTTTAAAACATTTGTTATATGTGCAGTTGTTGAACAGAATCCCCAGTGCCCAAGTGACAGAATATCGTCTGCTCAATACTTTCACTTGTGTATTTTAAGTATTGACAAAAGTCGCCTATACACATTTTATAATAATTCACAATTTTACAAGGTCACATAATTTACTACACCTTTGTACTTAGTTAACTTATCAATGAAAAAAAAGTATAATAGGATGGGGCATTTCAATGTGAAATCAGATACTATTGAATCGTGTAATTGATGTATTAAGGAGGCGAAGGACAACAAGCCCAAACTCCTCTAGAGGCGATGGTGTTAAAACAATCAACACGGCTATAGTATCCGACAGTCATAGGAGTTAATACAGTATCGCTCTTGGGCTCGAAAGAAAAAAGGTCCCCTCCCCATCCCCACCCCCCCCCCCCCCCCCGCCCAATGCTAAAACCCCAGACAGGGGATCATAAGGGGTAATGACCGAAGTTGCGCTTAGAAGGTGCATGGACAATATAGCACACGAAAGCGCGCGAAAAAAAAATGGCGCGTTTTTTTCCCCCAATAAATTCGACCGCGATAAAAGTGGCGCGTTATGACGTCATCCAAGATGGCCGACAGGACGTGACGACGGTTCAAGATGGCGACCGGATGTACGTCATCCAAGATGGCCGACCGCATGTCACGTGATCCAAGATGGCCGCCGGATATGACGTCAGAGGGTGGAATCTAGTCCTGAGGACTAGATTGCCCCCCCCCCCCCTTTTTACCCTACTAATAATAAAATTTATACTCCCGTAAACCCCAGTTTTCTCTGTATAAATTGGGGTTTAGGGGGGTGTTCATTTCACGGACATGTGCACGTGATATTTAGAACAGTGTTTTCAGGTTCGCTGAAATATTAAAAATTTCCTTCCATGTACTGCTCTTGGTTTGTTTTGTTTGTGCTGAGGTTTTACGTCCTGTAAACACTAAGGAGGTGATTTTGGAGACACTGCTTCCAATTTATTGTGTTTTTCCCGAGATAGAGATGTAATGACATTTTAAGCCATACTGCCCATTGAAAACCGCTAAAGTTTAAGGAGCGATCCGACTCGCATCGCTTTGACTGGGCATGCTTAGACCTTCAACGCGGTCTACCAGTACTCAAGTTCGGTCGGTTTCAGCTCTCCGCGGAAGCACTATGCAGCCTGATCAATTTCTACAACATTACGATAACACACCCGTGCAACATAGTGTATTTTTCACATCTCCATAACGGCTACTTTTCTGATGAAAATCCGTGACTTTTTGGTTATTTATACTCCAAAACATAGGCTGTGGGTGCTCGTTAGAACCGCCTTAATGAGGCGGTTCTAACGAGTACACACAACCTATGTCTTGAAGCCGAAATAAGAAAAATAATGTATTCCCCCTTTATTTCAATACAAAGTGGGGTTTAGGGGGTGTTCATTTCACGGACTTATTCTCGTGATGAGCCCCGATCATTACGCAAACACGCCTATACAAATACATTGCCACCTTTATCGCCGAAAACATGAAAATTTTATAATGAAAAATTGTGATATTTTTCTTATTTCTGCTCAAAATATAGATTGTGGGCACTCGTTAGAACCGCCTCATCGAGGCGGTTCTAACGAGTACCCACAATCTATATTTTAGAGCAGAAATAAGAAAAATAAGGTATACCCCCCCCCCCCCCCCCCCCCCAGAAACCCCAGTTTTACTATATGAACGTGGGGTACAAGGGGGTCACAATTATATAGGCGTGTTTTCGTGATGTGGACGAGGTTGACGGCTGCCCTTGAAGAAACAGATGTGCGTGTTCACATGTTACCCTTTTTGTACCAAATGGAATCTTCCTCCTTTTATATGGCATGAGTCCATTTCGAAATTAAGCGGTGACTGGTTGTGTCACTTCGAAATTTATCTGGAAAAAAGCTGAACTTTTTTTTTGCGAATTATGTGGGCCATGATTAGGCTCCACGTTCTGCGACGTTTGCTCTTGGCTTGCACTGTTGCCAAGTTACCCGTTTAGGGTTTCGGTACAAAATGGGTTATGAGTGAAACTTTTGGGTAAGGCAGTAGAGGATGCGATTTTTCGTTTTTTTTTTTTTATTTTTTATTTTTTTAATTAGAACCATTTACATGCTAAGATAGTAGGAAAATCGGGTCCTTAAATATTTTTTCTCTTAAATTCTGAAGTCGGTGGAATGGTTCCCAAAAGAAATACATTAAATTCCGCTATTAAGACCACCTAAAATTGAGAGTAAATCTGCTTTTAAAAGCTTAATGAGAAGGTTTCAGTTATTCTTTCTTTGTGTTTTTTACACCCAGTGTCTCCTAATAAGAGACTACCTTTGGGACTGGTCAAAAGTGGTCTTAAGACCACTTTTGAACAGTCCCAAAGTGGTCTTAATATAGAAATTTTACTGTTTTATTTATTTCATGTTTTTGAACATTCGTAATGCTATGTTTTACGTCCTTTCCTAATTTTATGCGTCTCCGAAACCATTCAACGGGAAGGGATTCTTTTCTATAACAGGCTGTCCACGATCTCAGCCCATGATTTATTTCATTGTAGCGTGTGTCTTTAGGTTTCCCATTTCCAGCTCTGTCGTAGCCGTATGCTTGATATGTTCTTTATAATTACGATAACTCACCCGTAAGACATAGTGCATATTTTCACACGTCCAAAATGGCTACTTTTCGGATGAAAATCCATGATATCTTTCTTATTTATACTGCAAACATAGGTTGTGTGTGCTCGTTAGAACCGCCTCATTGAGGCGGTTCTAACGAATACCCACAACCTATGTCTTTGAGTAAAAATAAGAAAAATAATGTTTACCCCCGTAAACCCCAGTTTTCTCTATACAAAATGGGGTGTAAGGAGGTGTTCATTTCACGGACTTATTCACGTGATGTATTCATCGCTGTCTATACGTATACATGTAGATGTGTTTTACCGCGATGTAGCTATTACAGTTATCCCACTCCGTTCCCCTTAAACTTTTGTTTAATAAATAGATAAATATGATAAGTTTCTCATAATCTTAATCGTAAGTTTCCATTTAAACACCCTTGCAGCCATGTTCTCAAAATCATTTGACCCATAGACACATCGTGGGAAAAAGTACGTGAAAAGTTAACCGCACTTTTTATAGGGAAAAATGGGGTTTACACGGATATACAGTCGAACTTCAATGGCTCGAACACCTTTGGAACCATGAAAATCTGTTCGAGACAGCGGTAGTTCGAGCCACTGAGGTTACTGTCAGGAGGCATAACGAGGTACTATTAGACATCTTTTTGGTGTTCTATAATGAATATGTATGCTCTGTGTACTCATTAGAATCGCCTCATCGAGGCGATTCTAATGAGTACACACAGCATATATTTGCAAGATATAAGACTAAAATTTCCTTAATTATCCCTCACTTTTCTTATGTAGAGGATTTCGCTAGGGGCTCCAGAATGTGTTCGACTTATCCATGGTAAATGAGCCATCGGTGTTCGAGCCATCGAAGTTCTACTGTACATAATTTTTCTTATTCGTGCTACGAGACAAAGATTATGGGTACTCATAAGAACCGCCTCAATGAGGCGTTCTATTGGGCATCTACAACCAATATGTAGAAAACAAATATGGAAAATATCACATTTTCATAAGGAAAGTAACTATTTCAGAAATATGAAATAATGCACTTCTCAAAACTATGTTTTGAACAGAAAAGATTTTTTTTATCTGAAATCAGAGACCGTTTGCTTAAAATATCTGATCACATCACGTTAACAACTCCGTTTGGGCCCCGCCTATCGGGGCTTGGAGAAATAGATTGGGCTGCATGATGCTTCCACGCAGAGCTGAAACCAACAGCATATGAGTAAGGAGGTCTACGCCTGCCCAGGTAAAGTGGTGCGAGTTGGATCGTCCATGTATATAAACCCTATTGGTTTCATTTTGCGGCAGGGCTTGAGATGTCATTTCATCTCAATGTCGGGTAAAAGTCCCACGCAAACGGAAGCAATGTCTCCAAAATAACCTAAATAGTGTTGACGGGGACGTTAAACCCCAAATCAAACAAACAATAACAAATCTGTTTAATGAACATCCCTCAAAACCCCATTTATATGGCGATAAGTGGGGTTTACGGGGGTGTACATTATTTTCCTTAATTCTGCTTCAAGACTTAGATTGAACCGCCTCAAAGATTAGGTTCAAAAGAGTACCTACAACCTGTGTTTGAAGAATAAATATGAAAATTATCACAAATTTTAGCTGGTAAAGTAGCCATTTTGTAAAATGAACTACGTCACACGGGTGTATACACCTGGGGCCAGTTGTTCAAAACTCGTTAGTTAAGGTATCTTTAAAACTTTGATCATTTATAATGGCAAATGTGCTAATATTTTTGCTGAAAAAAATGCGAGCAGCTTTTGCATTCGCAAAAGCTGCTCACATTTTTTCAGCAAAAATACCAAAATTTTGAATATTAATCTTGCTACAACAGTTAACAATATGACCACTAACGAGCTCGTTAAGCTAACGATGCTTTGAACAACTGACCACTGTTCACTAAGCTTCAATAGGTACTTAACCAGAACAGAACAGAACATACATAATTTGTAAGGTAACCGGGCGCTAAAAGCACATAGGGGCTACCCCCAGTTCGCCGACTGGGATTAGTTACTGGTACTGCTCCTATCCCCAGGCTGCCAATGTGCCGACTCCTGCCAATTCGACAGTTATCGGCTAGCCTTTGGGGAGTGAATTGACTTCTTTCCCGGAGGATGTGGGAATCAGGTCAATCCTGCTTTCCAATCTCCCGCTCAAGAAGCCTTGAAAACACAAACGCACCCAATGTAAATTGAACAGTCCTCTGGCGATTTTTGAATTTTGAGTGCAGATACGGACCAATAGTCGGGCTCTAGATTGTGGTGACACGTTGCCAATTCCGGCTTTAAAATGTGTCAGTAGACAGCCCTTTGTTTGACCGAGGAAAAAGCTTCGCATGCATTATCGGGTATTCGGCTTCCATTAGACTCTACCCCCACCCCTGTCATGGTAGAGAAAACGCCTACAGGTATATAACCTTTGACCTGCGTAATATTTATATATGACACACCCACTACTGATTATCAACCAATCAGATTACTTGATGCAATTATTGCAACCAATTCATGAGCTGAATGACAAACAATGAAGATCCTGATCAGATGGCTTCTTGAGCCATCTGATCTGGATCTTTATTGTTTGAGAGATAAGACAAATCAGTGCTCAGCAGGACAAGGGTTAAGAGGCTTGATGTCTCCGGCTACGTGTAGCCTCAATTACCTTTCTTTCAAAGTATTTACAGGCTGGACTTGAAATAACTTAGTTGTTTTAAAGCTTTCATTTTAGAAGGAGTCTAACTGGTTTGTTTTCTTTTGCTCCAGTGTTCCAGTTGAATTGCGATCCCGAGGGACGGATATTTCTATCCACCCTCACACCCATGTAGGATTCTTTTTTTGCATTCATTCCGTTTCTGAGCGTGGAGTTTTAATACTGCAGTCACTTCGGTTGCCGACTTCCGCCATATTGTTTTGTTTGTTTGATTTGAGGTTTAACGTCTCCGTTAACACTGTATAGGTCATTTATGAGACGTTGCTTCCAATTTTGTGGGACTTTTGCCCGACATTTAGATGAAATGACTTCTAAAGCCCTGTCGCCTAAGAAACCAATAGGGTTTATAAGCACGGACGGTCCAACACGCACCGCTTTGCCTGGGCAGGCTTAATCCTCTAAGCGGTTTACCAGTACTCGTGTGCGGGTCGATTTCAGCTCTGCGTGGAAGCATCATGCAGCCCATCTATTTCTTCAAGCCCCGATGGGCGGGGGCGGTCTGCACTACAGTGCTGTTTAGTGACGTCAACCTTAACGACAGCGCATATGAGGTCGTATTCAACCAGTACTTTTTATCAAACACGCGAGAGTATTCGATTTTGGGTAAGAACACCAGGGTTAGAACAGAATTTCTTTACCAAGCTAAAACTATGGATTTCCTTATCTGGTGTGCAAGAAAAAAGCCTTCCATCACGAAAACACGCCTATATAATTCTGACCCCCTCATACCCCATGGGGTTTACAGGGGTAAAAGTTATTTTTCTTATTTCTGCTCTAAAATATAGATTGTGGGTACTCGTTAGAACCGCCTCATCGCGAGGCGGTTCTAACGAGTACCCACAATCTATATTTTGAGCAGAAATAAGACAAATATTCAGGGGTGACAACCTTCGTCATAGCAGAGATGTCGTACCCATTTCAGAAGTGGCCATAATGGTGTAAATATGGTAAATAAAACGCTTCAAACTAGATATGTACATTACGAGTCTTCAGAAAGCATACTTCAGCTGGTAACGAACAATATTTGCATCCCACCAGTAAGCTAATTCCACCTAGAAACATTGAAAAGGCTTCGATAGCTTCGCCACAAGATTTGATTCGGCGCTGTAAACAATGGTAGTTCCGACATCATTGCCAAATCAGCTTGTGTCGAATCATTTAAAGAAAAGGCCACATTTCTGAGACAGATTTCAGTATGTTTGATTCTTTTATGTCCTAATGCACCAACTGCGCCTACTTGTTGTGACAATTGCCTTTTGTGTGGTAAACGCCGGCAAACCTACGCATGGTTATGGCGTCACAGTTCTGACGTAGGTTGTTCCCCCTGAATATTACACCTTTTTCATCTTAAAATTTCGATTTTTCGGCGGTAAAGTTTACAATGCATTTGTATAGGCGTGTTTTCTAAATGCAGGCGTCACGAGGAGCACCCTGTGCCCTCTCCGGACGACTAACTAGAGAGGCAACCCATGTAACTTACTGAAGAAAATAATCAAAATATGCAAGATCCTTAAGGCGAAAGACAAAATAGGCTGAACTAAACAGGTGCACAGAGTGATTTTTTTTCTTTACAGGTTTGTTTCTTTATTTTGCCCCCAATTCCCCGCCTCCCCCCCCCCACCCCCTTTCTTCACAGTTTTGTCTTTGTATTAACGTTTTGGTTTCTGTCGCAGAGCCATTTCTATTTAGTTTCAAAATTCTATGTCCGACTTTAATCTCTCCTGCAACAAGGGAAGCCTCCGTGGTGCAGTGGTTACGCTACTCGCCTTGTAAACCAGGGGTCGCAGGATCGATCCCGGGCTTCTCCAGACTTTCGGATGAGTCTTTAAACCGAGGTCCCGTCTCCGTATGACCTTAGTTGTTGGTGGGACGTAAAACTCAAACACTCACTCACTCCTGCAACAAGGCCTATCGGTACCGTCAAAGTATACAGGCCTACATTCAGAGCAATATTTCGTAAAATATCTTTGATATATAAAAGATAGGATATATAACATAAATGTTATACGACGGACTGCATGGTAGTTAACCCAGTCAGTCACGGTTGATAACTTTGCTTACACCGGGTGGTCTGGCCTCATACTCTATGACGGTTCCGGTCTTATGACATAGCTAAACTTATTAAGCAATGTCGGTTGGGTCTGATGCTCTGTCCCTGGTCGGAGACCAACTCTTGGTTTTCTTTTGCTCCAGCATTCCAGTTATTGCATGCTGCCTGGTCGTTGTTTGATTTTATGTTCACGGAGATGTTGCACTGATGAGTCTGTGATTTTATGTTCTCGGAGATGTTGCGCTGGTGAGTCAGTGATTTTATGTTCTCGGAGATGTTGCACTGATGAGTCAGTGATTTTATGTTCTCGGAGATGTTGCACTGATGAGTCAGTGATTTTATGTTCTCGGAGATGTTGCACTGATGAGTCAGTGATTTTATGTTCTCGGAGATGTTGCACTGATAAGTCAGTGATTTTATGTTCTCGGAGATGTTGCACTGGTGAGTCAGTGATATTATGTTCTCGGAGATGTTGCACTGATGAGTCAGTGATTTTATGTTCTCAGAGATGTTGCACTGATGAGTCAGTGATTTTATGTTCTCGGAGATATTGCACTGATGAGTCAGTGATTTTATATTCCGGAGATGTTGCACTGGTGAGTCAGTGATTTTATGTTCTCATAGATGTTGCACTGATGAGTCAGTGGTTTTATGTTCTCCGAGATGTGCACTGATGAGTCGGTGATTTTATGTTCTCGGAGATGTTGCACTGATGAGTCAGTGATTTTATGTTCTCGGAGAGATTTTATGTTCTCGGAGATGTTGCACTGATGTGTCAGTGATTTTATGTTCTCAGAGATGTGGCACTGATGAGTCAGTGATTTTATGTTCTCGGAGATGTTGCACTGATGAGTCAGTGGTTTTATGTTCTCGGAGATGTTGCACTGGTGAGTCAGTGATTTTATGTTCTCCGAGATGTTGCACTGATGAGTCAGTGATTTTTATGTTCTCGGAGATGTTGCACTGATGAGTCAGTGATTTTATGTTCTCGGAGAGATTTTATGTTCTCGGAGATGTTGCACTGATGAGTCAGTGAGTTTATGTTCTCAGAGATATGGCACTGATGAGTCAGTGATTTTATGTTCTCGGAGATGTTGAACTGATGAGTCAGTGGTTTTATGTTCTCGGAGATGTTGCACTGGTGAGTCAGTTATTTTATGTTCTCCGAGATGTTGCACTGATGAGTCAGTGATTTTTATGTTATCGGAGATGTTGCACTGATGAGTCAGTGATTTTTGTTCTCGGAGATGTTGCATTGATTAGTCAGTGATTTTAAGTTCTCAGAGATGTGGCACTGATGAGTCAGTGATTTTATGTTCTCGGAGATGTTGCACTGATGAGTCCGTGATTTTATGTTCTCGGAGATGTTTCACTGGTGAGTCAGTGATTTTATGTTCTCGGAGATGTTGCACTGATGAGTCAGTGATTATATGTTCTCGGAGATGTTGCACTGATGAGTCATTGATTTTATGTTCTCGGAGATGTTGCACTGATGAGTCAGTGATGTTATGTTCTCGGAGATGTTGCACTGATGAATCAGTGATTTTATGTTCTCGAGACGTTGCACTGGTGAGTCAGTGATTTTATGTTCTCTGAGATGTTGCACTGATGAGTCAGTGATGTTATGTTCTCGGAGACGTTGCACTGGTGAGTCAGTGATTTTATGTTCTCTGAGATGTTGCACTGATGAGTCAGAAACACTTCTTACGACTGAGCCTTTTTTGTTGAAACCACGACAGAATCAAGGCAGAGGACTGATGGCACATAAAATCGATTAGCACATCCCAACAAAAACAAAGAACAAAAAACAAAACAACAAAAAAAAAAAAAAAAAAAAAAAAAACATTTACTGACCGTTCCAAGGCCGTTCTTCTGTGGTGGTTTTTAACCTTTATAGTTTGCCTTTGCATGTATGTTTTGCAACTATTTTTATCTTAATTTTGGCCGTTTGTGGAAATGTAGCCGTCCTTTTAGCTTTCCGGTTTAGATAGCAAACACGTCTATCTCATTTTGGCCCCCTTGAACCCCAAACTGGGATTTACAGGGGTATACTTTATTTTTCTTACTTCTGCTCAAAAATATAGATTGTGGGTACTCGTTAGGACCGCCTCGTCTAGGCGGTTCTAACGTGTACAACAATCCATATTTTGGGCAGAAATAAGAAAAATATCGCAATTTTTCATCTCAAAATGTTCTTTTTTCCGCGGTAAAATTTACAATGTATTCGTATAGGCATGTTTTCGTAATGCTGGTGAAGTTGTTTTATGTTTGCGTTTCTTTCTCGTCGGTGTCTTGAAAACTATAGTAATGACCAAATGTGACTAACTCAGTATATGACGGCCCCCGCCCATCGGGGTTTGAAGAAATAGATGGGCTGCATGATGCTTCCACGCAGAGCTGAAACCGACCCGCACACGAGTACTGGTAAACCGCTTAGAGGATCTAATCCTGCCCAGGTAAAGCGGTGCGAGTAGGCCTTTCCATGCTTATAAACCCTATTGGTTTCACTGGGCGGCAGGGCTTGAGATGTCATTTTATCTCAGTGTCGGGTAAGTCCAACAAAATTGGAAGCAACGTCTCCAAATGACCTTTACAGTGTTGACGGGGACGTTAAACCTCAAATCAAACAAACAAAAAAACTCAGTATATGAAGACAGATAGATAGAGGTGTATAAAGGGTGGCATTGCCGATTCCTGATCATTGCTTTCACTTCTATTTTTTGCGTGGGCCCTATTAGGGCTCACGCCTCAACGATATCGGTGAGATTGAAACTGCATGACAGGGTCTGTCTCTGGTCGGGCCCATCGGAGTCTAACTGTTGGTTTTCTTTTGCTCCAGCATTTCAATGGTTTCTTGCTGTCGAGTCCTCACCGTTGTTTCATCTCTGTGGTTGTTTGATTTTTGTGTTCACGGAGATGTTGCACTGATGAGTTAGGAGGCATTCATGCGGACTGAACAAATTATTTGTCTTAATCGCGACGGGAGTAAGGACGAGGATTGTGGCCACGTAAAATCGATTTAAGCGCCACAATGGAATTCGTTTCCGCTGATCGTTCTAAGGGGGTTCTTCTGTCGCGGTTTATTTTGTTATGGTTTGTCTTTGGGTGTTTGTTTCGCTTATATTATTTTATTTTGGATAGCCTATTGCCCATTTTGTGGGAAAGTAACTGTCCTTTTGGCTTTCCGCTACTGATGTTTCCAGTAGGGTCTGTTGTTTCATGTTTGTGTTTCATTCCCTTTGGGGTCTCTGATGGGAACTGTGGGTTTAATTGTATCGATTCCTGATCATTGCCTCCACTTCTGTTTTGTAGAACGCTTGATTGATCCAATCGTTTATAGTCAATAATATAAATTGTTGGCACTCGTTAGAACCGCATCGACTACGCGGTTCTAACAAGCAGCACAATCTAAGGTTTAAGCAGAAATATGAAAAATATCAGCATTTTTATCGAAACTTTTTCAGTTTTTGGTGACAAAATGTTCAATATATTAAAATAAGCGTGTTTGCATAGCATGCCATTTGTTGTAATATATATACAGTAGAACTTCAATGGCTCGAACACCTTTGGGACCTCGAAAATCTGTTCGAGACAAGGGTAGTTCGAGCCACTGAGGTTACTGTCAGGAGGAATAACGAGATACCTTTAGACAGCTTTTCGGTGTTCAATAATGAATATGCACACATCATACATTTGCAAGATGAAAGACTAAAATTTCCTTAATTATCCCCCCCCCTTTTCTTATGTAGAGGATTTCGCTAGGGGCTCAAGAATGTGTTCGACTCAACCATGGTAAACGAGCCATCGGTGTTCGAGCCATCGAAGTTCTATTATACAGTGAAATTCCGCTATTAAGACCACCTAAAACTACAACTAATTCTGCTTTGAAAAGCTTATTTAGCAGGTTGCAGTTATTTTCTTTGTGTTTTCTGCATACAGTGTCCTCTGGTCAGAGACCACCTTTGGGATTGTTCAAAAGTGGTCTTATAGACCACTTTTGAACAGTCCCAAAGGTGGTCTAATGGTCTTATAGACCACTTTTGAACAGTCCCAAAGGTGGTCTAGTGGTCTTATAGACCACTTTTGAACAGTCCCAAAGGTGGTCTTAATATAGAAATTTTACTGTACTTTCTTGATACACAGGTATTTCAGAGCAACCCGAAGATGAAGTTTGTACTGGCTTGTTGTTTCGCTTTGGTCCTTAACACTCCTGCTGTCCTGGCCCAAACTTGTTGGACCACATTGGATCAAAGTAGGTCATTTTTGTTTTACACACTCAATAGGTATATGTATAGACGCATCCAAAGTGTACGTAATACAGGGTCAAAGGTCATTAGCCTTGTTTTATCTGATGGGCAAGCAACTTCCCATTCCATACTCTACCATTGATGTAGCACAAATTGTTCAAGTTCTGTAATTACTATTGTTAAATCGTCGTTCTATCAAAACTGTTTGTTTCAAACCATTTTTTACATTAAATTGCTTCTTGTTCGTATAAATGGATGGAAAATATACATGCTTCAATCTTATTTCCGTTCGTTAAATAAATCGTTTGGCATGACGGTGGGTAGTTTTATAACGCGTTTAAGGCAACAAAATGTGCAACAAAATGTCAGAAGAGACTGGTTCTGTATCATTTAATACTTTTTTCCTTTTACTCTTCAAAGAAAGAATTTGCTCCTTAGAAGCAAATTCTTTCCTTAAAGAGTTGTCCCCGTTTGACATGGGTGACAAAAATACTCTGGCAGGAGTTTCCTCCCCTGAAGGTGTTCCCATTCCCCCTTAAACCCCTGGACGAACGTAATTCAGCGCTGCATAGCGTTATTATCATCCCTAAGCCCGATAACTATCCAAACAGTGTTGAACTAGACTAGACGCCCACCCATTATTAAGGCTGACACGATTAACCGTATAATCGATCGATTAATTCAACAAAAATGATTATCATTTCTGATTTGCTTTTAATCGATTACTTGATAGGTACAATTTACTCTCCAAAGTTATGCCTAAAATAGCTGGATGAGTGGCAAACAGTGCAGACCCAGATGAGACGCCGCATTCTGCGGCGTCTCATCTGGGTCTACACTGTTTGCTCAGGCCTGTCTGTTCAAATATACATATGGTAAAGTGCAACATATGGTAAGAGTCATGCTCAGAGAAAAGTCAGACAGGTTAAATTATGACAAAAACCTTAGCGATTACTAATCGATTATCGATCGCAACGACAGGATTGATAATCGATTATCTTTTCAGCTCCGATTAGCCAGTCCTACCCATTAGACGTTTCATCAGGATCACCTTTGTTTAACACCCTGTTGATGATTTAGATTAAATCCCCAATTTACAAGAATGTACGCGACCAAATTCAGTGTTGCAAGTCCTTGAAGAAATAAATGGGCTGCATGATGCTTCAACGCGGAGCTGAAAACGACGGCACACGAGTAGTGGTAAACCGCTTAGAGGATTTAAGCCTGCCCAAGCAAGGCGGTGCGAGTTGGACCGCCCATGCTTAAAAACCCTATTGGTTTCATTGGGCGATAGGACTTGAGATATCATTTCATCTCAATGTCGGGTAAAAGTTCCACAAAATTGGAAGCAACGTCTCCAAAATGATCTATACAGTGTTGACGGGGACTTTAAACCTCAAATCAAACAAACAAACAAAGCGGCAAGAGTCCACTTCAGAATTTTCGGAATTTAGGCAATATTCGCGAATGTGTGTGTGTGTGTGTGTGTGTGTGTGCGTGTGTGTGTGTGTGAATTCGGGTTAAACGTCGCTTTCAACAATTTTTCAGTCATACATGTATCACGACGGTGTCTGGTTGCGACAGGGAGCTCAATGCTCACTTTTATAGTGCTGCCTCACTGAAATATCATGTCCCAGACACACTACATGATACCACACCAAGTCAAATTATCCTGACACTGGGTCGACCAGTCCTAGCTCTACCCCGTAAATCTGAGTGCCAAGCGAGGGGCAGCTCGTACCATTCTTAACGACTTTGGTATGTCGCGGCCCGGGATCGAACCCGTGACCTCCCGTTCCCCGTAGCGGACACTCTACAAACTGAGCCATGGGTGCCGGTATATTCGCGAATGTAACGCGACTTCTGATTGGATAACGACAAACATTTGCGATATTCAGCAATAGTTCCCATTCTCGATCATTCTGTTCATTTCGAGCGATTTGATCGGTTGGAATAAAAGTTTTATACTTTGATAGAATCTCAGAATGATTTCACACAGCGACAGGTAGTTATCTACGGAACCCGGGAAGGGACATGATTTTTGATTTTTATTATGTTGTGCGAACAAGATAATATTATCTTGTTCGGACAACATATTATCTTGTGCGAACAAGATATTATCTTGTGCGGACAAGATATGATCTTGTTCGCACAACATAATATCTTGTGCGCACTCCACAGATATTGGGAAGTTGTGCGGACAAGATATTATCTTGTGCAGACAAGATATTATCTTGTGCGGACAAGATAATATCTTGTGCGGACAAGAATATATCTTGTGCGCACAAGATCTATGTTGTGCAGACAAGATATTATCTTGTGCGGACAAGATAATATCTTGTTCGCACAACTTAATATCTTGTGCGGACAATATATTATGTTGTGCGGACAAGATATTATCTTGTCTGCACAACATAATATGTTGTCCGCACAAGATAATATATTGTCCGCACAAGATAATATCTTGTCTGCACAAGATATTATCTTCTGCGCACAACTTGTAAAATAAAAAAAAAATCATGTCCCTTCCCGGGTTCCGTAGTTATCAAATGTAACGTCATAGAACATTTTTAGAACCCGCGAGTTACGTCATTGTATATGAATGCTCGATTAAAATATGAGAAACTATTGAAAACGTAAATGTTAGAAGACAAATAAACTGAATTTAAAGACGAGTCCTTTTGTTTCACTTGGGTTTATTTCAAAGATGGCAGCTTCTAATCGAATAATCATTACGCCGTGGTAGTTGGTAAATTCATTCTTACGCTTTCGAAATAATTTCTAAAATTTACGATTTTGCTGACATTTCGAAGGAATTATAATTTATTTAATTATATTTTCTGATGCCTAAATTGCGTCTTATCACTCACTAACTACATGAAGCCCGAAGGGCTCTAGGCTAACTTTGTGAGTGATTCGCCGGAACTCCGGAGGGCTTCAGATTCGCAGGACTTTACACATCGATTGAAATCTACAAAAAATAATTATCCATTCCAAAAACGTATCGTCGCTTATTATTTGCTGGTGCCTTGTTTTTACGCAGTTCAAGATGCTTGCCGCTTTCAGTAAATACACGTTGTACTTTTTGTTGTTTTTGTTTTTTCCCGGATAAAAACCACCTGACCTTCCGTTGCAGTACTTGGCATCTCACATGTGACCAAGCCAGGCTCGAACCACAGTGGTGAGAAACCTTATGATAAAGAGGCATCGCTCTTATCCACTAGGCCACGGAGACACGTTTGTACATTTTGTTTTCAAAAAAAAAAATTGATGCGTGTATTTGAATAGGGATAACTTTACTAACATCTCATATGGGGAGGTAAAGCGTCTGCTTCACGGCCGCTAATTACGTTTTACGGCTCCGCTAACGCGGCGCCATAGAACGAAATGACCGAACATAAAACCGCCGATTTACCTACACAAACGATAAATTTGAAGACAGTTATCCCCTTAATAACGTACGTGTCCGTGAAATTGAATTCATCACGAAAACACGCTTATACGAATACATTGTAAACTCTACCGCCGAAAAAAAATAAAAAACTTTTAAGGTGAAAAATTGTCATGTTTTTCTTATTTCTGCTCAAAAGTATAGATTATGGGTACTAGTTAGAACCGCCTCATCGAGGCGGTACTAACGAGTACCATTCTCATCGAGGCGGTACTAACGAGTACCCACAATCTATACTTTAGAGCAGAAATAAGAAAAATAAAGTATACCCCTGTAAACCCCAGTTTAACTATATAAAAGTGGGGTTCAAGGGGGTCATAATTATATAGGCGTGTTTACGTGATGAGTACGTCAATTAAGACGAATTATCATAAGAAGTCGAGTCTGACAATGTAAACAAGTCATGTATGAGAGAAATCCCGTAACGTTACACTTTCGACGTCCGTTTACTAATAATGCAATATTGACATTTTTTCAAACATTGTGATCAATATGCGTTTAAATGTCATATGATAAATAGAGTATTGCAATCCTGTTCATGTATTATTTAATTTATTTAACTCGTTGAGGAAAATGGTTAAAATGCTCGACAAAGCCTCGCATTTTAACCTTTTTCCTCCACTCGTTTAATAAATTCAAAAACACAAGAACTCTCATGTAATATCATCTTGAAAACAGGCATGTATAATATTGACCCCCTTGAACCCCACTTTTATATGGTAAAACTGGGGTATACAGGGGTTAACTTTTTTTCTTATTTCTGCTCTAAAATATAGATTGTGGGTATTCGTTGTAATCACCTCGATGAGGCGGTTCTAAGTTTCTAACGAGTACCCACAGTCTACATTTTGAGCAGAACTAGGACAAAAAATCACAATTTTTCAACTCAAAATTTTCATTTTCTCGGCGAAAAAAGGTTACAATGTATTTGTAAAGGCGTGTTTTCGTAATGTCATCTTTATATTATATGAGCAAATGGGGTTTATAAGGGTTAACAAGTTCGTGACCTGAACTCCCTTCCCAACTCCGTCCACGGGCATCAACTGCACCACGACATCGCCTGCACATGCTCGCTTTCAGAGTGTGTATCCGGTTTTGTGGAATCAGCCTCCATTCAGCAACCAATGCATCTTTGAGCTCCTCGGCTGCACAGGTCGGGCAGAAACAGCACGCTGTAGCATGCTCAATCGGATTTAAGTCCGGTGATCGAGCAGGCAAGTTCATACGAACGATTGTCGCACCTTCTAGATAGGCATCAGTGACGTGGGCACGGTGGGGATGGGCATTATCGTCCATCAGAATAAAGTCCGGGTCGATAGCACCGGCGTATGGTCTCACAAAATGATCAAGAATCTCCTTACAGTATCTCACTGCCGTTAACATTCCGTTTTCAACGACGTACAAGTCAGTTTCACCGTTCACGCTTATCCATGCCCAAACCATGACTGATCCCTTTCTACAGCGATCATGCTCTGCCACATTCAAGTCATCGAATCGCTCTTTAGAAATGACGTTTATCTGTGAAGTCTAGACAGAATCTGGACTCATCAGTAAACAGTACTGTCGTCCAGTCACGAATCGTCCACCTGGCGTGAGTTCTGGCAAAGTCCAACCGGCCTTGCACGTGCTGTCTCGTCAACGGAACACGTACAGCTGGCCTCCTGGCAGTCCGTAATCGTGGTGCCTGTTTTTACCAGTTTGTGTAGAAATTCGTACTCCACTCGTTAGTCAAACGCGTAACGTTCAGGAACAGTTTACGTCGAATCAACAAAAAACGGTCCTGACTTAGTTGCAGCCCTTTCTCGACCCCCGCCGTGTCTTTGTGAAGGATTCCCGTGGGAAAGATGCCGACTCCACATTCGGGAAACCACGCTCTTAGACACTTTCAGAATCCCAGCACCACGACGTTGAGAGACGCCAGATTCCAACATTCCGACGCCACGGTTCATTTCTTCGGGGCTTAGGCGGTTTCTTAACTGTCCCCTAGGCATTTTAAAGTTTCACAAATTAAATGACTTCCTTTTTACGCTTAGTAAAGGAATACTGACATGTTTGATTTTTCTATTAGAATGCAGTGTTACGCAAGATTTTCGAGGTGCATAAATTCATTTGCTAACTGTGAGAAGTGTACACTTTAGTAAGTACCGAATTAAACATGAAGATCTGCTTAAGATATTTATCAATATTCGGAGTACAAATTCTGTCATGAAATTTTAAATTTTCAGTGCAAAATTTGGTAAAAAAAAGTGATCCCTATCAAACATTGAGTATTATACATTGTAAATTTTACCGACGAAAAACAAAAATGCCAGATGAAAAATTATGATATTCTTCTTATTTCTGCTAGAAATATAGATTGCGGCGGTTCTAACGAGTATCCACGATCTATATTTTAGAACACAAATAAGAAAAATAAGTTTTACCCCTGTAAACCCCAGTTTGCAAAACTGATGTTCAAGGGGAGGGGGGGGGGGGGCAGAATTGCATAGGCTTGTTTTCATTATAAGCTGAAATTTGGAGGATATGATAGGTACCACTATGAAGTTTTGCAAGAGCGTTTTAAATGTTCCCCGGGGTGCGTCGGGGGTCCAACCCCATCGCTTTCACTTCATTAAAGGCATACTATTTCCGACACCTTTCAGATCCCACCCCCTAAACCGTATATATATCCTTGTTCCTTATGATAAGTCGTATTCAGTGACACCAACCGTGGGGTCCCTCAAGGTGTGCCGAGGCCATGCCTCACCCCTGAACTTTATATAAGGCAAGATATCTCAGAAACCGTTCAGACCCCACCCCAAAACCATATATAATATTGTTCTTCGTGATAAGTTGCATTCAGTGACACCAAGATTGGGGTATCAACGGGGCCTTGCCCTATACCCTCCACTTCATAGAAAGCCACATATCTCAGATCCACAGCCCTAAACTATATATATATATTTGTTCAATATTATAAGGCGCATTCAGTGGCACCAACCTTGGGGTCCCTGGGGATGGGTCTTGACCTGTCACACACCCTCCACTTCATAATAAGTCTAGTATCTTAGAAACCTTTAGATCCCCACCACTAAACCATATATATTCTGATACCTTATGATCATATACATTCGGTGACACTTACCTTAGGGTCCCGCGGGGTGTGCCGAAGCCATGCCCAACTCCCCGCTTCACATAAGATAATATAACGCATAATGTGTTTAGATCCCCACTAAAACAAATATATTGTTGTTCCTTATGATAAGATAAATTCAGTGGCACCAACCTTGGGATCCCACGTGGTGCACAGGGGACATTCCCCACCCCTCCACTTCATAAAAAGCCATATATCGCCATATCCGTTCAAAATCCCACCACTAAACCATATATATTATGAGACACATTCAGTGACACCAACTTTGGTTTCTCCCAGGGTGCAGCAAGGGCCTGCACCTACCACCTCCACTTCACCTCTAAACCTTTCAGATCCCCACCCACAAATTCACATATATTTTCTTGTTCCGTATGAGAAGATGCGTTTAGTGAAACCAAGCTGGGGGTCGCTTGGGGTGTCCCGTGCCATGCCCAACCCTCCATTTCATAAACGGCCCAGCTCCAGGGCCTACACCATATAAGCTCTTGTTCATTGTGGTTAGTGACACGAAGCAAGGTGTCTCCTAGGGTGCACCCAGGTCATGCCCACCCTTTTTACTTCATAAAATGCTTAATATCTCAGACACTGTTCAGATCCCCAACCTGAACCATAAATAGTCGTGTTCCATATAATAAGACGCATTCTGTAACAGCAACCTGTGGATCCCTGGGATGTGAAGCGGGGTTATGCCCCATCCTTCGACTTCAATGCAAACATCAATAGGGGAAAGCCAAAAGGAAGGTTACTTTCCCACAAAATGGCCAAATGGTATCCAAAACAAAAAGATATAAGCGATACAAACATTCAAATACGAACTATAATAAAATAAACCGCGACAGTAGAACCGCCTTGGAACGTTCAGTGAAAAGTATTTCTGTGGGGTGGGATTTAAACCGATTTAACGTGGCGGCAATCATCGCCTTTACTTCCGTCGCGATTTACACAAATAATTTGTTCAGTCCGCATGAAGGCTTCCTAACTCATCAGTGCAACATCTTCCGCATGATAAGACGCATTTAATCTCACCAACTTCGGGTTACACAGGGTTCGAAGGGACAGTCCCAACCCCTCCACTTTATAAAAAAATCTAATATTAAAGAGACCGTTCAGATCCCATAAACTATATATATTCTTGTTCCTTATGGTAAGACACGTTCAGCGTATTCAAGTAATATGCCCCATCTACTCTACTTCTTTCAGATACAGTTCATACGAGTGCTCATTCGAGTATGGGGGTTCGTTTGGGAGACTTTATTTTTTTATGGGTTGTCTTTGATTGTGTGTATCGCTCATATAGTTTTGTTTTGGATAGCCAATTGGGCATTTTGTGAGAAAGTAACTGTCCTTTTGGCTCTCCGCTATTGTTGTTTCCATTAGGGTCTAGTTATTTAATGTTTGTGTTTCTTTCCCTTTGGTGTCTCTAATGTGAGCTGTGGGCTAATTGTGTCGATTCCTGATCATTGCATTCACTTCTATTTTGTTATCGTATCGGTTGATAATATGTATTATTATTATTGTTATCATTAATAAATGGGCCCCGTCAAGCGATTTTGGTACTTATCGCCTATGCGAGCAGCGAAGGTTCAGGCGAGCCTGCGCATCCATGCAGTCTCGCCAGAACCTTCGCTGCTCGCGCATACAAGCAGTGAATCAAGAGGAACCTTCAGACAGAAAGCCATATCCCTGGCCCCTCTGAATGGCTGGGCATGCGCAGTTAAAATTTGTCATGACGGAATGCTCGAAGACACAAATTCGCTTGGCGGGGCTCAAATCACACATGTATTATTATTATTATTATTATTTTGTACAGGGATTGCAGACCTCGAACAAACAGTTAACCAGCTGCAGGAACAGGTTAACCTTTTAGCCTCGACTACTGAACCTGTTATGACGATAAAGGCTAAGCTGTCCAGCGATCGTCAAGTTTCAACGGGTGACATCGTCAACTTTGACAAGATTATAACTGGTGAAGGACCCGGGTACAACACCACATCCGGAATCTTCACTGCTGTCACCGCTGGCGTTTATAGCTTTGCTTTACAGTCTTGCTCTTGGGGCGGACAATATGATGAGCTCGCCTTAAAGTATAATGGTACGAATATAGCATATGCCAAGTCCGGAGACAATGATTGGATGGACTGCAACACCGACGTTGTCACGAAGAAATTAGCAGCTGGTTCACAGGTTTGGACGGAGCGCGTAGCTGGTAAACAGACAACCAACACCTTGCTGGACCTAAGTTCCTTTTCCGCAGTTCTTATCGCACCGGTAGCTTAGTTAGAGGATTAACTGGATATTACCAAAACTGCTCCTATTTAAATAAATTGGTACAAAACGTACCATTAAATATGATTATTTTTGTTTTCGTATGAAAATCCTGATATTTTTCATATTTCTGCTCAAAATATTGACTGTGGGTACTCGTTAGAGCCGCCTCGGCGAAGCGATTCAAACGAGTACCCATAACGCCTCGTTTTGAACAGAAATAAGAACAAAGGGACCATGGTTGTCCTGAATGCTCACATGTGCTCAAAAGTAGGTCAATATGCCACTCAGTGTCTATAACTCTGAACATATCCATGTCACCCTTATCTATACGTTCAATGCAAATCCAATTAAAACCGATGCAGCAAAGACGATTGCAATACCAAAACACACCCGTGTGACATAGTGCTTTCTTTCATCTCTTAAATGGCTACTTTTCTGAAGAAAGATTTGATTTTGTTCTAATTTATACTCCACAAATAGGTCACGGATACTAGTTAGAACCGCCTCATTGAGGCGGTTCTAACTAGTACCCTAAACCTATTGGTTGGCACAGAAATCAGCAAAATAATGTATACCCCAGTTTTAGAGGGTTTTCATTTCTCAGACTTGATAACCTGGTGAATGTTGGCAGCTTCAGCTTCATATCACGAAAACACACCTATACAATTTTGACCCCCTTGAAACCAGCATTTATATAATAAAACTGAGGGCTGAGGTTTATAGGGGTAAACCTTATTTTTCTTATTTCTGGTCTAAAATCAGAAGCCACCGAGGTGTAGTGGTTATGCTACTCGCCTTGTAAACCTGCGATCGTATGATCGATCCCGGGCTTCTCCAGACATTCGCATGGGTCTTTAAACCGAGGTCCCGTCTCCGCATGACCTTAGCTGTTGGTGGGACGTAAAACTCAAACACTCACTCACTCTGGTCTAAAATATAGAGTGTGGGTACACGTTAGAACCGCCTCGATGTGGCGGTTCTAACGAGTACCCACAATCTATATTTGAGTAGAAATAAGAAAATTATCAAAGATTTTCATCTTAAAATTTTCGTATTTTCGCGGTAAAATTTACAATGTATTAGCATATCCTGATGCGCCATAACTCGATGTTTCCGACAGATGTGCCAGTTTTCAAACGTTTTTTTTTAAATCAAACTTTTTTAAGCATAATGTATGTGCCCCGTCAAGCGATTTTTTTGGGTACTTATCGCCTATGCGAGCAGCGAAGATTCAGGCGAGCCTGCGCATCCGCGCAGTCTCGCCAGAACCTTCGCTGCTCGCTCATACAAGCAGAGAATCAAGAGGAACATTCAGACAGAAAGCCATATACCTGACCCCTCTGAATGGCTGGGCATGCGCAGTTAAAATTTGTCATGACGGAATGCTCGAAGACACAAATTCGCTTGGCGGGGCTCAAATGTCCTCTTCATATCCGTTTTGCAGATATAAAAGAACGCACTAAGTCAAACGGGTTGGTATCCTTTCTATCTATACTCAGGGACTTTAAAAACGCACAACTGTATGCAATGTAATTTCACCTAAGATAACTAAAAATAAGACGGAACACATCAAGGCGTTTTTCAAGTCTGCTGGATGTGCAGCCATGCATGAAAATTTCGAGAAAAAAAGTAAATTTGTTATCTTTTCGCATACAAATTTAACGGGTTGATATTTATGCCCTAAGCTTCTGAATGAAAAATAGAAGTGAAGGCAATGATTAGGAATCGATACAATCAACCCACAGCTCCCATCAGAGACACCAAAGGGAAAGAAACACCAGCATGAAACAACAGACCTAATGGAAACATCAATAGCGGAAAGCCAAAAGGACAATTACTTTCCCACAAAATGGCCGATAGGCTATCCAAAATAAAATAATACAAACGACACAAACACCCAAAGACAAAGGCAAAAAGGTATTCTTTTTAAGCTTAGGTCTATTGGAATTTCTGGGTCTCTCCTAAACTGGTTCACAGATTACCTGAAGGATAGGAAACAAAGAGTGGTTTTACCGGGTGCATCTTCAAATTGGACTCCTATCAAAGCTGGGGTTCCCCAAGGTTCTATACTCGGACCTCTTCTATTCATACTATACATTAACGACATTGTTGAAGATATAGATTCTACAATAAGACTCTTTGCTGACGACACGAGCCTTTATATTATAGTGGAAGACCCCATCCTCGCTGCTGACCAACTAAACTCTGACCTGCTGAAAGTGCATCGATGGGCAACGAAATGACTATTGAAATTTAACCCTCTGAAATCCGAATCAGTTGTTTTCTCATGGAAACAGAACAAACCCTACCATCCCCCGTATTATTTTCCCAAACGCCCATAAATGAAGTCCCCAGCCATAAGCGTTTTTTTCTTTCTAATGACTGTACATGGCACGACCATCTTGAATATATAAAATCTAAAGCATGGAATAGAATTAACGTAATGCGGAAATTAAAATTTACACTCAACAGAAAGCCTCTTCAGACAATATACTTTTCCTTTATTAGGCCGCGCTTGGAATATGCTGATGTTGTGTGGGATAATTGCAACATGTATAAAGTGAATGAACTTGAAAATATTCAGAATGAAGCTGCGCGAATTGTTACAGGTGCCACAAAACTTGTCTCTATTAATTCTATTATACTCGAAACTGGTTGGGAAACTTTGTCGTCTCGCAGAAAAAACAACAACATAAACTTCAACTATTCTATAAGATGCAAAACGGCCTTTCTCCTGATTATTTTACCCGTCTCGTTCCTCCTTCTGTCGGCAGAACATCATCCTATCAGTTGCGGAACGCAAATAATACACGAACAATACATGCAAGCACGCAGCGTTATTATAACTCCTTTCTGCCTTCTGTGATTCGTGACTGGAATAATCTCCCAGAACATATACGTGATTCACCCAGACTTAATGCCTTCAAATCAAAGATAAATGCCAACTTGAATGTGCCACCCAAATACTATTCTACAGGCAAAAGACTTGGTCAGGTTCACCATGCTAGGTTAAGAACAAAATGTAGTTCATTAAATGAACATCTGTTCTCCAAGAATACCACTGACAGTCCTACATGTACCTGTGGATCAGTAGAAGACACTCACCACTTCTTTTTCTTATGAGATCGCTTTGCAAACTCAAGACAGGAACTCCTAAATAAGGTATCTGAACTGTGCCAGCCGACTCTTAATGTACTACTTTTTCGCAATCCAGAACTATCCTTTGAACAAAATACGAGGCTTTTCTTAGCTGTGCAAGACTTCATAATAAGAACAAAGCGCTTTACTTCCTAAATCTTATCATTCAGCTGTTTCCTTAAATACAGAATGGTCGAAGATAACTTTTGTCGGCATGCTCGATCAAATGTCTCTTTAAAATAGATTAATTACGATATGTACATGTATGTCGAAAACACTACTTGGTGACTACATAAAATTCTTGATACTTGTGTTGAGATGACCACCCCTACTTCCTTTGGTAAATACCCTTCTCCTCCCCGTGGAACCTCCAGCAGCATGGAAAATAAATATATAAAATAACTTTGGTTTACCTTGCGATGCACACTGTTCCAGCTCGTAACATAGTTTGATACTATGAAATATTTAGGCATAAATACCGTTACCATATTTGTAATCCTAATCACAGAGAGTCATTACTGATAAGTAATTATTTCAAGTCACATGTTATTTGTCTTACCACTGTGTAATATGCGGGATACAGATTCAATAAGGCAAATGACTTCCTTCTGAATCCCATTTGTATTGATATATTGTTTGTAATCTTTACATGTTATATATGTTATGATACAAATAAAATACAGTTTAAACAAAACAGCCAAAGACAAACCATAACAAAAATAAACCGCGACAGAAGAACCGCCTTGGAACGGTCAGCGGGAACGAATTCCACTGGGGGGGGGGGGGGCTTAAATACTGCATACTGTAATGAAAGAACTGAAATTACCGGAGGGTCGACTGCCTCTGAGTGTAGAATGAGAGAATAGCCATTAACTAGCCATTCCAGTATTTTAAGGGGAATGGGAACACCTTCAGGGGAGGCAACTCCTGCAAGTATTTTTGTCTCCCATGTCAATAGGGGTCAACTCTTAAAGGAAAGGATTTGCTCATTTAAGAGTAGACCCCTTTTTCAGCGGGACATGGCTTATAGAAAAGCGAACAGGAAGTCCCAAAAGGTGCCTCCCTTTGAAAAATGGCGGAAAAATCTGCAATTGTTCCCATTCCCCTTAAGTGTAGGCCTGATTAGACGCCGCGTTATATTGCCTTGTGTGGCGTCTGTTTATGTAGCTAATCACGGTTTGCTAATTTGCCAATCAGTTTGCTAATTTGCCAATCAGGAGCCGTTGGGGTACTGATAGCATTCTTGAGGTTATCCAGTTTAATTACCTTTTATGTGATATCATCACTGATATGTACAGTAAAATTCCTATATTAAGACCACCATTAGGACAGTTCAAAAGTGGTCTATAAGACCACTTTTGAACAGTCCTAAAGGTGGTCTCTGACCAGAGGACACTGTATGCAGAAAACACAAAGAATAACTGCAACCTACTAAATAAGCTTTTATAGCAGAATCGGTCTTAATTTTAGGTGGTCTTAATAGCGGAATTTTACTGTATTTATTTATTTACTTTCTCACGGGTGGACATCAGGGGAGCTATCGCGAAATCGGGTCAACGTATTTTTTCTCCCACGACACCTCAGGAAACACTCTGGTGGTTTAACGCGACATATAATCTAATCTAAAAACTTATCTCCACGTGATGGAATGATAGACTCGTGGGAACTAGAGCGTGTTTTGGGAGCTGGCGCGATGATACTCCGCCTGAAAATTTTGGCATCACTCCTTCACAATACATGAACTGAATTTTTTTACATCTAAATTGTGAATTAGGACCGACATACACAGAATTTGCGCCAAATTATCTCGTTCTAAGCGAAACCTTACAAAAAAAGTTGCATCATTCATTCGCGTTGACATAAAACAATGGTCAGATTACCCTGTGTTCGATTTTGTTACGGTCACCCACTTTCAGCAACGATTTCTTCAATATTTTTTTCGGCCTGCTTAGAAAGATAAATCCTTTTAACATTGCTTAGCATCGCCGAAATTTCATATTATTCTCTCATTCTTCTACAATAAATCAAAACGCACAAGGTACCTACCTTTTTTACCATTGCCAGGTCATAGGAACTATCGCGAGTGTTTCCGGATGTGTCGTGGGAACAAAATTACGTTGACGCAATTTCGCGATAGCTCCGCTGATGTCCACCCATGTTTCTTGGCCTAGCCCAAATATTTTCAGCTTTATCATGCGCCCTTCTGTATACATATATGCATGAAATAGGAGTAACACAACAGATTCATCTTACTGCATTTACAATAATCCATTGATAGGGCTCAAGCGCAAATGCATAACAAGCTTTGCTGGAAAGGCTTTTTGTTTTTTGTTTTCGTGTTAAACCATTTTGACCACTGAACCCTTGTCATGCTGAATATTTCAATCTGCCACACCCACTACTGATTATCAACCAATCAGAGTACTTGATGAAAATTATTGCAACAAACTCACAATCTGAATGGCAAACAATGTAGATCCTGATCAGATGGCTTCTTCAGAAGCCATCTGATCTGGATCTACATTGTTTCAAAGATAAGGCATATCCGGGCTCAGCATGACAAGGGTTAACTGCCTTTTTTAAATGTGTGTCCTAAGGCTTGTTTTGCTTGCCGGAATCAAACTATCTATATATAGCTCAGAATATTCAATAGTTTCCGTTAAGCGGCCGCTGAGGTCCGTCGGCGGGCTTCGGTTGATTTTGTCGCTTAGGATGTCATTCACAACAATTTGTCTGCTTTGTTGTCTACCGTCATTGTTGCAAACAATGTGGACCCGGTTCGAACAGCTCCACCATGATCAGTTTGATCAGCATCCAGTCTGTTTGATGATGGTGCACATCACGATAACAAGTCCATGAAACGAAGACACCTCTAAACCCCACCTTATATAGAGAAAAGTGGGGTTTACGGGGGTATAAATTATCTGCCTTATTTTTGCTCAAACACATAGATTGTGGGTACTCGTTAGAACCGCCTCATTGAGGCGGTTCTAACGAGCACTCACAATCTATGTTGAAAGCAGACATAACAAAGATGTTATCATTTTACCCAAAATGTGTAACTTCTGACACCATGTTGGACGCCATTATTTCACACGGACATGTTTTCCTAATGAAAAATAAGTGTAAAACGTTTGAAACGTATATAAAGCAGTCGAGATAAACAGTCGCACCTTAAGGGATTTAGTGACAGCAGTGATTTGTCGACAGTCCCGAACTGCCATTTAACGCTGAAATACCAGTATTTTAACCCTTATCTTGCTGAATATTCATTTAAGCCACTCCCATTTCTGTCTATCAACCAATCAAATTACTTGATGTAATTTATTGCTACAAATTCATAAACTGAATGCCAAACAGTGTAGATCCTTATCAGATGGCTTCTTCAGAAGCCATCTGATCTGGAAATACACTGTTTGCAAAGAAAGGGGTTGTCGTGAACAGCAGGATAAGGCTTCTTCAGAAGCCATCTGATCTTGCAAAGATAGGGGTTGTCGTGAACAGCAAGATAAGTGTTTAGAAAATACTGTAGACCGAGATCAAATGCCGTTTTCTGTGGCGTCTATCAGGGCCGCCAATGTTAATCAAACCCAACATGTGATTCCTGTCCAGATTCTGGCTTATCTGGGCGTACACTGATTGCCTAGACCGGGACCTAGGCCTGCATATCCAAACACTTAGAATCATTATGGTAGACGTGACACCAACAGCTGAATTAGCCCATTTTGTTCGGGCATCTGTAGCCTAGTGGGTAAGAGCGCAGACTGCATCATTAGGTCTCTCACCGCTGAGGCCACATGTGAGCCCACCAAGTTCTGCAATGGAAGGACAGAAGGTTTGTCTTCTCCGGATGCTCTGTTTTTATGCCCCCCCCCCCCGCCAAAACGTGAGGAGGGGCATATAGTTGTTCGTACGCAAACGCACATAAGTCTGTACGTCAAGCATTGTATTACCGGTCTTGTCTCTGCAACTTCTTATGCAGTATTTGATATAGGACATTGAAACTTGCAACACAGTTCTGACATGCATTGAAAATGTGCATAGGGGAAACAGGATTCTGATTCAGTCCCTTATTGCAGAATTATGTCCCCTTGAACGACTTTATTAAACATTTGGCCATATGTGTAGCATATGACGGGTGTTCAAACATTTTCTGTATTGCTTATTTTAGGTACGATTGATGCGTTCTATAAGTCCCTCAGTATAATATAAAATAATGCTTTTTGAATTAATGAAAATCGCCAGGAGGATAATGAGAATGTCTAATGGATATTTGTTCGATCTTTTATCAAATAAAGGTATGTTAATAAAGGTATGTTATGTGTACACATTAAAATCGCCTTAAGGATAATGGGAATGACAAATGGATATTTTTAGATCCATTATAAAACAAGAATATCGGTGAAACCGATGGTGCAATAGTCGGAACAGGAAACATTATCCAGTTAAAGAGCGGTATACTGCGTATACTCGCTGTATTTCAAAATGGAGTATAACAAAACCTGTCGGTGGACAGATTAGCTTGTCTGATGGCACTGTCATACAAACATCAGCAACACAAAATTCGGAATAAATGAACGGAAGTGTCTTCAGGTACGATACAAAACCCCAAGAGCTATATTAATTTGGTAAAACTGTTTAATACTAATTATTGAAAACTTACTCTCGTACAGAGAGGCAATCCTCATAGGACTGTCTCCAGGAATGGTTCCGTATTGGGTGCCTTAACATACATATAAAATATCAGACGGGTTCGAAAATTATATTAAAATCGATCAGCAAATGTAGACGCTAGAGCGATGACAAAGTTTTTTTCTAAAAGTAGCCGCAGTGACCTTGACCCCAGGACCCTGAAAGTCAAACCATTACGAAAACACACCTATACAAATACATTGTAACCTTTTATCGCCGAAAAAATGAAAAATTTAAGATTAAAAATTGTGATATTTTTCTTATTTCTACTCAAAATACAGATTGTAGGCACTCGTTAGAACCGCCTCAACGAGGCGGTTCTAAAGAGTACCCACAATCTATATTTTAGAGCAGAAATAAGAAAAATGAGGTTTACCCCTGTAAACCCCAGTTTTACTATATAAAAGTGGGGTTCAAGGGGGTCAATATTATACAGGCCTGTTTTCAAGATGATAATACATAGGTGTTCTTGTGTTTTTGAATTTATTAAACGAGTGGAGGAAAAGGGTTACAATGCGAGGCTTTGTCGAGCATTTTAACCATTTTCCTCAACGAGTTAAATAAATTTAATAATACATGGACAGGATTGAAATACTCTTTTTATCATATGACATTTAAACGCATATTGATCACAATGTTCGAAAAAAAAAAATGTCAATATTGCATCATTTCGTGATGTTGCTCGAGATATTAATATATCATACCCAACATTTGTGTAAAATTATATTAAAATCCATTAGCAAATGACATCGCTAGAGCGATGACAAAGTTTTTTCTAAATATAGCCGCAGTGACCTTGACCTTGAACCCAGGACCCTGAAAGTCAAACTTGCTCGAGATATTATCATAACCAACATTTGTGTGAAATTATATTAAAATCCATCAATAAATGTAGAAACTAGAGCGATGACAAAGTTTTTTTTTCTAAAAATTACCACAGTGACCTTGACCTTGACCCCAGGATCCTGAAAGTTGAACTTGCTCGAGATATTATTATAATCAATCAGCAAAAGACGACGCTAGAGCGATGACAAAGTTTTTTTTTCTAAAAAACAGCCGCAGTGACCTTGCCCTCAGGACCCTGAAAGTTGAACTTGCTCGAGATATCATCATACTCGACATTTGTGTGAAATTATATCAAAATCCATCAATAAATGTAGGCACTAGAGTGAAAACAAAGTTTTTCTAAAAATAGCCACAGTGACCTTGACCTTGAGCCCAGGAACCTGAAAGTCGAACATGCTCAATATATTATCATACCCAACATGTGTGGGAAGTAACATTAAAATCCATCAATAAATGTAGGCACCAGAGTGATGACAATGTTTTTCTAAAAAATAGCCACAGCGACCTTACACTGCAGCTTTAAACAAAGTACTCTTTGACAAATCATCTAACCAGATAACACAGATAATATGCGCATCCCATATTGCTGCTTAAGATTCCATTGAAGTTTCGTTGAATCTCTGCAAGTAGCCGCTGAGAATTTGCGTGAACACGAACAGTAACCTATATATTCATACAGAATTCATCAAAGGGCCATAATCGTTGGAAAAATCATCGAACCAAAACACGCAGATGATATGCGCATCCACCTTCGATACTTAATATTCCCATGAAGTTTCATTGAAATCCGACCAGTAGTTTATGAGAATTCGCGTGGACAAGAGCGGGATGGACGCACGGACGAAGCGTCGACTATATGCTCCCCCGAAATTCTTCGGGGACCATCATAAAGGTATGCTATACGGGCCTCCGTGTCCTAGTGGTTAAGAGCGCTGACTCTTTATCTTTAGGTCTCTCACCGCTGTGGTTCGAGCCTCGCTCGGGTCACATGTGAGACGCCAAGTTCTGCAACGGAAGGTCAGGTGGTTTTTCTCCGGGTACTCCGGTTTTCGCCCACCTCTGATTATCGATCGGCTCGATATGAGTGAAATAATCTTGAGAGGGCCGTAAAACCAAAACAACAAAAAAAAAAATAAATAAATAAATAAATAAATAAAAAAAAGGTATGCTGTGTGTACGCATTAAATTCGCCTGTAGGATAATGGGAATGACTAATGGATATTATTTCGATATGTTATGAAATAAAGGTATATTTTGTGTAGTCATTAAACTCGCCTCACTGAAGCGTTTCTTATGTCGCGGTACACAGAACATCCTTTTTCCAGATAAAATTATATTTATCTCCCTAAATTATCATTATTATATGGATATCTGGAGTTTTCGAAAGAATTCAAATGGTACTCAAAAAGCGCGTTCGAAAAGCCCGGGTAGATCATGACAATGAAGTTCCAGTACAAAGTGCATTCTTGCACACCAGACAAGGAAATCCGTTATTTTACCCTAGGATAGTAATTTATGTTCTGACCCTGGTGTTCCGACCCAGGCAACTAACATAAATACTCTTCAATTCTATTCAACTGCCGGAACTACTTCCGCACTACTTTAATTTTGTAAACAATATACATGTGCGAGCTGTCAAAACTAGCCGGAGGTGTTGTGCAAGAAAAAGAATCCAATATGGGGTTCTGTTGAAGATGTGCGTTCCCTCGGGATGACCGTGCTGAGCGGAACCTCGGCGTAGCCTCGGTTCCGCTCAGCACGGTCATCCCTCGGGTTGGAAACGCTCATCTACAACAGAACCCCATATCAGATTCTTATAATCTTTCATATCTCCAAAACGATTATCTTCTGGTAAAACATTTGCGATATATTTCTTACTTTTACTCCAAACACAGATTGAGGGTGTTCGTCAGGCCCGCCTCATAGAGGCGGTTCTAACGAGTATCCACACTAGAAAAAGAAATAAGACAACTAATGTTGACCCCTGAAAACCCGTTTTCCCTATATAAAGTTGGGTGTAGAGGGGTGTTCAATACACGGACTTGTTGACCTGACATGTGTGGTAGGACTCTCGCCCCCCCCCCCCCCACCCCCAATCACACACACACACCCGATCCATCAGGCTAACAAGTCCGTCGAATGCTAAACCAACTGGAGGCAGAAGCTTAAAGCAACAATGATGTCGTTTGTTAACGTGTCGCAATTTTAATCATCAAATGTGGCAAATATACTGAAACAATTTGCAGACAGAATGTGAGCAGCTCCAAATATGTTCTATAAAAGGGTTATCCTTAGGAAGCAAGGAATACACCACAGAACTGAAAAAAATATGTGCATGTTTTCTGGGCCAGACTCGCTAGTTTCGGCCAATTAGGCCTCATCAAGGACCCTCAAATATTTTCAAAATTCCACAATGAAATCAATGGTCCCAAAGGACAAGAAAATATTAACTACACTATGATGTAGGGCAGGGAGACATGTTACGGCCGCCATACATTCCCAGACACCAGCTGTATTGACGCCAAATATGGTCTAAAAACGGGTTATCCTTTGGAAGCAAGGAATACACCACAGAACAGACAAATATGGAGTGTGCATGTTTTCTGGGCCAGACTCGCTAGTTTCGGCCAATAAGGCCTCATCAGTGACCCTCAAATATTTTCAAAATTCCACAATGGAATCCATAATCCAAAAGGACAAGAAAATATCAACTACACAATGATGTAGGGCAGGGAGACTTTTTACGGCCGCCACACATTCTCAGACACCAGCTGCCGCTCGTTTTTATCAGCAAAATACTAGACTTGACTCATTAAATATGCCAAATATACTGAAACAGTTTGCAGACAAAATGGGAGCAGTACAATCCACTGTCTTGTCTTTTTTCCATGCAACTGTCTAAGTGTCGTCCAAATTGACCTTGATGTAAAACAGGTCAAGGTCAACCAAAGGTCATCATTTGAACAAGTTTGGTAGGGCCCAAGTTTCCTATGCTTCATACCAAATGTGCTCCAGGGTCATCGGCTATTTGGTTCCTGAGAAAAAATAATAAAAAGTTTTTTAGCTCACCTGACCGAAGGTCATGGTGAGCTTTTGTGACTGTGAGATGTCCGGCGTCGTCGTTCGTCGTGCGTTCGTAAACTTTTCTAATCAACACTCTAGATGCCACAGTTTTGATCCAATCATCATCAAACTTGGTCAGAATGATCATCATGAAATATGTCGGTCGAGTTCGAATATGGGTCATGTCGGGTCAAAAAGTAGGCCACCTGGTCAAATCAAATGAAAACCTTGTTAACACTCTAGAGGCCACAATTTTGGTCCAATCATCCTTAAACTTGCTCAGAATGATCATCCTGACAATATCGCGGTCGATTCGAATATGGGTCATGTCCGGTCAAAATATAGGTCAGAAGGTCAAACCAGTGAAAAACCTTGTTAAAACTCTTAAGGCCACAGATTTTGTCGAATCTTCCTCAACCTTGCTGAGAATGAGCATCTTGACAATATCTCGGTCAAGTTCGAATATGGGTCATGTCGGGTCAAAAAGTAGGCTAGTAGGTCAAATCATAGAAAAACCTTATTAACAATATAGAGACCCCAGTTTTGGTCCAATCATCCAAAAACTTGCTCAGAATGATCATCATGACAATATCTCGGTCAAGTTCAAATATGGGTCATGTGGGGTCAAAAAGTAGGTCAGTAGGTCAAACCATAGAAAAACCTTGTAAACACTCTAGAGGCCACAGTTTTGGTCCAATCATCTTCAAATTTGCTCAGAATGATTATCCTGACAATATCTCGGTCAGGTTCGAATATGGGTCATGTGGGGTCAAAAAGGTCAGTAGGTCAAACCATAAAATACCTTGTTAACACTCTAAAGGCTACAGATTTGGTCACGTCTTCCTCAAACTTGCTCAGAATGATCAATTTGACCCATCACCTTGACCTTTGACCTACTTTGTCATAACTGCTTAAGCATTTGAAATACATAATGATGATGATGATTTCGTGTTTAACGACGCGTCAACCCTCTTTGTGGGTCATAAGCGTCAAACGGTTAATGGTTAAACGGCAAGAATAATTATGATGATATTAAAAGTAAAAAGTCAGAATGATAATATATAAAAATCTGAAACAGTTAAATCTTATGAAAAAGACCAATTTCTTTTAAGAATAAAATAATATTATCAACAGGTACATCTCGAAACAGTTGTTGCAAAGTGTCAGCTTTGAAATATAAAATACGTGAGGGTGAAAAGTCAACACAGTCAATTAAGATATGTTTCACAGTGAATGGCTGATCACAACCTACACAAGAAGGCTGATCATCACCATTAAAAATATAAGAATGAGTAGCTCTAGTATGGCCGATGCGCAGTCGTGTTAATACTACGTCCTCTTTTCTGGAAAACTGTGGAGGAGAGCATTTTGTACTAACGACAGGTTTAATGGCATGGAGTTTGTTATTTATTGCACGGTCCCATTCGCCTTGCCATTCCGACAAGATGTATCTGTTGATAAATGGTTTAAAGTTATTAAAAGGAATTTTAAAAACAGATGGATCAAGATTGAGCGATTCCTTTGCTTTCTTGTCAGCACATTCATTGCCGACAATGCCAATATGGCTCGGAAGCCAACAAAACAAGATTTGGTGTGTTTTAGAAATTTCATGATGCCTTTCGATCAATTTTTGAATTTGAGGATTTTTAGATGACGAATGGTCTAAAGCCTTAAGCACAGAAAGTGAATCAGAAAATATAATTGCTTTTTGAATTGTTGAAGAACTGATAAAATCTAAAGCTAGGTCTATTGCTTTGGCTTCAGCTGTAAAAATAGATGAACCATCTGGAAGGCGCATGGTTTTGTGCGTATCTTTAGAAACATACGCACAACCAACTTTATCTCCTTCTTTGGAACCATCAGTATAGACTTGCTGGTAATCATTGTAACGTGACTGCAGTACCTGAAAGTTTTGTTTGAGAAGTATTGGATTTGATTCGGATTTTTTGCCATCATGTAAGTCGAACAGAATAGAAGGTTTTTTAATACACCAAGATGGAACTTCGGCCGTTTCATGTTTTTGAATATTTTTAAGGTCGATACCTGAATTTTCTAGCAGTGGTAAAATACGTAATCCAAAAGGTTTGATTGCTGTGGGTTTTGTTTCATACTTATCTACAAATTGAGGTGGAAATGAAATTTTGGATGCCGGGTTAGATGGATTTGCAGCAAGTCTAATAGCATACTGAAGAGAAAGTTTCTCTCTGCGCGAGGTTAAAGATGGTTCACCTGCTTCTACATAAAGGCTTAATACGGGAGAAGTACGGAAGGCTCCCATGGCCAGACGAAGGCCTTGGTGATGGATAGTATCCAAGGATTTTAAATAGGACTTTCTGGCAGAACCATAAACAACAGACCCATAATCTAATTTAGATCTTATTAAAGACCGGTAAAGATGTAATAAAGTATACCGATCTGCTCCCCAACTTGTATGAGCTAAAACTTTCAAAAGATTCAAAGCTTTTAAGCATTTCGCTTTAAGATATTTAATATGGGGAATAAAAGATAACTTTTGATCAAATATGACCCCAAGAAATTTGGCTTCTTCAACAACAGGAATTTGTGATCCGTATAAAAACAGGGAAGGATGTTCGTGTTTCTTCCGTAGTTTACAAAAATGAACACACTGCGTTTTCGACTTGGAGAACTTGAAACCATTTTTATCAGTCCATTCTTCTATTCTTTTTAAATTTTGTTGTAACTTTCGTTCAATTGTTTTCATATTTTTTGAACGGTAACATATACAAAAATCATCAACATACAATGAACAATCAGTTTTGTCGTCCAAACATTGTACAATATTGTTTATTTTGATGTTAAATAGCGTAGTTGAAAGAATACTACCCTGTGGGACACCCTGTTCTTGATCGTAGAAATCTGACACGGTAGACCCCACACGCACCTGAAACATGCGCTCCCCTAAAAAGCTTTCAATAAAACTGGGAAGTTTTCCTCTTAAGCCAATGTTATGTAGATCTTTCAATATTCCATAACGCCATGTTGTATCATATGCTTTCTCCAAGTCGAAAAATACAGCTACTACGTGTTCTTTGTTAATAAAAGCATCTCGTATAAATGTTTCTAGTCTTATTAAATTGTCATTGGTACTACGTTCCGAACGAAAGCCCGATTGATATTCTGAAATGAGGTTGTTGGACTCTAAGTACCAGACTAATCTCTTGTTTATCATTCTCTCCAATGTTTTACACAAACAACTTGTCAAAGCTATCGGACGATAATTTGTAGGTTCTGCATGATCTTTCCCTGGTTTCGGAATTGGTACAACTGTAGCTACTCGCCAGCTCTCAGGACAGACCCCAGTTTCCCAAATATTATTAAAGATATCTAAAAGTGTTGTAAGAGAACTTTTTGGCAGATGCTTAAGCATCTGATAATGAATTTCATCGGGGCCGGTTGCCGTATCATGTGATTTTTCAATGGCTTCAACGAGTTCGGATAAGTTAAAAGGTTTGTTGTATTCTTCGTGATTAAGGGATTTAAAGTTTAGATTTCTTTTCTCTTGGTCCTTTTTGAAATTTCTAAAAGTGTCAGAATAATTACGTGATGATGAATTTCTCAAGAATGTGTGCCCAAGAGTATCTGAAATATCTTTTTTTGTTGAAGCTATTGTGTCAAATTCAGTATTTAAATGTGTAAAACTAGAAGACTTTGTTTTTCCTGAAATTTTTCGTACCATATCCCAAACCTTTTTAATGGGGGTTTTATAGTTCAATTTGGAGACATATTCTCTCCATGACTTTCGTTTGGAAGCTCGGATTGTTCGCCGAGCTTTAGCTCTAAAAACTTTTACGTCGTTGAGCTTTTCTGAAGTGGGATTTTTGCAGAACTTATTTAGAGCCTGTTTACGCTTTTTAATAGCTTCTTTACAGTCATTATTAAACCAAGGCTTGCTTTTCTTAGTATTTGTGGAGGTCTTTGGAATGCATTGTTCTGATATGTTAATAAGTGTATCTGTGAAATCAGAAACAATGTCGGATGATTCATTAAAATGATCAATTGATAACTCTTCTTCACATAAATTATGGAATAATTCCCAGTCGGCTTTATTCATTTTCCATTTCTGGTTACAGTCCTCATCTGGTTCGTTTACACTCTCAATTATAACAGGGAAGTGATCACTTCCGCACTGATCATCATGAACAGACCAGTCATAGTCCAAGAAGAGAGATGGGTGGCACAAAGAGAGATCTAAAGAAGACAAATGACCTGTCGCAGGGTGAAGGTAAGTATAAGATTTATCATTCATCAGGCAAAGATCGCTCTTTGCAATAAAATCTTCGACAAGTGCTCCTCTGTTATTGATATCTTTACAGCCCCATAGAATATTGTGACCATTGAAGTCGCCAACTAAAAGATATGGCGATGGAAGTTGACTCAGCAATGTGTCAAGCTGTTCGGGCTTTAAAGAAAATGAGGGAGGGATATATAGAGAGCAAATTGTAGTTTCTTTATCCAGAGAAACTGACACTGCCACAGCTTGTAGGTCTGTTTTTAATTTGATCTCTCTTTGTGGTAAACTTGATTTCACAAAAATTGAACTGCCACCAGATGGTTTGTTACCATCAGAATAGATATAGTTGTATGTATTGAAACCCCTGACATCAATGTTGTCATCAGTTTTTAAAAAAGTTTCTTGCAAACAAAAAACCGATGGGTTTAATAACGAAATAAGTAATAACAGTTCGTTATAATTTGATTTAAGACCTCGACAATTCCATTGTATTATTTTGTGTTTTAAATCCATTTTATGAAGAGATTAAGACTAGAAACTATATTGGAGCTGCAATTGGTGATATAGATCTGCTACCACCAGCTTGTGGTGTTGCAGACCTCGATCTGTTATTGCTACTTGGTGATGATGGAGCTTCAAACTCCATATCACTGTCACTCAAAGATCCGAATCTGTTCTGAAATTTTATATTGTCTCTTTCCATTTTACGTTGTCTGTCTGTTAGTTTTAGAGACAATTGCTTTTTCGGATCTTCCGATCCCTTATTAGTTCGACCTGGGTCGAGTTTCTCTTTTACATGCGGCGCTGGCTTCGGTACGGTCGCTGTCGACCGATCCGCAGCAACCTGGATTGCGCCATTTGATAAATTGGTTGAACTTTGTGGTGCTGGAGTGGATTTGCTCCATGCACCGGATTTCTTTAATTCAGCTATGCATGATTCAACAGTCTGTGTTGCGGAGCTTGAAACTTGTTTACCAGCACCCTTTGTGATGCTGGCATTTGAAATACAGCCTTCATATTTGGCATGTAGGTTCCTTGTGACAAGGGTTTCCTATTCATACATAAAATGTGACCTTTACCTTGACATTTGACCTACTTTATCATAACTTTTGAACCATTTGAGATAGTGCCTTCATATTTGGCATGTATATATCTTGTGTAAAGGTCTTCCCACCCATACAAAAAATTTTGTCTTATGACCTTGACCTTTGACCTACCTTGTCATATTTTTAAGCATTCGAGATAGAGCCTTCATATTTGGCATGTAGTTTCCTTGTGTCATACAAAAATGACTTGTGACATTGACATGTGACCTACTTTATCATAACTTTTGAGCCGTTTGAGGTAGACCCTTCATATTTTGCATATATGTTCCTTGTGGCAACGACTTTCACCTATACAAAAATTTTGACCTGTGACCTTGACCTTTGACCGTTTTTCACATAACTTTTGAACCATTAAAGATAGAGCCTTCATATTCGGTATGTAGGGTCCTTGTGACAAGGGCTTCCCAACCATGCAGAATTCTTGATCTGTGACCTTCACCTTTGATAGTGTTTGTCATAACTTTTGAACCATTTAAGGACGAACCTTCATATTTGGCATGTATGTTCCTTGTTAAAAGGTCTTCCCACTTATGCAAACCAATTGACCTGTGACCTTGACCTGTGACCTACTTAATCATATATGAGCTTGGCGGCCATATTGGTCATGTGACCCAGTCCTTACGAACACATTTACTCCCCCACTACCCATTGAGGCTCCACATGCAATTTGTTTTCAATCAACCCATCAGTTTGAGTGGAGAAGAAGATAAAAAAGAGGACCAAGAGGGCTCTGATTCGCTCACCTGAATGCCACTGTCTATAGTACATTTTTTTTAGCTCTGGTGGCCATCTTGTTCATCACAGCGGACCGATCTTAATTATTTTGGTATGGTGTCACATTGGCAACATTCCTATGAAGTTTGAATCAAATTGACCCAAGGGTTAAGGAGGAGTTTGCGTTTGAAGCAAATTTATAATGTTTTTCCATTTTAAGCTCTGGCGGCCATATTCTTCTTCGGAGCGGGATAGTTTTAACTATTTGGTAGAGGGTCATCTAAGCAACATTCTTACGAAGTTTGAATGAAATTGGCCCAAGGGTACAGAAAAAGTTGCCGGTTGAAGTTTTTTTAGCTCTGGCGGCCATCTTGTTTATCAGAGCATAATAAATTTAGCTATTTCTGCAGGGAGTCACCTAGGCAAAATTCCTGTGAAGTCTGAATCAAGTTGACCCAAGGGTTTCGGAGAAGTTGGCGATTGAAGCAAATTTACTAGGTCTTTTTTCTACTTTTAGCTCTGGTGGCCATTCTGTTCATCAGAGCGGGATCGGTTTAGCTATTTTGGTAGAGGGTAATCTGTGCAACATTCCTCTGAAGTTTGAAAGATATCGGTCAAAGGGTAATGGGGGAATTGTCGTTTGAAGATATTTTTTTTTCTATTTTTTTGGTTCTGGGGCCATCTTGTTCGTCAGAGCGGAACGATTTTAGCTATTTTGGTAGGGAGTCACCTAGTTTTGTCGTCCAACCATTGTACAATATTATTTATTTTGATGTTAAATAGTGTAGTTGAAAGAATACTACCCAGTGGTACACCCTGTTCTTGATCATAGAGATCTGACACGGTAGACCCCACACGCACCTGGCACATGCTCTCCCCTAAAAAAGAAGCCCCCGTGGTGCAGTGGATACGCTACTCGCCTTGTAAACCAGGGATCGCAGGATCGATCCCGGGCTTCTCCAGACTTTCGGATGAGTCTTTAAACCGAGGTCCCGTCTCCGTATGACCTTAGCTGTTGGTTGGACGTAAAACTAAAACTCACTCACTCACTCACTCACTCTCCCCTAAAAAGCTTTCAATAAACTGGGAAGTTTTCCTCTTAAGCCAATGTTATGGAGATCTTTCAATATTCCATAACGCCATGTTGTATCATATATATGCTTTCTCCAAGTCGAAAAAGACAGCTACTACGTGTTCTTTGTTAATAAAAGCATCTCGTATAAATGTTTCTAGTCTTATTAAATTGTCGTTGGCACTACGTTCCGAACGAAAACCCGACTGATATTCTGAAATGAGGTTGTTGGAGTCTAAGTACCAGACTAATCTTTTGTTTATCATTCTCTCCAATGTTTTACACAAACAACTTGTCAAAGCTATCGGACGATAATTTGTAGGTTCTGCAAGATCTTTCCCTGGTTTCGGAATTGGTACAACTGTAGCTAAACGCCAGCTCTCAGGACAGACCCCCGTTTCCCAAATATTATTTAAGATATCTAAAAGTGTTGAAAGAGAACTTTTTGGCAGATGCTTAAGTATCTGATAATGAATTTCATCGGGGCCGGTTGCCGTATCATGTGATTTTTCAATGGCTTCAAGGAGTTCGGATAAGTTAAAAGGTTTATTGTATTCTTCGTGATTAAGGGATTTAAAGTTTAGATTTCTTTTCTCTTGGTCCTTTTTGAAATTTCTTAAAGTGTCAGAATAATTACGCGATGATGAATTTCTCAAGAATGTGCTCCCAAGAGTATATGGAATATCTTTTTTTGTTGGAGCTATTGTGTCAAATTCAGTATTTAAATGTGTAAAACTAGAGGACTTTGTTTTTCCTGAAATTTTTCGTACCATATCCCAAACCTTTTTAATGGGGGTTTTGTAGTTCAATTTGGAGACATATTCTCTCCATGACTTTCGTTTGGAAGCGCGATTTGTTCGCCGAGCTTTAGCCCTAAAAACTTTAACGCCGTTTAGCTTTTCTGAAGTGGGACTTTTGCAGAACTTATTTGGAGCCTGTTTACGCTTTATTAGCTTCTTTACAGTCATTTTTAAACCAAGGCTTGCTTTTCTTAGTATTTGTGGAGGTCTTTGGAATGCATTGTTCTGATATATTAATAAGTGTATCTGTGAATGTCAGAAACAATGTCGGATGATTCATTAAAGTGATCAACTGATAACTCTTCTTCACATAAATTATGAAATAATTCCCAGTCGGCTTTATTCATTTTCCATTTCTGGTTACAGTCCTCATCTGGTTCGTTTACGCTCTCAATTATAACAGGGAAGTGATCACTTCCGCAATGATCATTATGAACAGACCAGTCATAGTCAAAGAATAGAAATGGGTGACACAAAGAGAGATCTAAAGAAGATAAATGACCTGTCGCAGGGTGAAGGTAAGTATAAGATTTATCATTCATCAAGCAAAGATCGCTCTTTGCAATAAAATGTTCAACAAGTGCTCCTCTGTTATTGGTATCTTTACAGCCCCATAGAATATTGTGACCATGGAAGTCGCCAACTAAAAGATATGGCGATGGATGTTGACTCAGCAATGAGTCAAGATGTTCGGGCTTTAAGGAAAATGAGGGTGGGATATATAGAGAGCAAATTGTAGTTTCTTTATCCAGAGAAACCGATACTGCTACAGCTTGTAGGTCTGTTTTTAATTTGATCTCTCTTTGTGGTAGACATGATTTAACAAAAATTGAACTGCCACCAGATGGTTTGTTACCATCAGAATATATATAGTTGAATGTATTGAAACCCCTGACATCAATGTTGTCATCAGTTTTTAAAAAAAGTTTCTTGTAAACAAAAAACCGATAGGTTTAATAACGAAATAAGTAATAAGAGTTCATTATAATTTGATTTAAGACCTCGACAATTCCATTGTATTATTTTGTTTTTTAAATCCATTCTATGAAGAGATTAAGACTAGAAACTATTTTGGAGCTGCAACTGGTGATATAGATCTGCTACCACCACCACGTGGTGTTGCTGACCTCGATCTGTTATTGCCTCTTGGTGATGATGGAGTTTTATTGAACTCCATACCACTGTCACTCAAAGATCCGAATCTGTTCTGAAATTTTATGTCTCTTTCCATTTTACGTTGTCTGTCTGTTTGTCTTTGAGACAATTGATGTTTTTTGATCGGATCTTCCGATCCCTTATTGGTTCGACCTGAGTTGAGTTTCTCTTTTACATTCGGCGCTGGCTTCGCGTACGGTCGCTGTCGACCGATCCGGAGCAACCTGGATTGCGCCATTTGATAAACTGGTTGAACTTTGTGGTGCTGGAGTGGGTTTACTCCATGCACCAGATTTTTTTCAGTTCAGCTATGTATGATTCAGCAGTCTGTGTTGCGGAGCTGGTACATTTTACACCAGCACCCTTTGTGATGCTGGCGAAACTGGTGGTTGGTGTTATGTATCGCTCTTCGACAATTTTCCGCGCTTCTGGGAATGTTATCCCCCTTTGGTATTTGACGGTGAGTATTTCTTTTTCTTTTTTCCACGCCGGACAGTCTCGGGAGAAAACAGCATGTTTGCCATCACAATTTACGCATTTGGGTTCATTTTTACAGTTGAGGTGATTATCAACATGATTTTCTTCAACACAATGAGGACATAGTTTTTTTTTCTCTGACATCTGCTTTCCTGATGGCCAAAAGCCTGACAAGAGTAACATCTAAGAGGGTTTGGGATGTATACCTCTACGTTAATGGGAAGATATGCTACTTTGATTTTCTTGGGTAGAATTGGTGTATTAAAAGTCAACACATAAATTGCTGTTGGTTTTAGTACACCACTTCTACGGACTTTAATGTTACGAACACCAACAACTCCCTGATCCTTCAAGTTATCGACTATCTCTTCATCTGAATAAGGACGCAGTTCTGATCTGCGAATCACTCCCTTACATGAATTGAGCGTGTTATGTAACGAGACTTTAACGTTAAGGTCAAAGAGTTTGTTGGTGTTAAACAGTCTTACCACTTGCTGTTTTCTCTCGACTTCCAAGAAAGATCACCCGATTTGAGTTGTTTTATACTCTTATGGTGTCCGGCAAAGGAGAGAATACTTTCTCGATGACAAAGGGGGAAAGGCTAGATACAGTTCGTGAATCGTCAAGCGACGTGACGACCAAGAAACGCGGAACATTATCAAAATTTGGTTCAGCAGACTGCTGACTAGATTGTTGACTTGACTGCTGACTGGATTGTTGAGTGTGTTCATCCGATTCGGATGAATCCCCTTGTTTTTTACGTTTAGGTGTGTTGTGGGTAGGTGATTTGCGGTTATGTTTTTTTCCATTAAGAAAAAAATCCTAGTTTCCTCCCAAGTGCTCTCCGCCTTCCGTGGAGCCCTACAAGGGAACACCATAATGGAGTGGTTATCCAACTCGCAGGTGAGATATACTCGTATAAACAAAATGCCTACACGATTGATCCGTTTAGCCACCGCCTTCTAATGATAAAAAGACAGAAAAGGGTAAGGTAAATGGGCATATGGTTGGTATCAGGAAAGATACACAAAGAGTTGAAGAGAAAGCAAAGCGGTATCTCTAGGGTTCAGCATGACCAGCCGATTGACCGTGCCGGACCGCACGGCCACCCGTCTACACCGAAAAGCCAGGCCAAAGAGGCGTGTTGGGCACCTGAAGCACCGCCACCTCAGGTAACCCTCAACCTCCAGGATCCCTTCTTCCGGCTTACAGGACGCCACCCCCGGCAAACGGGTGGAACTTCCTTTACCTCTTCCCAGTGGGCACAGAGACCACAGCGGCAATGTGCTCAGTGGGAATTGAGCCCCCAGGGCCATGGCAAGGCAGGAAGTCTAATACCTGGGGGCCGACTCAGCAGACAAACACCACATCACCAGCACTGCATGCAAACAGATCTCTGCAATCACCACCAGCTATGCATGCAAACAGGTCTCTACAATCACCACCAGCACTGCATGCAAACAGCTCTGCAATCACCACCAGCACTGCATGCAAACAGATTTCTGCAATCACCACCAGCACTGCGTGCAAACAGATCTCTGCAATCACCACCAGAACAGCTGACAGCCACACCACAGACACTAGCATTACCCACCAAGAGCCCTGTTCTGCCTCAACTAGCATCCACCGCACCGCTGACAACCATACTACAGACACCACCATTAGCTACCAAACGCCCTGCTCATCCAGCATCCACAGCAGCTGTTGAGAACATCATGCCACAGCTGCTGGATACCAACGAGGAGACCTTTGTGCCTGATTATGAGGAAGGTGTCATGACTACGAAGGCACCCTCTACGACAGAAGCTGCAGTCAACACCGTAAATCTGGACCAGCAGTTGCCTTCTCTAACCAACTGTTTTCAAGAACTACAAGATCTGCTCAGCAGACACAACAAAAAGATACTAGACGAGATAGAGAAGAATACCAGATCAGGTGTTTAGAGAAGACAATGGCAGAACAGACAAAGGCTGTCTACGCATTCACAGACAGCCTTAAAGACCTGAATGCAACCCTAATCAGTAATGCCAGGGAGGAGAGAAGAAGAGAGGAGGACAGAAAGAGGAAAACAGAAGAACCACAAAAGCCAGAAAAGAGAAGGAGAAGTGAAGATAGGGAGTACAGCTATGGGGCCAGCCCTAAAGTAAAATCGGTATTGGGGAAACTAGTGAATAACAGATTGAATTATAAAAAGCAGTGAAAAATCATCAAATAAAGGAAAAAGAGATACAAATATTCAGCAAATTATTGTGCATGGCCATTTTAAATAAGTGGGCTAAAGAAAGTAGATTGTGTTTACCGTTTCCACAACTCAATTTCATTGCCCTGATTAAAGGTTTTATTCCTTTATAGTCCCCACCTATCCATCTCCCCTATAGTTTTCCCTTTTGTAAGGCTTAAGCATTGCATTAGCAGCCAATATATTCTGTGGCTGGAATGAATGGGAAACACATATATTTCATTCTATTCTGGAATTCCTGCTATTTTCACAATGGACTATGGAACATATGGACAATCTACAGTGCGCTGAAAACTTCTCTGGGACAATTCTTACCAATACGGGACAATGTGATATTTAACAATAACAGAACAGAACTAGCAATCAATGTATAAAAAGTTTGACAGTTCAAGTTAAAATCTGAATATTCAAATCTCTAACATCCATGAGGAAAATCTACCCCGTTTTATACCACTATTCTTGTAATGGGACTGGTCCTTAGCACAGAAAATTATATTGATTCAAGTGGAGTTCTTTTCAGCCTCATCAACACTATTTTAGGTTCTTTGGGAAAGTTTTTTTTCAATTTCATCGGACTTTTGCCCAGTGTTGGGATAGAGTGACACTCCGGCCCTTCCTAAAGTTTCAGGAGTGGTCGGACATGCACAGGTTTTTCTGGGCAGGCTTAGATGTAAGCAGTTACCCGTCTGTTTTGGCTCTGCTACCATGTGGCCCAGTCTGTGTCAAGCCCGTGGGGGGTGGCTAGAAATTGTTGTTATACAAAACAGCTGGAATCAATTGATTTCACTAGTGCAGAAATGAAATGCAAATAGATGTAGGTGAAGGGCAAGCAATGGAGATTCTGGTCAGACTGATCCATGTGGATCAGTCTGATCTGGGTCTGTGTTGTTTCCATACATTTCTGTGTCTGTGAACACAGATCGATGCTATATGCAAGCTTTCCTTTCCAGGCTTAATGGCATTGAGTTTGTTATTTATTGCACGGTCCCATTCGCCTTGCCATTCCGACAAGATGCATCTGTTGATAAATGGTTTAAAATTATGAAAAGGAATTTTAAAAACAGATGGATTTGCTTTCTTATCAGCATATCCATTGCCGACAATGCCAATATGGCTCGGTAGCCAACAAAACATGATTTAGTGATGATGATGCTTTCGTGTTTAACGACGCGTCAACCCTCTTTGTGGGTCATAAGCGCCAAACGGTTAATGGTTAAACGGCATGAAGAATTATGAGGACAGTAAAATTAAAAAAAAATCAGAATGATAATGTATAAAAATCTGTAACAGTTAAATCTTATGAAAAAGTCCAATTTCTTTTAAGAATAAAATAATATTATTAACAGGTACATCTTGAAACAGTTGTTGCAAATGTGTCAGCTTTGAAATATAAGTTTTCAAAATTTTATAGACGCCATTCTGATTTAATTTCAAAATTCAATATTGGACTTAAGTCTCTTCTGCGGCAGGGTCTATCGGAACCCGAATTTTATGGTGACTTGGTGTGTGGGTTCGGAGGGGTGTGTGGCCGCAATGGCTTCAGCACCCAATTTCGTAAAATCATTCTTCGATATAAAAAGATTGGGTACAACATGGATATTATACGACAGACTGCATGCATGGTAGTTAACCCAATCACGGTTGGCAACTTTGCTTCCCTCTTTAATTGCACGCCGGTGGGTCAGGCCTCAGATTCTATGACGGCTCCAACCTAAAGGCTTATTGAAAATTAGAGAGATAATGCTGGTTGGTGCCTGATGCTCTGTCTCTGGTCGGGCTCATCGGAGTCTAACTGTTGGTTTTCTTTTGCTCCAGCATTTCAGTGGTTTCTTGCTGTCGAGTCCTCACCGTTGTCTCACCTCTGTGGTTCTTTGATTTTTGTGTTCACGGAGATGTTGCACTGATGAGTTAGGAGGCCTTCATGCGGACTGAACAAATTATTTGTCTAAATCGCGACGGAAGTAAGGGCGAGGATTGTGGCCACGTAAAATCGATTTAAGCCCCCCGGTGGAAATCTTCCACTGACCGTTCCAAGGCGGCTCTTCTGTGGCGATTTATTTATGTTGTTGTTTGTTACTTACTGTGTGTATCACTTGTGTCTTTTAATGTTGGATGGCCATATGGCCATTTTGTGGGAAAGTAACTGTCCTTATGGCCTTCCTTTGTTTAGGTTTCCATTATGGTCTGGTCGCTTAATGTTTGTATTTCTTTCCCTTTGGTGTCTTTTATGGGTGGAGTAAGTTAATTGTATCAATTCCTGATCTTTGTTTTACTTCTACTTTACGTGAGGGTGAAAAGTCAACACAGTCAATTAAGATATGTTTCACAGTGATGATGATGATGATGATTTCGTGTTTAACGACGCGCCAACCCTCTTTGTGGGTCATAAGCGTCAAGCGGTTAATGGTTAAACGGCATGAAGAATTATGAGGATATTAAAAGTTTAAAGGTAAGTATGATATTTATAAAAAATCTAAAACAGTTAAATCTTATGAAAAAGTCCAATATCTTTAAGAGTCAAGACCATAATGGAAACCTAAACAAAGGAAGGCCATAAGGACAATTACTTTCCCACAAAATGGCCATATGGCCATCCAAAATAAAAAGACAAAAGTGATACACACAGTAAGTAACAAACAACATATTCATTGCCGACAATGCCGATATGGCTCGGAAGCCACCAAAATAAGACTTGGTGTGTTTTAGAAATTGCATGATGTTTTTCAATCAACTTTTGTATTTGAGGATTTTTAGATAATGAATGGTCTAAAGCCTTAAGAACAGAAAGTGAATCAGAAAACATAATTGCTGTTTTAATTGTTGCAGAACTGATAAAATCTAAAGCTAGGTCTATTGCTTTGGCTTCAGCTGTAAAAATAGACGAACCATCTGGAAGACGCAAGGTTTGGTGTGTATCTTTAGAAACATACGCACAACCAACATTTTCTCCGTCTTTGGAACAATCAGTATAGACTTGCTGGTAATCATCATAACGTGACTGCAGTACCTGAAAGTTTTGTTTGAGCAGTATTGGATTTGATTAGGATTTTTTTCCATCATGCAAGTCAAACAGAATAGAAGGTTTTTAATACACCAAGATTGAACTTCGGCAGTTTATTATTTTGAATATTTTGAAGCTCGATACCTGAATTTTCCAGCAGTGGTAATATACCTAAACCAAAAGGTTTAGCTGCCGTGGTTTAAATTTCATACTTGTGTACAAATTCAGGTGGAAATGAATTTTTGAAAGTCGGATTAGATGGATTAGCAGCAAGTCTGATAGCATACTGAAGAGAAAGTTTTTCTTTGCGCGAAGTTAAATATGGTCCACCTGCTTACACATAAAGGCTTAATACGGGAGAAGTACGAAAGGCTCCCATAGCCAGACGAAGGCCTTGGTGCTGGATAGTATCCAAAGATTTTAAATAGGACTTTCTGGCAGAACCATAAACAACAGACCTATAATCTAATTTAGATCTTAATAAAGACCGGTAAAGATGTAATAAGGTATACTGATCTGCTCCCCAACTTGTATGAGCTAAAACCTTCAGAACATTCTAACCTTTTAAGCATTTCGCTTTAAGATATTTAATGTGGGGAATAAAAGATAACTTTTGAGCAAATATGACCCCAAGAAATTTGGCTTCTTCAACAACAGGAATTTGTGATCCGTATAAAAACAGGGAAGGATTTTCGTGTTTCTTCCGTAGCTTACAAAAATGAGCACACTGCGTTTTCGACTTGGAGAACTTGAAACCATTGAATCAGTCCATTCTTCAATTTTTTTTTTAAATTTTATTGTAACTTTCGTTCAATTGTTTTCATAATTTTGAAAGGTAACATATTCACAAATCATCAACATATAATTAACAATGTGTTTTGTCGTCCAAACAATGCATAATATTTTTTTTTTATGTTAAATAGCGTAGTTGAGAGAATACTACCTTGTGGAACACCCTGCTCTTGTTCATAGAGATCTGACAGGGTAGATCACACACGCACCTGAAATGCACGCTCACCTAAAAAGCTTTGGATAAAACTGGGAAGTTTTCCCCATAAGCCGAAGTTATGGAGATCTTTCAATATTCCATAACGCCATGTGGTATCATATGCTTTCTCCAAATCGAAAAAGATAGCTACTACGTGTTCCTTGTTAATACAAGCATTTCGAATAAATGTTTCTAGTCCTATTAAATTGTCGTTGATACTACGTTCCGAAAGAAAACCTGTGTGATATTTTGATATGAGGTTGTTGGACTCTAAGTACCAAACTTATCTCTTTTCTATCATTCTCTCCATTGTTTTACACAAACAACTTGTCAAAGCTATCAGTCGATAATTCGTAGGTTCTGCATGATCTTTCCCTGGTTTTGGAATTGGTACAACTGTAGCAAAACGCTAGCTCTCAGGACAGATCCCTGTTTCCCAAATATTGTTAAAGATATCTAAACGTGTTGAAAGATAACTTTTTGGTAGATGCTTAATCGGGGCTGGTTGCCGTATCATGTGATTTTTCAATGGCTTCAACTAGTTCGGATAAGTTAAAAGGTTTGTTGTATTCTTCATGATTGAGGGATTTAAAGTTGATATTGCTTTTCTCTTGGTCCTTTTTGAGATTTCTGAAAGTGTTAGAATAATTTCACGACGATGAATTGCTCAAGAACGTGCTACCCAGTGTATCTGAAATATCTTTTTTGAAGCTTTTGTGTCAAAACCAGTATTTAAATGTGTAAAACCAGGGGACTTGTTTTTTCCTGAAATGTTTCGTACCATGTCCCAAACCTTTTTAATGGGGGTTTGTAGTTCAATTTTGAAACATGTTCCCTCCATGACTTTCGTTTTGAAGCTCGGATTGTTCGTCGGGCTTTAGCTGTAAAACCTTAACGTCGTTTAGTTTTTCTGGTGTTTGACCCCTGCAGAACTAATTTAAAGCCTGTTTACGTTTGTTTTTATAGCTTCTTTACAATCATTATTAAACTAGGGTTTGCTTTTCTTAGGATTTGTGAAGGTCTTTGGAATGCATTGTTCTGATATTTTAATAAGCGAATCTGTGAAATCAGAAACAATGTCAGATGCTTCATTAAAGCAATCAATTGATAACTCTTCTTCACATAAATTATGGAGTGATTCCCAGTCGGCTTTATTCATTTTCTATATCTGGCCAGTCCTCATCCGGTTCGTTCGCTCTTAATTATAACAGAGAAGTGATCACTTCCGCACTGATCATCGTAGACAGACCATTCATAGTCTAAGAAGAGAGATGGGTGACACAAAGAGAGTTCTAAAGAAGACAAATGACACGTCGCAGGGTGAAGGTAAGTATAAGATTTATCATTCATCAAGCAAAGATCGTTCTTTGCAATAAAATCTTCAATAAGTGTTCCTCTGTTGTTCTTATCTTTACAGCCCCATAGAATGCTGTGACCATTGAAGTCACCAACTAAAAGATATGGCGATGGAAGTTGAACTTGGCCCAGCAATGATTCAAGATGTTCGGGCTTTCAAGAAAAGGAGGGTGAAATTTATAGAGAGCAAATTGTAGTTTCTTTATCCAGAGAAACCGACACTGCTACAGCTTGTAGTTCTGTTTACAATTTGACCTCTCTTTGTGGTAAACAAGATTTAACATTAATTGAACTGCCACCAGATGGTCTGTTACCATCAGAAAAAATATATGTATTGAAACCCCTAATATCGATGTTGTATCACTTTTTAAAAAGGTTTCTTGCAAACAAAAAACCGATGGGTTTAATTAATAAAGAAGTAATAAGAGTTCATTATAATTTGACTTGAGACCTCGACAATTCCATTGTATTATTTTGTGTTTTAGATCCATTGCGAGACATTTACATGACTAGAAACTAATGTGTCGTTATCGACGAAAATACCTACTTTATATAAGATATCCTTGTAATTTTGCTACCCTGTTGAGGACTGGTTGCAGCATCATCATCATCCATTGATTCTTCGTCCTCGTCAGGCGGTAGCCCTACTTGCGATTAATGTAATTTGATCGGATTTTCCGACCCCTTACTGGTTCGACCTGAGTCGAATTTCTCTTTTATATGCGGCGACGGCGTCGGCTTCGGTTCGGTCGCTGTCGACCGATCAGGAGCAACCTGGATTTTGCCATTGACAAATTGGTTGCACCTTGTGGTGCACGAGTAGATTTAATCCATGCACCAATTTTTTTTCAGTTCAGCTATATATGATTCAACAGACTGTGTTCCGGAGCTGGTACATTTTACACCCGCACCCTTTGTGATGCTGGCGTAAATGGTGGTTGATGCTGTATGTCGCTCTTCAACAATTTCCCGAGCATCTGGAAAAGATAACGATTGTTGGTACTTAACTGTGAATATTTCTTTTTCTTTTTTCCAAGCCGGACATTCTCGAGAAACCAGAAATTCACATTCGGTGAAGTTGATGTCGCACCTGCTCCCCACCTGCCCAACACAAAAAATAAAAGTTTATTTAAGGCAGAAGAGATGAATTTAGGGCTTTGAGAAGAATCCATAGCCTATGTATGTGAGTTAAAAAACTGACTAATTTCACACTGTGATAAAATAAACTAAAATGATCCAAGAATTATATCCAAAGCATATGAACATCCTCATATCATGGAGAAAACACAAGCTAAGTTTCAAAATGATTAGTATAAAACTGTAAGAGGAGTTGCGATGACGAGGTACCTATCATATATCAACTGAAGGTTAACAATGACTAAATGACTAAGTTCACAATGTGATAAAAATGACAAAAATTGATCCGAAGATTAAGTCCAAAATACAAGCAGAGCCCCATGCCAAAAACACATGCAAAGTTTCAAAATGATTAGTATAAAACTGTAAGAGGAGTTGCGGTGACAAAGAGGTACCTCTTGTATATCAGTTGAAGCTTAAAATTGACTAAGATCACAATGCGCAAAAAGCGAACAAAAAATATTCTGAGAATTATGTCGAAATCACATGCACATCCTCATACCATGGCAAAAGCACGTGCAAAGTTTCAAAATGATTGGTATAAAACTGTAAGAGGAGTTGCAATGACAAGCGGTACCTATCATATATCAATTGAAGGTTAAAAATGACTAAGTGCACAATGTGGAAAAAGTGATCCGAATTTTTTTATTCAACTTTTATTTCTGAAATATCATTGCAAAATAACACAACAATTCAAATTACAGTAAGATTCTACAAAACATACGAGTTAGTATTAATTCCCATACACATCACGAAAACACGCCTATTCAAGGATTTTGAAAGTTTTGTCACCCAAAAAATGATAATTTCCTGATAAAAATTAACGGTATTCCCTATATTCCTGCACCAGACACAGGTGATGGGTACTCGTTAGCACCTCCTTTGTGAGATGGCCAAAAGAGCACCCAAAACCCATGCCTCGAGCAACAATAAGAACAATATTTTAGCCCAGTTAACCCCAAAGTCATCGCGTTTATCATAAATTTTGCACGAAACAAACCCATCTACAATAGATAGATGTAAATTCAAAAACGGGGCCTCGGTATCAGAAGAATTTGCTTTATTTAACTGAAGTTCTGGGGGGAAAATCTGACTGATCAAACCATCGAAATAGGTATTATCAATATTTAATAAATCATCTAAATATCTAGAAGTGGAGCTAAAAGCTTCAATAATTTCAGATTGGTTATCAAAGGAAAGCGACAACATGAAGTCTCTTTCATAACAATACAAGAATAGATCAGCCACAAGAGGTGCGCAATTCGTATCCATCGGAATGCCCACAATTTGTCTAAATAACTTAGTACCGAATCTAATATAAATATTGTCAAGTAGAAAGGTGAGGGCATCACACACTTTCTGACATGACCAAAGTATATAATTCTTATGCTCTTTAGAAGTGAAAAATGCATTTCTGACATTACATGCAACATAGAGGGAATCTTCTCTGTGAAAAGCCCATTCAGTTAAATCATTAAGCTTTTCTTTTATAAGATTATGAGGAAGTGTAGTGGTAAGAGTGGAAAAATCGTAAGTAGACAGACTTGAAGCACGAAAATGTCTGGATTTCAATTTATTTAAAACCTCATTTGAATTTTTTGTAGACCAAAACAGATTTATTCCTGATCTTTCAAAGAATTTATCACAATATTTAATCACATTCGTTTTAATAGCAACAGGAAGTTAATAATTTAGAAAGTTCAGTGGTAGTGCAAGAGCTAGAATTTGCAATAAACCGTGCTTTGTAAGGTCTTTTATGACGTTTTGGTAACCAGTATAGCGTAGAAATCGTTTTTCTGTTTCATTAAATATATCTTTAACGTTTTTTATTCCTTTCTGGTACCAACTTGCGTAGAAAATTGTATGATTTCCAGCTTTTATATTGATGTTGTTCCATATTATTCATTTTTATAATATAGTGTAATGTTCTTATAGTTATATTTACACCATGTAGTGAGAAACTGTTTTTCGGAATTATGTTTTCTATATCTTTTGCAGAGTAGTTACTTTCAAAACATAATTTGCCCCCATAAGGTTTCAGTTCGGACATATAGATATGTTTATACAATTTATTATTATCGTTATCTAACATTCGCTTTAACCAACTTATTTTTAGAGGCATTATAAAGGTTCGTTGTAAACATTTCTTAAAGTCGTTAATTTTAGGTTCCAAATTTAGAGTGAACATATTTTCTCTAATTGTTGTAAATGTCATTCCTAAAGCATCTGATTTTGTGGAACTCCAATGAAATTTTCTATGTTTTAAATATATCGATTCATTTTTTGTCATACTACCGATTCTTAAAACCTGACATTTTTTTGCATTTAAGGTTAAACCCGATACGTAACTGAAATTATCTAATACACTTATTAATGTTTCAAATGATTTTTGGGACCCGTCTAAGATAAACGACGCATCGTCAGCGAACAAGGACTTTTTAAATTCAGTCTTACAAAGAAATATGCCTTTAATGTCTTCTGTAGAAGTGATCATAGGTGAAAGAAGTTCAATGGAAATAATAAATAAATACGGTGAAAGCTTGCATCCTTGACGAACTCCGCGTTGAATTGGAAAGAAATCAGACAGGTGTCCATTATTTGACACACAACATTTTGCATCTTTATAGAAAATTTTTATCCATGTTAACAAATTATCACCAAAATTAAAATGTTCAAGGCATTTAAACATATACTGATGATCGAGGCTGTCAAAAGCTTTTTCGAAATCAGAGAAAAAAATCATTCCAGGTGTATTTTCTTATGCAGATTTTTCTATGATTTCGAAAAAAAACAACTAATATTTTCTCCTATGTATCTTCCTTTAATGAAACCTGTTTGAGATTAGTTTATTATCCGTATCAAAACACTCTTTATTCGATTTGCTATCACTTTAGTCGTTATCTTGTAATCAACATTAAGTAAGCTTATTGGGCGCCAGTTGGTTAGATTAGTAGTATTTTTGTTTGATTTCGGAATAAGTGTTATAATGCTTTGTTTCTGTAGTTCTGTAAGTTGACCGTTTTCATACGAAAAATTTATTGAGTTGATGTAAATTTTTTTGATATTATTCCAAAATATCTTATAAAATTCTACCGTTAAGCCATCAGAACCGGCACTCTTTTGATTTTTCATGTCCTTAAGCGCTTTAGTGCATTCTTCTTCTGATAGTAGACCTTCACACTGATTACTTTCAATCTCTCTAAGTTTAGTTATGTTGTCATCAAAAAAGTTGTTATTGAATTTTGCGTATTTCGTTTTGCATATAAATTTCTGTAGAAATTTTCTGTTTCCTTAAGAATTTTTTTTTGATCCGTAATAATTTTATCGTTTTTGTTAAGCTGTAAGATGAGTTTTGTTTCTGAGCGTTTCTTTTCTAGATTAGCAAAGTATGAACTATTTTTCTCACCTTTTTCTATTATATTTGCTTTTGATCTTAATATAAAACCGTTTATAATTGTATCTGTTATATGTTCCAATTCTTGTTGTTTCGGTTTGGAATTCTCGTTAATTGTTTCTGTTTCTCTTGCATTATCTGTTTCTCCAAGGTCTTTTTGAGTTTATCAATGTCGCCCTTGATTGTTTCCATTATGGTCTGGCCGCTTAATGCTTGTATTTCTTTCCCTTTGGTGTCTTTTATGGGTGGAGTAAATTAATTGTATCAATTCCTGATCTTTGTTTTACTTCTACTTCACTTAAATCTTTCTTTTTCTTTGTAGTATATTTAATTGTTTCGTTTCTGATGGTTCCCTTAATTAATTCCCACAGTGTATTAGGGTTTGCACCCTTATTAATTTCTGCTATTTCTTTCACTTTATTTTTAATTATATCTTGGTAACGGGTTTCTATGAGTACACTATTATTTAACTTAAACGTGATCCGAAGTTAAAGTCCAAACCACATGCACATCCTCATACCATAGCAAAAACACACACAAAGTTTCAAAATGATCAAAATAAAACTGTAAGAGGAGTTGCGATGACAAGAGGTACCTATTGTATATCAACTAAAGCATAAAAATGGCTAAGTTCATAATGTGCAAACAGTGAAAAAAAAATATTCTGAGAATTATGTCGAAACCACATGCACATCCTCAAACCATGGCGAAAGCACTCGCAAAGTTTCAAAATGATTGGTATAAAACTGTAAGAGGAGTTGCGATGACAAGAGATACCTATCATATATCAATTGTAGGTTAAAAATGACTAAGTTCACAATGTGGAAAAAGGGACAAAATTGATCGGACGATGAAGTTAAAACCACATGCGCATCCTCATACCATGGCAAAAACACACGCAAAGTTTCAAAATAATCGGTATGAAACTGTAGGAGGAGTTGCGATGACAAGACACCCAGTGTAAAATGTTGACGGAAAGACGGACGGACAACCGGACGGACGAACGAACGGACGGACGGACACTTGCACACCTATGTCTTCCTGTTAATGCAGGTGCAAAAAAAAATGTAAGAGCAGTTGCGATGGCAAGAGGTACCTATTGTATATCAACTAAAGCATAAAAATGGCTAAATTCATAATGTGCAAAAAGTGAAAAAAAAATTCTTAGAATTATGTCGAAACCACATCCTCAAACCATGGCCAAAGCACACGCAAAGTTTCAAAATGATTGGTATAAAACTGTGAGAGGAGTTGCGATGACAAGAGATACCTATCATATATCAATTGTTGGTTAACAATGACTAAGTTTACAATGTGGAAAAAGTGACAAAAATTGATCGGACGATAAAGTCCAAACCACATGCGCATCCACATAACATGGCAAAAACACACGCAAAGTTTCAAAATAATCGGTATGAAACTGTAGGAGGAGTTGCGATGACAAGACACTCAGTGTAAAATGTTGACGGAAAGACGGACGGACAACTGGATGGACGAACGAACGGACGGACGGACGGAAACTTGCACGCCTATGTCTTCCTGTTAAAGCAGGTGCGACAAAATCTGTAAGAGGAGTTGCGATGACAAAGAGGTACCTATTGTATATCAACTAAAACATCACAATGGCTAAGTTTATTATGTGCAAAGGTGAAAAAAATATTCTGAGAATTATGTCGAAAGCACATGCACATCCTCAAAACATGGAGAAAGCACACGCAAAGTTTCAAAATGATTGGTATAAAACTGTAAGAGGAGTTGCGATGACAAGCGGTACCTATCATATATCAATTGTAGGTTAAAAATGACTAAGTTCCCAATGTGGAAAAAGTGACAAAAATTGATCGGACCATAAAGTCCAAACCACAGGCGCATCCTCATACCATGGCAAAAACACAGGCAAAGTTTCAAAATAATCGGTATGAAACTGTAGGAGGAGTTACGATGTCAAGACACCCAGTGTGAAATGTTGACGAAAAGACGGACGGGCGGACAACCGGACGGACTGAAACTTGCACGCCTATGTCTTCCTGCTAAAGCAGGTGCGACAAAAACAGCATTGTGGCCACCACAATTGACGCATTTGGCCTCATGCTTAAGTTTTGATGATTATCGACATGTTTATCTTCACAACAAGTGGCACAGAGAGATTTTGTCCGACATTTGCTTTCGTGATGGCCAAACACCTGACAGTTGTAACATCTGAGAGGGTTCGGAATGTATACCGACAGAAAGATAATTTTTATAAGCTACTTTTATTTTCTATGGTAGAACTGGTGTGTTAAATGTCAAAACATAAGTGCTTGTCGATTTAAGCACACCATTTCTACGAACTTGGATGTTACGAATACCAACAACGCCTTGATCTCTAAGATTGTCAAGAATCTCTTGATCGCTGCAAGGATGTAGTTCCGGGCTGCGAATGACACCCGTAGATAAATTAAGTGTATTGTGTAAAGAGATCTTGACATTCATATCAAACAACCTTTTGGTGCTGAGCATGTTTGTAACATGCTGTTCTTTCTCGACTTCAAAGAGGAGATCACCGGATCTAAGCTTTTCAATACTCTTTGGATGTCCGGCTATCATTTGGATGCTTTTCACAAATGGAGACAAGCTTGACACAGTTCGTGAATCGTCTATTGATGTGATTACCAAGAAACGCGGACTATTCGAAGGCTTTGGAAAGACAGACTGTTGAATTGTATCACTAGAGTCATCTGACTCTTCGTTCTGTTTACGTTTTTTTGTGTTGCGGTTAGTTTTTTATCATTCCCAATAAGGAATATATCAGTTTCGTCTCAAGTGCTCTCCGCCCTCATTGAAGCCCTACAAGGGAACATCATAATGGAGTGGTTATACGACTCGCAGGTGTTAGAGATACACGTGAGATATACTCGCATAAACAAAAGCCTACACGATTGGTCCGTTTGGCCACCGCCTTCTAGAGATAAAAAGACAGAAAAAGGGTAAAGTAAATGGGCATATGGTTGGTATCAGGAAAGATACTAAACGAATGGAAAAGAAAGCAAAAAGAAAGCAAAGCGGTATCTCTAGGGCTTGGCGCGACCAGCCGATTGACCGTACCGGACCGCAGGGCCACCCGTCTACACCGAAAAGCCAGGCCAAAGAGGCGTGATGGGTACCTGAAGCACCGCAACCTCAGGTAACCCTCAACCTCCAGGACCCCTTCTTCCGGCTTACAGGAGCCCAGCCACGGCAAACGCGTGGTACTTCCTTAAGCTCTTCCAAGTGGGCACAGAGGCCACAGCGGCAATGTGCCCAGTGGGAACTGAGCCCCCAGGGCCACGGCAATGCAGGAAGTCTAATACCTGGGGGCCCGAAGTGTGTGACTTTATTAATTTTAAGAGTGGAAGCAAAATTGTTTCGTGTGAGAGGTTGCTAAATACGATAGATAGGAAGTTGAGAGGATGATTTTTACATAACAGAGATGCCGTGATTCTGTATTTAAACACATAATTGCTTATTATTTACGATCTACCTGAACTATAGATTCACCATTGTTTATCCCATTTCTAGGAGTGTTTACTTGTATTAGCAGATGTGGTGCCGGCACAAGTATACCAAGAATAAAATGATTTATTTCTATTGAAGGCATTGGTGAATTTGTGGAAGATAATCTAGTACTGACTATACAGATTCTTGTGTTGCCTGTTGGGTTGCCAAGTAAAACTGATCATCAATGATTCTATTCTTCAGGGCATGCCTGATGAAGAAACAAATTGACTACATATGTAAGGAATGCAACATTATCCAAGGGATAAATTTCAGTGCAGTTTCCCCCAACAACTGTAGTTCTCATTCACTCCAAGTAATGTACAGTGTTTGGTTTCGCCCATTTTATTCAGACACACCTCAAGATTGACCTTTAAGTCAATGAAAAAAAAAAAAACTCTTATCCCACAATTAAGCAATCGATAATGATAAATCTGCACGTCAGCCTCTGGAATTAGGTGCTACCAACTTTCAGTGAGCTGAAGGCCCTGATTATGTTGCATTCCTTAGTGTATGGAACATGACGCAAAAATGACAGAGCATTAACATACTACACATATTTTTGTTAAGTGATACAATCTGATCGGTGGCTGAATTAATTTTTAATCGGGGACCAGTTTTTTCCTAGGGTGGGGGTAGTGTAACATATCAGCCACCATCAACATTGTTCAGGAAGTAAGCTTGAACGTATAGATATCTATAGTACACTGCGAGTAGAGTTAACCAGACTCTGAATCAGTCGAATGTGTGGCACACTCGAGCTAGTTTCTCTTATTTCATACAAACGACAAGTGATTCAATGTTGACGAATTTCACCGTCTGTCATTTCTGTTGTTTACGATCCGTACAATTAAGTGAGCACAGTAAGGGACCTATCCGCTAAATGGACAATTAAGGCAATATATAAACAATATCTCTGGACAATAATTACCTTTTAAAAGGAGTGTTATAAGTTAAAAAACAAGTTTTTCTACTGTTTACATTTCTGTGAAGTTCTTCCGCATACATGTTGAATTTCCTTTTTGGAACGACCCCTTCGATTGGTTCATAGCTGGCCAATCGGAGTGGTTTTGATAACACCTTGGATAAAATAAAATGCACGTTCAATGCTCGTGCCCCCAGCCTTGCCACCCCAGAGGGTATCAATTAAATACCCGGTGCACCGCAGCGTTCGGCACCAATAGCCAAACTGTTCAGGTGGCAAGGTCATGAAAATTGGGAAACGCACCATGAGAGAGGTATAGGAAATCGGGCAAAACGTATTTCACGGATTTTAGTCGGGATAAAAGACCTGGAGGGGGTTCCTACGGAACATGCCAGTGTGATACATAAAAGAGAAGTGGAGGCAATGATCAGGAATGGATACAATCAACCCACAGCTCCACTCTTTGTCTAAGTCTCTGTCTTTGATGATTTTCCCTGTTTTTATAAGGCTTCCCTAGATTGTGAGCGGTTTACACGAAGTTCGGGACAGATCCCAGATTTAATCCCTTCACTTTGTTTCTTGCATTTAGCTATGCTTACGGACTCTGAGAAATGGAGAATCGTCCAGCGAGTCGTAGGTAAAGCGTTTAATTTAAAAGAATTCCTAACACAAGGAAATTTTGGAGACTTTGTTAGAAATTGTCCAGTTTTTGCTATATATCGTTCCCAAAATAGAAGTGGAGGCAATGATCAGGAATCGATACAATTAACCCCCGGCTCCCATCAGACACCAAATGGAAAGAAACACAAACATGAAGTAACAGACCCCAACGGAAACATCCAACAGCGGAAAGCCAAAAGGACAGTTACTTTCCCACAAAATGGCCAAAAGGCAATCCAAAATAAAATAATATAAGCGACACAAACATCCAAAGACAAACCATAACAAAAATAAACCGCGACAGAAGAACCGCCTCGGAAAGGTCAGCGGAAAAAGTTACCTGAAGCACCGCAACCTCAGGAATCCCTCAACCCCCAGGATCCCTTCTTCCGGCTTACAGGGCGCCAAACGGGTGGTACTGCCTTTAGCTCTTCCGAGTGATCACAAATACCACAGCAGCAATGTGCCCAGTCGGAATTAAGCCCCCAGGGCCACGGAAAGACAGGAAGTCTAATACGATGGGGAATGTTAGCATATGTAATGGTTGTTGTTTGAGGATGGGGTTTAAAATATGGCCTTAATTTCAAGCATGGGAAAGGCTTAATTTAAAGCATGGAAAAAGGCTTAATTTAAAGCATGGAAAAGCTTGGTCAGTATAGGGCTGTATTATAGTCAAATATGAATCACAGTAATCATATTTGGTGGGTTTGGTTTTCGCAAAGTTGAAGTTTAATGCATTTTTTCTGCTGAAAATACTGAAATTCCAAATAAAATAGAGGATGACGGAAGATATGCATTGTAAGATCCTGATTTTCAAGACAGCGTCAAAAATAAGGGAACCATCAATGGGTTTGACAGTATCCGTGTGTACCAGATATGCCCCAAAAGAGCATGTATGAAAAACAAAAAAGAAATCATCAGTGGCATCTGCTCCCAATGTAACATAGAACCGGACTCAAATAAAAAATACATGAAAGTGTTATTGACCATCCAAAACACAGAAGACCAGACACAGATTTCTAATCTTAAAATGTTTTAACCTGACTGCTGCACACTGTGTGCATACCTTGACCTTAGCACAGAAATGGATACAGCAGAAATCAGATCTAACATGCTTTCTTTGGTAGATAAAGTGATATCCTATAATACAAGGGAAACCTGAATCGCCGACACAACACTGAAACGCAAAACATCTGATTAAATATTGGCTTGATATGAACTGCTCTGCTGCAAGTTTGTTTGTTTATCTGATTTGAGGTTTAACGTCCCCATCAACACTGTATATGTCATTTTGTAGACGCTGCTGCCAATTATGTGGGACTTTTACCCGACATTGAGATGAAATGACATCTCAAGCCCTGTCGCCCAAAAACAAATGCGGTTTATAAGCATGGACGGACGACTCGCACGACTTTGCCTGGGCAGGCTAAGATTCTTTGAGCGGTTTACCAGTACTCGTGCGCGGTCGGTTTCATCTCTGCGTGGAAGCATCATGCAACCCATCTATTTCTTCAAGCTCTGCTGCAAGCATAAAGACAGAAATTCAAGAGTGATATTCTCATCTACAAAAGCATGTAGCAGCAGCCTTCCTCTAGTATCATGTTCTTTATATTTGACAAGACTTTAAATGTGCAGGCGCAGTTGGACGTTTTATGTATGCTAAGAAGGTCTGGCCCAGAAAACATGTACACTCCATGTTTTCCAGTTCTGTGGTGTATTCCTTGCTTCCAAAGGAAAACTCTTTCTAAAACAAATTTTATGCCTGACACATCTCTCACATTTTTGTGAAATATTGCTCAGCTGTGGTCTGACAAGGAAACAATATCCTTAGCTATTCCAATCGTACAATGGTGACTTTTTATTACAGATTTCTCAGCAACTATAAATAAAAATCAAAAATGAGTTCCTTTAAGAGCAATGAAAACATCCATAAGAAAGAAGATGGGTCATACTACGTAGTTTCAGCTAATAAAGCCTCATCAGTGACCCTGTAATGATCCGGCAAAGAAAGCCAGAGGAAACATACTACAATTTGCAAATTTCGAATAGGCAGTCGATACAAAGACTGGTATAAATCAAATTGGGGTCCAAAAAATTAAAAACCTGTCTAGAATATGAGTCTAAACCAATAATTTATTTCTGATTTCTCAGAATATTCACGCTGATCTCAAAGGACCTAAAGTAAAATATAAACTACACTATGGTTGATGTACGGGGAGACGTTTTACGGCCGCCACACGGCACAACACCAGCTGCAGTGAAGGCAAATAAAAATCAAAAATGAGTTCCTTTAAGAGCAATGAAAACATCCATAAGAAAGAAGATGGGTCATACTACGTAGTTTCAGCTAATAAAGCCTCATCAGTGACCCTGTAATGATCCGGCAAAGAAAGCCAGAGGAAACATACTACAATTTTGCAAATTTCGAATAGGCAGTCGATACAAAGACTGGTATAAATCAAATTGGGGTCCAAAAAATTAAAAACCTGTCTAGAATATGAGTCTAAACCAATAATTTATTTCTGATTTCTCAGAATATTCACGCTGATCTCAAAGGACCTAAAGTAAAATATAAACTACACTATAAAAGCTGTGAGGTACATAAAGAATTACAGCTTCAGGTGCCATGGTGGTTTGGTTAACTCATCTAACAGAATAATCTGGTGATCACAACAAAACCCAGCAGGCATACGTCATTAGGGCAACGCCACATCAACGTCGGTACAACGTCATGGCGTTGCACCGACGTTGATGTTACGTTGCGTATGACTTTGACATTGCACCGACGTTGATGTGACGCTGCGTTTACGCGCTGACGTTTTATCGACGTTGGTGTCACGTCACAATTACGAGATGTGCCTGCTGGGTACCAACACGCTTTTAGATACTGCATATTGGTACGAGGTAGTGAACTTGGAGATTAGCTGTTGTGCTAAAATTTCCATCTAATGCACCAAGCTTCTGAAAACCACATTGTCTTTCGTTTAGGGCGACTCGCTATATCCTCTGATGCCTATAATATTTCCCTTAGTGTAGAATTTTGTATTATTCTGTTTTTTATGTCATTGTATGCTGATACTGCTGATGATAGTGGTATAGTCATATGAAAGTACAGTCACACTGGCGTCCGCGTCCACGTCGTCATCACCCTCGGTGTTGAGTTTTATTTGTTTGTGTTTGTTTTGAGGTTTTGTGTGTACCACTTGTGTCTTTTAATTTTGGATGGCCATATGGCCATTTTGTGGGAAAGTAACTGTCCTTATGGCCTTCCTTTGTTTAGGTTTCCATTATGGTCTGGTCGCTTAATGTTTGTATTTCTTTCCCTTTGGTGTCTTTTATGGGTGGAGTAAGTTAATTGTATCAATTCCTGATCTTTGTTTTACTTCTACTTTACTTAACGTCCCCGTCAACACTTTAAAAACGCTTCCAATTTTGTTGGACTTTTACCCGACATTAAGATGAAATAACATCTCAACCCCTGCCGCCCAATGAAACCAATATTGTTTATAAGCATGGACGGGCCGACTCGCATCGCTTTGCCTGGGCAGGCTTAGATACTCTAAGCGGTGTACCAGTTCTCGTCTGCAGGTCGGTTTCAGCTCTGCGTGGATGCATCATGCAGCCCATCTACAGTGTTAAGTTTTATCAGTCACCCTCTATATTAATTGCATTGTAGCACATTGACCTGATAAACATATGCTATCTCAGGACAAGAGAGCTTTATCAGGTCAACGTGACATTGCACTTCTAATAACTGGACTGCTGGGAAAATTGGCAAAAATGTCAGAGTGTACAATGGTATTAACTGATAAATAGAATACCAGATTCGTGTCATTTGATATCAAGTTTATCAGGCTCGGCTTTGAGAACGCATGTACAATCGCTCGGCAAGCCTCGCGATTCTACAAGCGTTCTCAAAGCCTTGCCTGATAAACTTGATATCAAAAGACACCTGGTATTCTCTATTTATCGGTAACACTAGACTGATTTAATTGATGATGAGTGTGAGCTAAAGTTTTCCATACTACCCATCACGAAAACATGGGCCGGCCTCGGTAGCTCGGTCGAATGCGCATCTGATTGGTGATAAGGAGGACGCGGGTTCGAACTGCCCTTCTTGAAACAGCGGAAGCGAGAGAATGGCCGTAGAAATGATTTCATGATCAGTCTCCACGAACGAATGTTCCGACTCCGGCAGGATTGAACCCGCGTCCTCCTGATTACCGGTAGGACGCGCATCCGACGGAGCTACCGTGGCAGGCAAAACAGTGTTGACTGGGCCGTTGAACTCCAATACAAACAAACAAAATCACGAAAACATGAATATATTACTCTGACCCTCTCAAACACAAGTTACATAGTAAAACTGGCGTTTACAGGGGTATACATTATTTTTCTTATTTCAGCTCAAACACATAGATTGTAGGTACTCGGCAGAACCACCTCGCAGAGGCTGTCACAATCTATCTTTTGAGCAAAAATCTTAAAACTATACGAGCGTTTTCATGCCCACGCCAATAGAGGCATATATTTGTTCGGTTTTCCGTATGTGCGTGCGTCCTTCTGTACGTATTTGTGTACGTATTTGTGTACGTACATGTATACATAAATGTTCCTGTAAACACAGGTTAAGGCTTTTGTAACAGGTACATCCTGCACATTTTAGAACACATATTTTCCGAACCATTAAATGGAACTGGTTAATCGCGACGGAATAAGGGCGAGGATAATCAATTGGCCATTTTGTGGGAAAGTAAAAGGTCCTTTTGGCTTTCCGCAATTGATGTTTCTATTAGGGTATATTTGTTTCATGTTTGTGTTTCGTTTCGTTTGGTGTCTCTGATGGAAGCTGTGGGCTAATTGTATCGATTCCTGATAATTGCCTTCACTTCTGTTTAAAAACGTTCAATGAAAAGTATTTCATTGGGGTGTTTAAATAGATTTTGCGCGGCCGCAATCCTCGCCCTAACTTCAGCAGCGAATCGGACACATACTTTGTTCAGTCCGCAAAATTCCTTCCTAACTCATCACTGAAACATCTCCGAGATCACGAAAATCAAACAACCACAGAGATGAAACAACGGTAAGAAGTCGATTATTCAGATTTTTTGAACACCATTATGCTTATTTTTATTCTCAACATCCTCATAATACATAACACTTTTTGATCACAAATCGTTTGGGGCTTATGACCCACAAAGAGGTTGACGCGTCGTTAAGCAAGAAAGCATCATCATCATCTAGTCAGTGTTTGTTCTTTATAATATGTAGTGTAGATTTTTAACCTCGAGGTTCCGTAATGATGTTTGTCTTATTTTAGAATAGTATAAGCATTTAACTTAAAAAATATGTTTCAATGGTACTTGTTTTCGAGAGCCAATTTCTTTAAATAAACAGAAGCTCCGCAAGCGGGGCATTATACGTCCGTGGCAATTAGTAAGATGGGAGCATATATATACTGACTGTTGTACAAGTTTGGGTTTGCGGAATGTAACCAAGGATCAATGTGTGCCCAATATAGTCTTACCTAACACTATTAAATAAGTTAATAATAACCCTCAATTGCTAAAACTACCTGTCTCCAAAAAATTTTCATGGTCGGTAATAGTTGGAGGACCATGACCCCAAAATCATAAAGGCATAACTCTGGCAATAAGATGTGGACTGTAACCTTGAAATAATATGCGCTGCTCCACATCATAGTCTTACTATACGAAAAGTATCAGCTTCGTCAGATTGTTCGGCGCTTCAACAAAGAAAAACAGTCGCCAGTACAACAAGACCTGGAACAACTACATTACAACAAGGAAACAAGAGGACCATGAGGTCCTGATCGCTCCCTTGAGCCCTGTGTTTATTCGGTCCCGTTTTCCTCTCATCTGAGTGACTATGATCTTTGGTACTGATAAAAAGGTGAACGTTATTATAACCCGAGTCGTCATTGAAAATACGGTCAAGGTCACCAAAACCTTATCAGTTCTTCATCCTGCCCCAATGTAATATTCATGCAAATATTAAAATCCAGATATACTGCACACAATCTGGATTTGGCCTAAATTTGACATATTTAGCACGGCTGTGACATTTTAAATAAGGTTAAAGTCGAGATGTGCCTGCTGGGTAAAGTCACCACAACCTAATCAGTTCTTCATCCTGTCCTAATGTTATGTCCATGCAAATTTGATTAAATTCTACCCAGTAGTTCATGAGATATACTACACACAACCAAAATTTGGCCTAGATTTTACCTATTTAGCATGGCTGTGACCTTGAAAATAAGGTCATTGTCACCAAAATCTAATCAGTTCTTCATACTGCCCCAATGTTATATATGTGCAATTTTGATTAAAATCCACAGTAGTTCATGAGATATACCGCACACAACCTAAATTTGGCCTATTTAGCACGGCTGTGACCTTGAAAATAATGTAAGGTCAGTTAAACCTAATCAGTTCTTCATCCTGTCCCAGTGTTATATCGGTGCGAATTTGATTAAAATCCACACAGTAGTTCATAAGCTATATTTGCACACAACCTAAATTTGACCGATTTGTCTTGGATGCCCTCATTTTCATACCTTTAGGACAGGTCGGTCATCGTGCACACTGACCATCGACCAGTCGCAAGTATTATACGCAGGTCCCTTTCAGCAACGCCTCCGCGTTTAAGCCGCATGCTTTTCCAGTTTCAAAAGTATGATCTTGACGTTCGTTTCGTAGGCGGAAAGAATGCATCAAATAATGACCTACTGTCCAGACAGCTCTTGCCTGATACACAGGAGATTGCAAGGATTAGGCCTGCAAGTATACACTGTGATTCGGAGTTTGTTCATTACTGACACGCGACGCGACTTTGCCAGACCCACAGCTTTAATTGTTGAAACAAACTATACTTCAAGGATGGCCGGATTCGCGCAACTGAATGTCCCAAACAAACCCTGGATTTCTGGAACCATCGCGACGTGTCACATTGGCGCACAAAAGTACCAATAAAGAGCCCGAGACGTTATGTTCCGGCCAGGCATGACAAAACAAATTGTTCACAACGTTCTTTGAGCAATAGGAACGCCAACCAAAAAGAACCATTAGCAACACACAGAATACCAAGTAGACCCTTGCAAAATCTAGGCTCAGATTTATTCCCGTTAATCGGAAAATGCTATCTTTTTACCGTTGACTATTACAGCAGATATTTCGAAGTTGATGCAGTATGCGACATTCAAAGTAGTACAATTATCCGGAAGCTGAAAACCAATTTTCCGCGGCATGGGATTCCGACGTGTTGCACTCTGATAATGGCATACAGTATTCGAGCGGGCTCTTCCAAGAGTTCGCAAAAGAATGGGGATTTACCCATTCTACTTCGTCCCTTAAGACCATACAGTAACGGCCTTGCAGAAAAAACCGTTGGAATCGTAATGAACAGTTTTATCAAGGCCAAACAGAGTGGAAAGGACCCTTACGTTGCCATTCCTGAGTACAGGAATTGCCATTTAGAGTGTGGCTATTCACCTAATCAACTTCTGTTCTCCAGAAAGACGAAATAGAAGTGAAGGCAATGATCAGGGATCGATACAATTAACCCATAGCTCCCATCAGAGACACCAAATAGAAAGAAACACAAGCATGAAACAACAGACCCTAATGGAAACATCAGTAGCGGAAAGCCAAAAGGACAGTTAATATGCCAATATGTTCTAGAAAGGGTTATCCTTTGGTAGCAAGAACGACACCACAGAACTGGAAAATATGAAGTGTACATGTTTTCTGGGCCAGACTAGCTAGTTTCGGCCAATTAGGCCTCATCAGTGACCCTCAAATATTCTGTCCGTTACCGATGCACAATTGAAACCCGCAACCGTAGACTCTGAACAGGTTTTCTGTAAAATACAACAGAAAGAAAAACAAAAGCAATATAACGACAGCTCAGCTAAGTCTTTTCCAAGTCAAAATGTCAATGAATACGTGAGAATGCAGTTAGGCATGTAATGGTTTCTCACGAAAGTGATCAAACTTCATGACAACCTACAATGGTCAGACAGCGGACGGAGCTACGTACAGGCGTAACAGAACTTTACTAAGCACAAAACCTAAAAAAATGCCGGAGATTGCCGGCATTGCATTTTCCATTTTGCAAGCCCCAGAAAGCAGTGACAAGAATTCCGCCGAAGGCTATGTCGCGCCAGGGGGGTATCTTACATTAGTGTGAAAGTTAGGGTGGTCGCAAATGTTCACGGCTTGACGAACGAACGGGCGGAAAGTTCGACTCCTATATCGCGCCATGCTTAAAGCAGGCGCGACAAAAATCATTCCCCTAATGACCCCTCGCCTGAGCAAAGTGAAGCTCCGCCTCCCCAGTCTCATCAGTCAACATTTATTCAGACACGATCAGGAAGGGTGGTATTGTTGATGATGATGATGATTTCGTGTTTAACGACGCGTCAACCCTCTTGGTGGGTCATAAGCGTCAGTCGGTTAATGGTTAAACGGCATGAATAATTATGACGATATTAAAAGTAACAAGTCAGAATGATATATATAAAAATCTGAAACAGTTAAATCTTATGAAAAAGACCAATTTCTTTTAAGAATAAAATAATGTTATCAACAGGTACATCTCGAAACAGTTGTTGCAAAGTGTCAGCTTTAAAATATAAAATACGTGAGGGTGAAAAGTCAACACAGTCAATTAAGATATGTTTCACAGTGAATGGCTGATCACAACCTACACAAGAAGGCTGATCATCACCATTAAAAATATAAGAATGAGTAACTCTAGTATGGCCGATGCGCAGTCGTGTTAATACTACGTCCTCTTTTCTGGAAAACTGTGGAGGAGAGCATTTTGTACTAACGACAGGTTTAATGGCATGGAGTTTGTTATTTATTGCACGGTCCCATTCGCCTTGCCATTCCGACAAGATGTATCTATTGATAAATGGTTTAAAATTATTAAAAGGAATTTTAAAAACAGATGGATCAAGATTGAGCGATTCCTTTGCTTTCTTGTCAGCATATTCATTGCCGACAATGCCAATATGGCTCGGAAGCCAACAAAACAAGATTTGGTGTGTTTTAGAAATTTCATGATGTTTTTCGATCAATTTTTGAATTTGAGGATTTTTAGATGATGAATGGTCTAAAGCCTTAAGCACAGAAAGTGAATCAGAAAATATAATTGCTTTTTGAATTGTTGAAGAACTGATAAAATCTAAAGCTAGGTCTATTGCTTTGGCTTCAGCTGTAAAAATAGATGAACCATCTGGAAGGCGCATGGTTTTGTGCGTATCTTTAGAAACATACGCACAACCGACTTTATCTCCTTCTTTGGAACCATCAGTATAGACTTGCTGGTAATCATCGTAACGTGATTGCAGTACCTGAAAGTTTTGTTTGAGAAGTATCGGATTTGATTCGGATTTTTTGCCATCATGTAAGTCGAACAGAATAGAAGGTTGTTTAATACACCGAGATGGAACTTCGGCGGTTTCATGTTTTTGAATATTTTTAAGGTCGATACCTGAATTTTCCAGCAGTGGTAAAATACGTAATCCAAAAGGTTTAATTGCTGTGGGTTTAGTTTCATACCTATCCACAAATTGAGGTCGAAATGAAATTTTGGATGCCGGGTTAGATGGATTTGCAGCAAGTCTAATAGCATACTGAAGAGAAAGTTTCTCTCTGCGCGAGGTTAAAGATGGTTCACCTGCTTCTACATAAAGGCTTAATACGGGAGAAGTACGGAAGGCTCCCATGGCCAGACGAAGGCCTTGGTGATGGATAGTATCCAAGGATTTTAAATAGGACTTTCTGGCAGAACCATAAACAGCAGACCCATAATCTAATTTAGATCTTATTAAAGACCGGTAAAGATGTAATAAAGTATACCGATCTGCTCCCCAACTTGTATGAGCTAAAACTTTCAAAAGATTCAAAGCTTTTAAGCATTTCGCTTTAAGATATTTAATATGGGGAATAAAAGATAACTTTTGATCAAATATGACCCCAAGAAATTTGGCTTCTTCAACAACAGGAATTTGTGATCCGTATAAAAACAGGGAAGGATGTTCGTGTTTCTTCCGTAGTTTACAAAAATGAACACACTGCGTTTTCGACTTGGAGAACTTGAAACCATTTTTATCAGTCCATTCTTCTATTCTTTTTAAATTTTGTTGTAACTTTCGTTCAATTGTTTTCATATTTTTTGAACGGTAACATATACAAAAATCATCAACATACAATGAACAATCAGTTTTGTCGTCCAAACATTGTACAATATTGTTTATTTTGATGTTAAATAGCGTAGTTGAAAGAATACTACCCTGTGGGACACCCTGTTCTTGATCATAGAAATCTGACAGGGTAGACCCCACACGCACCTGAAACATGCGCTCCCCTAAAAAGCTTTCAATAAAACTGGGAAGTTTTCCTCTTAAGCCAATGTTATGTAGATCTTTCAATATTCCATAACGCCATGTTGTATCATATGCTTTCTCCAAGTCGAAAAAGACAGCTACTACGTGTTCTTTGTTAATAAAAGCATCTCGTATAAATGTTTCTAGTCTTATTAAATTGTCATTGGTACTACGTTCCGAACGAAAGCCCGATTGATATTCTGAAATGAGGTTGTTGGACTCTAAGTACCAGACTAATCTCTTGTTTATCATTCTCTCCAATGTTTTACACAAACAACTTGTCAAAGCTATCGGACGATAATTTGTAGGTTCTGCATGATCTTTCCCTGGTTTCGGAATTGGTACAACTGTAGCTACACGCCAGCTCTCAGGACAGACCCCCGTTTCCCAAATATTATTAAAGATATCTAAAAGTGTTGTAAGAGAACTTTTTGGCAGATGCTTAAGCATCTGATAATGAATTTCATCGGGGCCGGTTGCCGTATCATGTGACTTTTCAATGGCTTCAACGAGTTCGGATAAGTTAAAAGGTTTGTTGTATTCTTCGTGATTAAGTGATTTAAAGTTTAGATTTCTTTTTTCTTGGTCCTTTTTGAAATTTCTAAAAGTGTCAGAATAATTACGCGATGATGAATTTCTCAAGAATGTGTGCCCAAGAGTATCTGAAATATCTTTTTTTTGTTGAAGCTATTGTGTCAAATTCAGTATTTAAATGCAGGAAGGGTGGTAAAACCAAACATGCGTTACTACGGCGAGGAATGGATAACAAAATAATTAACTGTGTTGACAAGCCGGAACTGTTGTTTGAAAAAAAAAACAAAAAACATTTATTACTATGCATGATTTGTCAGACGAAAATATGCATTTTCATTCCACGTCAAGATACGTTCTTGATGGGACACTTAAATATACAAATTGCAATAAAATTGGCAAGGTTCGCCCTTTACTTGGGTCTGACAAAAAACAAATTCATGTGCTAAGCTTAAGTGAGACTAATCTGAATACCTTCCACCCTTACTCAGCCTTCGAAATTAATGGTTTTCAAACACCCATTAGGAGGGACAGAAACATAAATTCAGGGGGGGGGGGGGTTCTACTTTAGGAGGGACAGAAAAATCAATTCGGGGGTGGGGATTGGGTGGGGGGTCTATTAGTTTATGTGAAAAATGATGTATGTGCCAGCAGAAGATGTGATCTTGAACATGAAAATCTAGAATGTATTTGGGTAGATATAAAAAATAGAAGTAGAGGCAATGATCAGGAATCAATACAATTTACCCACAGCTCCCATCAGAGACACCGAAGGGAAAGAAACACAAACATGAAGCAACAGACCCCAACGTAAACACCAACAGCGGAAAGCCAAAAGGACAGTTACTTTCTTTCAAAATGGCCAAAAGGCTATCCAAAATAAAATAATATAAGCGACACAAACACCCAAAGACAAACCATAACAAAGATAAACCGCGACAGCAGTACCACCTTGGAACGGCCAGCGGAAACGAATTCCACTGGGGGGGGGGGGGGGGGGGAGCTTGAATCGATTTTACATGGCCACAATCCTCGCCCTTACTTCCATCGCGATTAAGACAAATAATGTGTTCATCCCACGTGCAGGCCTCCTAACTCATCAGTGCAACATCTCCGTGAACACAAAAATCAAACAACCACAGAGATGAAACTACGGTGAGGACTGGACAGCAAAAAACAACAGAAATGCTGGAGCAAAAGAAAACCAACAGTTAGACTCCAACTAGTTAAAAGTAAACCATTTTTAATAGGAAATATATATAGGCCTCTAAACTCGGCTATACACTGGAATGAAATCTTTAAAGACTGTATTTAAAACATTAATATTAAAGACACATTATTGATTACATAACACCCCAATGACCGGTATTTGAAAAATTCAGTTATGATATAAGATACATTTGGGATATTCTGGCTGTCATACAGGTAGAGGGCCTCGAGAGGGCAATCAATTACCTAGAGAAAATTCACATCAATTCATTTTTTGCTTGTTTGATAACTACGTCCTGGTTTTGATATTCCGCACTTTTATTTTTCGATACCATCATTTACAATCATTACAAAAACATGCATATTCAAATATCTTGGTTAAATTTTATTTCCAAAAATGATAAAAATCCTGGCATCTTTAATATTTCGGCTAAAATATAATGTTTACCCCCTCTAAATCCCAGTTTTACGGTACAATATTATAAAATTGTGAGTACTCGTTAAACCGCCTCTGCGAGGGGATTCTAACTAAGACCCAGAATATATGTTTTTGAGTAGAATAAAACTAATGTATAAGACTCTACACCCCAGTTTTACCCTAAAATATGTTTTTTTTTTCATTGCAGATACTTGCTAGAACCGCCTCTGCGAGGTGGTTCTAACGAGGACCCACAATATATGTTTTTTAGTAGAAATAAGACAACTGAGCTATAATCCTCTAGGCACCTGTTTTACTGAATAAAGATGTGGGTGGTTCTCTTTTCTGATCTAAAAAAAAAAAAAAAATTATAGTTGCATCTTGACTGAAACTATAAAATGCTAATGTTATAGACATTATATAATTTGTATAATATACTTTCAAAAATAATAAATAAATAAATAAATTTAATCTTGAATTAATCAGTCCATTTAGTTTACTTCTTTTCACGCTTGAGTTAATGAAAACATGAATGTCAGTGTTTTCCTTTACATTATTTTTTTAATAAAAAAGAAGTAATTTAAAACAACATTTTGTTGGAAACAATATCAATAAAATAAAAAATATACCATCACACAATTATTTCCCCTTATCAAGTCCCTTTTTAAACATACCATCACACAATTATTTCCGCTTATCGAGCCCTTTTTAACCCTATCTCTCAGAGAGTCTCTGCTCATAATCACCTCATAATCACTCAGATAAGCCTTTGATGTCTCTGATGGGAGAGAAGCCTCCGTGGTCGAGTGGTTACGCTACTCGCCTTGTAAACCAGGGGTCGCAGGTTCGATCCCGGGCTTCTCCAGACTTTCGGATGAGTCTTTAAACCGAGGTCCCGTCTCCGTATGACCTTAGCTGTTGGTGGGACGTAAAACTGAAACACTCACTCACTCTCTGATGGGAGCTGTGGGTTAATTGTATCGATTCCTGATCATTGCCTCCTCTTCTATTTTGATGTGCACTATGGCCCGAAGGACTTGTTTATTGCAGGCGATTAGACAGGCCATCCCTTTTATATAGAGAAAAAAATGTGTCTTTAAGGGAAGATAAGGAAATATACTTGATGGGAGATACCAACAGGAATCTATTGAATAATCAAACCAGAAATGCATGAACTGACCAAATGGCACCTTTAGGTCTAGCACGATTACTTTGTGAAGCTACCAGAATAACAGATAATTCCCGAACCCTTTTAGATCATATTAATTCAGTGAATTCTATAGACGTCCCTATATTCTTCACACGAAAAATGCATGTTAAGTCCCACAAAGCAAATCATTACACAATATCATACAGATGATGATGATGATGATGATGATGATTTCGTGTTTAACGACGCGTCAACCCTCTTTGTGGGTCATAAGCGTCAAACGGTTAATGGTTAACGGCAATTAGAATTATGAGGATATTAAGAATAAAAAAGTTAGTTTGATATGTATAAAAATCTTAAACAGTTAAATATTATGAAAAAGTCCAATTTCTTTTAAGAATAAAATAATATTTTCAAAAGGTACATCTTGAAACAATTGTTGCAAAGTGTATAAGTTACGGGACTGTGAAAAGTCTACACATTCAATTAAAATATGTTTCACAGTGAATGGCTGATCACAGCCTATACAGGAAGGCTGTTCATCACCATTTAAAATAAAAGAATGAGTAACTCTAGTATGGCCAATGCGCAGTCGTGTTAATACTACATCCTCTTTCCTGGAAAACTGTGGAGGAGAGCATTTAGTTCCAACGACAGGTTTAATGGCACGGAGTTTGTTATTTATTGCACGGTCCCATTCGCCTTGCCATTTCGACAAGATGTATCTATTGATAAATGGTTTAAAATTATTAAATGGAATTTTAAAAACAGACGGATCAAGATTGAGCGATTCCTTTGCTTTCTTGTCAGCAGACTCATTGCCGACAATACCAATATGGCTCGGAAGCCAACAAAACAAGATTTGGTGCGTTTTAGAAATTTCATGATGTTTTTCGATCAGTTTTTGTATTTGAGGATTTTTAGATAATGACTGGTCTAAAGCCTTAAGCACAGAAAGTGAATAAGAAAATATAATTGTTTTTTTGAAATGATGAAGAACTGATAAAATCTAAAGCTAGGTCTATTGCTTTGGCTTCAGCTGTAAAAATAGATGAACCATCTGGAAGGCGCAAGGTTTGGTGCGTATCTTGAGAAACATACGCACAACCAACTTTTTCTCTTTCTTTGGAACCATCAGTATAGACTTGCTGGTAATCATCATAACGTGACTGCAATACCTGAAAGATTTGTTTGAGTAGCATTGGATTTGATTCGGATTTTTTACCATCATGTAAGTCAAACAGAATAGAAGGTTTTTTAATACACCAAGATGGAACTTCCGCCGTTTCATGCCTTTGAATATTTTTAAGGTCGATACCTGAATTTTCTAGCAGTGGTAAAATACGTAATCCAAAAGGTTTGATTGCTGTGGGTTTAGTTTCATACTTATCCACAAATTGACAATATCATACAGAAATTATGGAAATGTTTTGATGTAGCCAATTTCATTGAAGATCTACAGGCAGTTACACGGAATTCCATTAAACTGCTTGATGATACAGATGTTATTATGGAAAATAGAAGATGATCAGGGATCGAAGTGAAGGCAATAACCAGGAATCGAAAGTGAAGGTAATGATCAGGAAACGATACAATTAATCCAAACCTCCCACCAGAGACACCAAAGGGAAAGAAACACAAACACGAAACAACAAACCCTAATGGAAACATCAATAGCGGAAAGCCAAAAAGACAGTTATTTTCCCACAAAATAATATAAGCGATATAAACACTCAAAGACAAACCATAACAAAAAATAAACCGCGACGGAAGAACCGCCTTGGAACGATCAGTGAAACGAATTCAACTGGAGGCTTAAATCGATTTTACGTGGCCACAATCCCCGCCCTTACTTCCGCCGCGATTAAGACAAATAATTTGTTCAGTCCACCAGAAGGAAGCATAGCCTGATCTATTCTTGCAGGTAATTGATAAACATGTGCCTATAAAGCAGCATAGATTAAACATAACAACCAGCCTCTGTGGATGTCTCCAGAAATTCTGCAGGCAATGAAATGCAGAGATAAGCATACATCCCTTGATAATGGTGATGAATACAAGTTCTGAAGAAATAAAGTTACTAAAATGCTTTAAAAGTCTAAAAAAGTACAATCTAAAACATTTATCGAGAACAATAAAAGCAACCCAGACAGCATTTATAAAATATTTCTGGAGGTAGGGCCAGGTAAATGTCAAAGAAGCTACAGGTTCAGTAAAATTTGGAGTCACACTTATACAAAAATAGTGAATGAATTTAACGACTTTTTTTTTTTGTTAAGATTGTATCGAAGTTAAGAGAACCAGTAACACATTCAAACCATGATAAATTGAAAGAGTTCTGCCAGGCAAAGCTTCCTGTGGATGCAAAATGCGTTATTCCAGCTATGCAAATAGAAAAGATTTTGAAATTCTTCTCTAATATTGACATTAATAAAGCTACTGGTGGAGTCCTGATTGGCCCACGTCTGTTGAAACTTGGTGCCCCTTACATAGTTGATGAAATAACTTTTATATGCAACCATACTATCACTAACAGTGTTTTTCCAAGCAAATGGAAGGAAGCTAAGTTTACACTCCTTTATAAAAATGGTCCCCATGAAGAAGTTAACAATAATGGGCCGATATCAATTTTACACGTCTCATCCAAAGTTCTTGAAAAACATGTGCATGGGAGTCTGTCTAACCTTTTACAACCAATAAATTATCATCAAACATCAACTTGTCTTGATATCTGTCTAAGAGGAAAGAGTCTTGTGTGACAGTGGCGCCCAACGTGGGGCAAATGTGCCAGTTTACAAGGTTCAGAAGAATGGTAGTGATTCTACTGTAAGAACACTACACAGAAATATGTTGTTGCCATTTTCGGCAATACCACATGTTTCTGTAGATAAAACTTCAGAACCTAAACGCAAGTCTGGTATACAAGCTTGTTCAATGCCCTCTGGTTCTAAAGGGTCTGATTCAGATACCTCTGGTTCAGTCAGTCTTGCTATACCCAGATATGTAATTCCTCAAAAAAGGAATATACTTGGGCAGCCTTCAAAGTCTGCAACTACAATAAACAGTGTACCCTTAAATTCCCCTAATACTAACCAGGATTCCAGATCTGACCAAGATACGTCAATTATTATTTCAGGTTCAGGTGCAGAAGCTTATCCTACAATGGGACGTTCAGTACAGAAAGATACTAATCATTCTGTCTCCCATTCTGTTTCCCCTTCTGTACATAATCCCTCTTCTGTACAGGATTATCCCCTCCGCCTAGAAGATCCCGGCGCATTCGTGTACCGCCAGATAGATACGAAGAGTGGGTGGTGAATCAGCTTACAGCTGTTGATAAGGACAACGTTGAAATTTTTTATGTGTGATTCCACTTTATTTTAATTGTTTTTAATTTGCTGTGCTGTGCAGGGGAGAATGTCACCAATTGATGGCATAAATTGTAATTGATTTGACATGATGATGATGATGATTTCGTGTTTAACGACGCGTCAACCCTCTTTGTGGGTCATAAGCGTCAAACGGTTAATGGTTAACGGCATTGAGAATTATGAGGATATTAAAGTAAAAAAGTTAGTTTGATATGTATAAAAATCTTAAACAGTTAAATATTATAAAAGAGGGAAATTTCTTTTAAGAATAAAATACTATTATCAGAAGGTACATCTTGAAACAATTGTTGCACAGTGTCTGCTTTGAAGTAAAAGTTACGGGACTGTGGAAAGTCTACACATTCAATTAAAATATGTTTCACAGTGAATGGTTGATCACAGCCTTCACAGGAAGGCTGCACATCACCATTTAAAATATAAGAATGAGTAACTCTAGTATGGCCAATGCGCAGTCGTGTTAATACTAACGGGTGCCGGGTTAGATGGATTAGCAGCAAGCCTAATAGCATACCGAAGAGAAAGTTTCTCTCTGCGCGAATTTAAAGATGGTTCACCTGCTTCTACATAAAGGCTTAAGACGGGAGTAGTACGGAAGGCTCCCATAACCAGACGAAGGCCTTAGTGATGGATAGATCTTATTAAAGACCGGTAAAGTATACCGATCTGCTCCCCAACTTGTATGAGCTAAAACTTTCAAAAGATTCAACGCTTTTAAGCATTTCGCTTTAAGATATTTAATATGGGGAATAAAAGATAACTTTTGATCAAATATGACCCCAAGAAATTTGGCTTCTTCAACGACAGAATTTGTGATCCGTATAAAAACAGGGAAGGATGTTCGTGTTTCTTCCGTAGTTTACAAAAATGAACACGCTGCGTTTTCGACTTGGAGAACTTGAAATCATTTTTATCTGTCCATTCTTCTATTCTTTTTAAATTTTGTTGTAACTTTCGTTCAATTGTTTTCATGTTTTTTGAACGGTAACATATACAAAAATCATCAACCTACAATGAACAGTCTGTTTTGTCGTCCAAACATTGTACAATATTATTTATTTTGATGTTAAATGGCGTACTTGAGAGAATACTACCTTGAGGGACACCCTGCTCTTGTGCATAGAGATCTGACAGAGTAGATCCCACGCGGACTTGAAATACACGTAATTGAGTTGACATACCATGATGACAGAATGGGTATAACTTGTGAATATAGCTTATTTCATTTCAGTGGAGGTATGTACTTAGTGTTTTCAGTGCAATTTAATAAGCAACAAGTGTGTCAGGTTGTGGATTGATTTCAAACCACACTTGAACTGCTTTGAAGTACTGGTAAACAGTTGCACATTGATTACTTGTAAATCTAGTTCAATTGAGTCGGGATCGACTCATTTTTTCCTGCCTTTGTTGCACAAGTAACTCAGCTGTGATGCATGGTATGCATATATTATTTGAATTGTAGTGATTGTTTTAACTTATTTGTAATTCAAAATGTCAGGAGACATTTTTAACTGGCAGGGGAGAATGTCACCGATGTACTTTTTATCTAAAACACTTAGTTTCGGTGAACTGTCATATCCGCAGTATTGTCTTGTCCGCGGTGAACTGTCTTGTTCGTCAGTTGTTATTGTTTATTACTTCCGGTTGTTCGAAAGTTCAAAGTTTTACTTTATGTTTTGAATATTAGCCAGTCAGTGAGGAATTATTTGATTTTAATTGGTTTGGGAGTTGTCAGATTGGTTGGAATTAACCTGTTGCATGTTTGACCCCTGCATGTGGACTAACACACACCTTTACTGTGTTTCGGCGCATTTCGCCATTACGTTCTGAAGAAGAAAGATCACAGAAATCAATTATCCTTATAACATGTTTCAAATATGTTGTATTGATCTGGATGCCCTCCTTCTTCGTCTTCATTTGACAACCAATAAACTATCATCAAAGATCAACTTGTCTTGATATCTGTCTAAGAGGAAAGAGTCTTGTGTGACAATAACTTACTGCATAAAACTCAGTCAGGTACCCGAGCACAGCATTCCTGTGAATGACCAGGGGTCGCAGGATCTTTAAATCGAGGTCCCGTCTCCGTATGACCTTAGCTGTTGGTGGGACATAAAACCCAAACACATATGCTCACTCTTGTGAATGATTGACCTATGGTTGAATGCTACTGAAAATGGAAAAATGGTTGGTGTAGTACTAGGTGATTTCAAGAAAGCCTTTGATCTTGTAGACCATGACATTCTATTCAATAAACTCAAAATATACGGTATAAAGGATGAAGCTTTATTGTGGTTTGACACTTATCTTACAAACAGAACACAGCAGGTTGCAATTAATAATTACAAATCGGATTATAAGCATATCTCATATGGAGTACCGCAAGTATCTATGTTAGGGCCACTTCTATTTCTCCTTTTTATAAACGATCTACCTTTGTACACAAAGGAAGTCTTTCCTGATCTTTACGCTGATCATACAACTTTGTACGATATTCAGGATTCCGTTGAGCAAACTGATAATAACCTTCAGTCTGCATTGAACACTCTACACACCTGGTGTAAAAGCAATGGGTTTTTTTTTTTTTTTGGTTTGGGTTTTACGGCTCTTTTCAAGATTATTTCACTCATATCGAGCCGATCGTTAATCATAGGTGGGCGAAAACCGGAGTACCCGGAGAAAAACCACCTGACCTTCCGTTGCAGAACTTGGCGTCTCACACGTGACCCGAGCGAGGCTCGAACCCACGGCGGTGAGAGACCTAATGACTAAGAGTCAGCGCTCTTATCCATTAGGCCACAGAGGCCCGTGTAAAAGCAATGGTATGATCCTGAATTCATCAAAAACAAAAGTCATGCTTGTAACAAGAAGCGAAACACGATCTTTTTGTGAAACACTGATGCCCCCGGACAACGCATATTAAATGTGAAAGCAGTATCACTAAGCAATCGAAAGGTATTACCAATGTTCAAGTCTTAAAAAAGTAGGTCAAGGTAAAAATTATGGGATCATTGACATAGAATACACGTGAAATATGAGAGCCCTATCACTTACCAATCGAAAGTTATGGCCGATGTTGAAGTTTTTAATAAGTAGGTCAAACGTCAAGATCACGAGGTCAAACATTATGGTACAACTAGAAAGGTCTTGTGACAAGGAATGCACATGTGAAATATGAAAGCCATACCACTTACCAATCGAAAGTTATGGCCAATGTAAAAGTTTTTAACAAGAATTCCGCAGAAGGCGGCGTCGCACCTGATGGGGGCAAAAGTCCCAGGATCCAAAATTATAATGTCATTATTAAACAATAATAATATTTTATAATTTCATTCTCAGCAGCCGATAGTTGATGTAAAGTATGTCAAATTCACTGAACCAAAAATATATATGCTGCAGGAAAAGCCACAGTAGCCACTCTCAGATTTTTTTAAACAGGTTTATGCCCTTCTTAGCAGTACTAATAGTTGGCAAAGTATATGTTTAAAGGCAATGTATCCAAAGTGCCAACCTAGTGAGGGCCAAGTGTGTCAAAAATATACCCCCCACCACCGTCAGTGTCATTTCTCTTCTTACTATATAGCTCACTGATGTGCGATAAATCATTTATTAATCAGATACCAAGAGGACCATGATGGCCCTGAATCACTCACCTGATTTCAAAGATGTCATAGTATAGGTGCTGAATGTCATATTGATAATTGACAGCCATTTTATTCTCGAATAAATATCTGTTGCACTTCTTTGGCAACAATATTGCAAAGTTTGCAAAGTTTGAAGCAAATTGTTGATGTTTGAATCAAAATGGCCCAAGAGTTTTGGAGGAGGGCCTTTAAAGGGGCATTGTTGAGCTATTGGTAAAAATGTTTCCAAAAATAAAATACATAACAGGTATCTTTCTTTAAAACAATACAATACAAATGAATGCATTTTATGCAAAAATGAGAACAATTTTGTGACAGGTTAATGTGTTTGAGACGGATTCCCTAAGTATATTTTGAACACTAGTTCCATGCCTAAATCGGAGAAAAAAAAAATGCCAATACCGTGCCATAAGTAACGATGCTCAGAGACAGTATGTATCGCGATTGTCGCCGTGTATCTGTCAAGTGACAGATGGAAATTCATCTGGCTCCAGAAGGTTATACATAACAAAGGAATATGAAAAGACGATAAAAACGAGAAAAACATGCTTTTAATTTTTTTAGACAAAATGTGTTATCTTTCTTTTGTTTTGTTTTGTTTTACGTATGCAGTGCATGTCTGAACTGTGTTGCAAGTTTAAATGTCTTGTATCAAATACTGTAGGAGAAGCTGCGAGGATTCAAACTCATATACTACACATATGGCCAATGTTTAAAAAAGTCGTTCAAGGGGACATAATCTTGCAATAAGGGGCTGGATCAGAATCAAATTTCCGTTATGAACATTTTCAATGTGGGTTGAACGAATGTTTATGTTTAAGATCGGGACTATTTCTTTTCAGCCATTCCTTGAAAACTTGCTGCCTTGGTCAGTCCAATCCATCACACAGTGGTCTTTTGTTCTTCCTGAAAAATGATTGAAAATTACACGGAAATATTTTCATTATAAAAACTGGTCTATTCAAATCTATTGAAAATTCTACCATCAAAAACTGAAAATTTCCAAATAAGAATTCTGAAATTTTTCATATTTTTGCTGATAATATAGATTGTGGGTATTCTTTAGAACCACCTCAGGGAGAAAGCATTAAAGAGTACCCACAACCTATGTTTTAAAGTAGAAATAGAAAAAATGGTGCATGTGCCTGTAAACAATGGTTACGGTTTAAGGGGGTCAAATTATAGAGGTGTTTTTGTGAAATTTGCTAAAGAGTGATTTTATTTGATGTTATTTAAGCTGGACATTTGTGGTACTGTATAAACATTAAAACTGAAGTTCTGAAAAAAACAAGCTTTCTCATATGGTTGTTGTTTTCTCTGACTGTTAACGAGTTATTTGGCATCATAAGATAATGTTCACTGTTGCTAAATCTTTTGTGAAAATAAATTTTAAATTTAATACAGTGTACTGACAAAAGTCATGAAATTATGAAAGTCAGTTTTATCGAGCCTGTTTATGAGTAGTAATTATAAAGTCACTGTAGAAAATGGTCTTTAAAACATGCATGTTAGTTTTTTTTCTTTTTCTTTGAGATAAATGATCCATTTTTACCTCAATGGTGTCTTTTTTCTGGTGATAATCCTCAGCATCTGTGTCAGTAAACTCAGGATCTGACTGTAAATCATAAATAATGTTTGCTAGTTTAATATATGCTCGTGGTCTTATTATATGTGGGGCATTGGCAAACAGTGTACACCTAAATCAGACCACTGATAACACTGCATCTGATCTGAATCTTCACTGTTTATTTAAAATATGTACATTTTTGCAAAACTTACAATCTAATGTCTTTATAAATGGGAATGGACCACTCTAAACTCATTAGGTGGACTATTCCATAGTCATATGTGTTATTATTCAATCAAGTCTGTGGGATCTGATTAAGTTACCACCAACTATGATAAATTGCTGTTATCAAACTGTTAAGTTTATGGTGTACTGAAGACCTTTAAAAGATTCTTCGTTTTACAATGAATGTCTATTTGACTAGTTTTAAAGAAGGGGGGGGGGGGTAAAAATTCTTGTAGCATAAACAATAAAGAATAGTAACAAGATGTTTTATTATTATCTATATATTTTTCCTTTTTCTTCCATTTTAAACTTAACCCCAGACAACACTTTTGGAGCCCATTTGTCTTATATAGGCTTATTTTGTAAAAACTTTAATAAGCATCAGTTCTTGTTTGAGGGCTTTGATATTTTCTAGGTGACCTCTGCCAGGGTTTTTCAGGATTCCAGTTTTGGCTGTTTCTGATTCCTAAAACATCATTATGGGACCCTCAAATGATTATAGCAGGGATTCAATAATTACCTAATTAAAATGAATTATTTTCATTTCTGCCATTTTGAACTTAATTAAATTCCAGACAAAGTACAAGATCTGGGATTATTTGAGCTATAGTAAGCTTCTTTTAAGCAAAATACCTGTGTATCTAATTTGAGGACTACCTTATCAACAATTATGCAGTCTTTGGGATCATCAATTTAAAACCCCGAGGCAAAACCCTGCCTGATTGACCATTACCAAAATTGTTCAAATCATAGCCCAATGATCAAAATTTGCCCTATGATAGAAATAGACCCTTTTTAGGGAAAAAACATAAAACATCTTGTTTGAAGTCAGAAGTTATTAATGAAACCCTACACAGTATCAAAGCATGTAATTACAGTAGCGGCATATAAGGTGCATATGTGGTGGTTCTAGGCAGACAGACATGGTGAGAAAGAAGGCACTGTTTTGGTTGTGCAATGTACCTGGGTCTGGGTTTCCTCTGAAACAGATGCCTTGGTTAAATGCTGGACTCTAGCTTGCATTTCATTCACAGACGTGTCTAAGTCGACCGTTAGGGCCTCCAGATTCTCAAATCCTTTGATCAAGGCTAGACAGTCCATGTGGCCTAGAGCGGAATTAATTTCTTTTGCGGTTGTTTTGATCTTTCCCAGCTGAATGTTCAAAGCACTTGTTAGATACTGGGCAATACAGCTCTCCAGTAGATGAAGAAGTGATTCACATTTCTGCGATTTGGCCAGCACTAATTTAAAATTTGTGTGGGTTTTTGAACTGTCTTCATTTCTGATTTTTTTTAGGTTTTCAATAGCATCTTTCAGCTCTTTTGTGGTATCCATAATTTTGGACACATTGTTGTTAACGTCAGACATATTGCTGAAAAAAAATAAAGAAATTAAAAAAACTACAGCTGTCAGAGGATCTGACTATAGCCCCACACAGCGCTAACGGAAAAGAAAAAAATACAGTAAAAACAAATGTTTTCAGCTTTCAACCTCTAATTAAAGGTGGAAAAAAGGCAATCCAGAGTTACTGTTCCTGTGTTCTGCAAATCGTCTCATGGTGCTTTACATTCGTGTGATGGTGCTCTGCACATCGTTTCATGGTGCTTAACAGTTGCGCGAACAAGGTTAAAATTGGTATTTTTCAATGTTCAAAGAGAAATAACTCTAAAAGTAGGCAATCTAGAATTATGGTTTATGCGCTCTGCACATTGTCTCATAGTGCTTTACATTTGTGGGAAGTTTCATGAAAATATCTCATATTTTTTTTAGTTATGATGTGGACAAGGTTAAAACTGGCATTTTTCAATGTTCAAAGGGCAATAACTTCAAAAGTAGGCAATTCAGAGTTATGGTTTATGCGCTCTGCACATTGTCGCATAGTGCTTTATATTTGTATAAAGTTTCATGAAAATACCCCAAACGGTTTTTGAGTTATGGAGCAAACAAGGTTAAAATTGCAATTTTTCAATGTTCAAAGGGCAATAACTCCAAAAGTAGGCAATTCAGAGTTACGGTTAATGCACTCTGCACATTGTCTCATAGTGCTTTACATTTGTATTTAGTTTCATGAAAATACCTCAAAGGCTTTTTGACTTATGGAGCAAACCAGGTTAAAATTGCATTTTTTCTATGTTCAAAGGGCAATAACTCCAAAAGCAGGTAATCCAGAGTTATGGTTCATGCCATCTGTGCATTGTCCAATGTGGTTTACATTTGTGTGAAGTTTTGTGAAAATACCTCAACCAGTTTTTTAGGTATCATAAATAACGGAATTACGGAATTACAGAATTACGGAATCACGAGGACGAGGCAAATCCAATATGGCCAATATTTTTCAAAGTGGGGCTATAATTAAGAATGATCAATTTTTTAAATGATACTGAAAGAAAGTAAGGACTTGTGATCATGTACACATTTTTTTTCACAATGAAATGCCCATTTTAGTTACTAATTTATTCTAGTTCAATTGCGATGTAAGTTTGAAGCTTATTGAATCTCTCCAATACTTAAAGTCAAACAGTTCAGAACCTGATCAGATGGCTTCTGAATCAGATGGCTTCTTCAGAAGCCATTTGGTCTGGATCTACACTATTTGCAAAGATAGGGGTTGTCGTGAACAGCAAGATAAGGGTTAATATTTTCTCTATGTAAAAATTTTGCTCAGTATGTAGTATGTTAGCAATATCATGAAAAATCAAATAAAGCCTAACACTTTCTTCTTAGTATAAGGTGCATACCATAATTATCCTAGATATTGGGATGGATATGCCTAAGCAAAAGATGTAGCCCCAGATCGGAGTTCCAGGGTATACACTGTTTGCCATTCTGTCATTACTTTTTGGACTTCTAAAAAGTTTGGTGTAACTTTTTTTTTTAAAAATCAGAAAATATTACAATGTCCCAATTTTTAGGAATTTATAAAGCTAAAAAAACCAAGTCTGTTATATATTGAGAACAACAAAAATGTTCTCGAGATTTGAAAGTTGTTAAAGTAATCAAATTAATGATAAAACAATTGAACATGTAATTACCCTTATAATTTTAAAGTAATAAAGATCTATGAAAGTTTAAATAAAATAAACACTTACAAGAATAGTTGAATCACTGGATGAAATAACAAAGAGAACTGAAGTGGCTTTTAAGTTGTATAAGCACTGAAGGAGAAAAACAGTTAAAAAATTAAACTGATCATGTGACTATTTTGATGTGGTGAGTGACTATATGCAGAGAAGTGTTCATGAAAAATTGCAGAGAAGAGCTGTGTTCACATACAGATTAAAGTATACTGATCCACAAAAGGAATTTGACTGCAGTCAGATTTCTCTCTCTTTGTAAGCAGACAGGTCATTTATATTTTGGGTCAAAATATACTGAGCAAAAAAAATGAAAAGAAAAAGTCATGATGACCATGCAGTGCTCAGCTGTGCCTATAGGTGACTCATTCATGCAATAGCTGCAGATATAGAGAAACAAGGATAACTATCCCCATGCTTTTTGGCAAAAAAGTCGGGATCATCTATTAGCCCACATCCATCCATCCAACCATCCATCTGTAATGCCAAACCACTGGTCCATTTAATCTAGAATCCTAAAAGTTGAACAGGCTAAAGGCCTATGGCTGAGGAATACAGATCCATATTCAGAGTTTTTGTAACTCTCAGGCAGGGGATGGGGCCCAACACTGCCCTAGGGTTTCAAATTCATTTTCTTCCAACATAGTCATGTTGCATATCAAATCGAATAGAATGTAATGAAGAGTAGAATAGATTGGTGCAAACATTTTGCCCCATGGGCATGCCTGTCAGAATGTAGTATTTTTTTTGGTTTGGGTTTTACGGCCCTTTCAAGCTTATTTCACTCATATCTAGTCTATCGTTAATCATAGCTGGGCAAAAACCGGAGTACCCAGAGAAAAACCACCTGACCTTCCGTTGCAGAACGTGGCATCTCACATGTGACCCGAGCGAGGCTCGAACCCACGGTGGTGATTTGGGTCTTTATCCCCACGCTTTAGCGGAGGAGATATTAAAATGGCCTCCGTCCTTTATGTTATCTAATCCTAAACTATAAGTCGGATTCCAACCAAATTTGGTGTGTAAGTTCCTTGCATGAGTGGAGTGTGCAACGTCAAATTTATTTTTGGCCCCACCCCAGGGGCCTTGGGGAGGGGTCAAAAGGTCAAATATCAATAAAATTCAATTTCAAAGTCAAAGGCAAAAAATACTTTAGATTTTGATGCCCAACTTTGCAGAAGTAATGATTAATGAAGTATGCAAAACATGTTAAACAGGATTTTTGGCTGTGACCCCTGGGTTGGGGTCAAAATTTAAGTTTTTCGGAATATTGTCATGTGGCATTTGATATCAAACTGAAGGGGATGATTAGTGAAATACAATATAAGTAAAATTTTGACCCTAGGGTCAGATTGGGGCCCAGGGGGAGGGGTCAAAAGGTCAAAATTAAAGTTTTTTCTGAACATAGTCATGTGGCATATAAAAACACAGGGAATGATTAGTACAATATTGTACAAATAAAATTTTAACCCTGGTATCAGATTGGGGCCCTGAGGGTAGGTCTTTTTTAACTAAGTCCCTGGGCAGAAAGCGTGGGGATCAATTTTTGAGCTAGAATCTTGAAACTGACATACTCATTAACCCTTTAAAGTAGGATTGCAGGAACATATCCAGAATTACGATGTGACCCTACTGGGGTGAGGCCATGTGGGTGAGTCCCAGGGGTTAAATTTTTATTTTGCACAAACATAGTCATATTGTATATCAAATTGAAAGTAATGAAGAGTATAATAAAGTGGTGTATAATTTTGTCCAAGAGGCATGTGTAGGGTTCACCAGAGGTTAAAAAGTAGGATTCTGGGTGTTTTTTCTGATTATTACACAACTCCTAGTAGAATGTTGAAACTGTCATGGGTAATGACTCAATGTAAGAGGACTGGAAGAACATATTCAATATCTAGAATATAAGTTGCATGTGACCCAAGAAATAACCCGAAACTATATCTAGATGACCTACATTTGATGCTTCAGTAATTTTATCATATATGTTGAAGAATATTTTAGAAATTTTATACTGGTACCTGTTATATGATGTCCCCAAGTTAATGACATCAAAATGTTTATGTAGGCCAGTGTGACCTATATTTCATGGTTGGGTGGTTCTTCCTTTTATTTGAATACTATTTGATGGAAGAATGTTATCCATGGAATATATTTGTATTTGCAATCAAATCATTTAAATACAGATACTTCATGTAAAAGCAGATCTTAAAAGCCTTCCTAACATTAATGTGAAAACATACATAAACAAGGCGCAAAATAGGCAAGGTATGATGTCCTGTGACAGCACTTGTTTCTCTTTAATATCTTTACTTTAATCTAAGCTATGGTGGCAGGATAGCTAGATAGCCATCTACTGCATCTTGGAGTGCCCCTCTTGTACTGAATATGTCAAGTAGTACATAGAACATATATTAAGACCACCTTTGGAAAGGTTCAGAGGTGGTTTTGAACACTCCATGGAAGGTCTCTTATTAGAGGGCACTGAGTGTAGAAAAACAAAGGAAGAATATCAGAAATCTCAAAATAGATATACACCCCAACCCATTTATAACACTATAGTTGGGGTCCAAAGCAGATACTGTGTTAGTAAAACAACTGTGTAATATACGAACAAAAATGTATAGATTATATAGAAAAATGCCCATTCATGGTCATTTTTCTATTTAATCTATACATTTTTAGAATACATCTGGGAAACCTGTTATATCTAAAACCGTGTTATAATGAGGTTGTAGTGTATGCCTTTAAATGTAGAATTTGTCTTAGTTCTTACTGGTCTTAATAGCAGAATTTCACAGTAGTCCCCCCCATTTTAAATTGTACCATGAAATTACCATTCATGTAGCCTTAGTTAAGGACTATTTGAACGAAGCATTATCATTTTTGTTATTTCTACCTGAAAACATGCTTTGGTTACTCTTTAGAATGCCTTGGTGACATGCTTATACCACTACTGATGCTGTTGTAATTTTGTAAGATTTCAACTTTTTTCAGGCTTCAATACGTTCTGCTACAAAGTATATCAGAATCTGAATATTGTGGTAATGTTGTGTATAATTAATGAAATATTATATACAAAAGTAAAGAAGCTGTAAAATGCCTAAATAATGTATGAGTGGGAAGGCAATGTCACAAGGAACCCACATGCCAAATATGAAGGTCCTATCTCAAACGGTTGGAAAGTTATGATAAAGTGGGTCAAAGGTCACAGGTCAAAATTGTTTGTATGAGTGGTATGGGAATGTCACAAGGAACCTACATGCCAAATATTAAGGCTCTAACTCAAATGGTTAAAAATGTATGGTAAGTAGGTCAAAAGGTCAGGGGTCAAGGTCACAGGTCAATTTTTTTTGTACGAGTGGGAAGGCAATGTCACAAGGAACCCACATGCCAAATATAAAGGCTCTATCTCAAACGGTTCCACTAAATAATATAATATTTGTCATGGTCACTGGAGCGTAAAATATAGGTCAACGCCACGAGATGAAAGCCCCTGCTTGGTTAGGAGCTTACGAAAATGTTCCATGTAAGGTATGATGGTTATTTAGTCTTGTAGTTGAGTATATATAACAAACTTCGACATAAATGTCGAACTTCGACATAAATGTCCAACTTTGACGTAATGGTCGAAGTCACTGGAGCACAAAATATAGGTCAAAGTCACTAGGTCAAGGAGTCTACAAAGTCAGAAGGTCAGGGAGATGTTTCATGTAAGGTTTGATGGTAGATGAGGTTTGTAGTTGACTTAAATAAAAACTTCGACATAAATGTCGAAGTTATGTCGAACTTCGACATAAAGATCAAAGTCACTGGAGCGAAAAATATAGGTCAAAGTCACTAGGTCAATGTGCCTACAAAGTCAGAAGGTCTGAGAGATGTTTCATATAAGGTTTGATGGTAGATTAGGTTTGTAGTTGACTTTAATAAAAACTTTGACATAAATGTCGAACTTCGACATAAATGTGACGGACGGACGCACGGACGAACGAACGGACGGAAAAGTTGACGCCTATGTCGCATCCTGCTACAAGCAGGTGCGACAAAAAGTAGGTAAAATGTCAAGGTCAAGGTCACAAGGTCAAAAATTATGGTAACACTTTCTATAGAAAGGTCTTGTAAAAAAGAATGCACATGTGAAATATGAAAGCCCTATCACTTACCAATAGAAAGTTATGGACTATGTTAAAGTTTTTTAAAAGAAGGTCAAACGTCAAAGTCAAGGTCACTAGGTATAATTGATGGTACCATTAGAAAGTCTTGTTACAAGAAATGCACATGTGAATATGAAAGGCCCCGGGTTCCGGCACCAGTTGTGGCGAAGACAAAAAATAACAAGTATAATATAATATAATTTCTTCACCACAGAAAGATGTTCATGAAATATAATAATAAAAAAATAACGACAATATTTAATGTTCAACTTATCTGCTAGTTTTGCTGTTTTATGTGTTAAATGTCTAAGGCAGATTTTCCAGATATCTTGGATGTCATATTCTGTTATCCCTTGTTATTGTAAATCTGTGACTGTTTATCCCTCTGATATCCTTGTATTATAGTAGTGTCAAAGTTCTCCTGTTTGTATTTCCTGTTTCCTGACTTTATTTCATTCCCAAATTTCCACTGTTTCTTTGTTCTGTCCCCTTTCCATCTGTGCATGTTGGCTGTTCTAGTGTAACTCTTCCTCCCGTCCAATAACCTTGGCAACGACGTCAGCGACGTCCCTGACGTCAACGTCAATAAAATGATCAGGTAATTGATAATGGCAATAATGAACAATGCAAACAATATGATGGACATCGGTTGGAAGTTATATTCGTGGAAAATCCACGACAAGCCCTACCACTTACCAATCGAAAGTTATGGCCAATGTTAAAGTTTTTACAAAGGTCAAATGTCAAGGTCAAGGTCACAAGGTAAAAAATTATGGTACCACTCGAAAGGTCTTGTAAAGAGAGAATGCACATGTGAAATATGAAAGCCCTATCACTTACAAATCGAAAGTTATGGCCAATGTTAAAGTTTTTTAAAAAGTAGGACAAATGTCAAGGTCAAGAGGTCAAAAATTATGGTACCACTATAAAGGTCTTGTGACAAGGAATGCACATGTGAAATATGAAAGCCCTATCACATATCAATTGAAAGTTATGGCAAATGACAAAGTTTAAAAAAATTCAAGGGTAGATAATTCAGCCAAAAATGACAACAAGGTTATGGCCCTTGGTCAGGATGTAGCCCTTGTGATGGTAAATAAGTGTGTGAAGTTTCATCGGGCTAGGTCAAATACTTTTGAAGTTATGATCAAGGTTAAAATTTTGTAAAAAATTCAAGGGGAGATAATTTAGCCAAAAATGACAACAGAGTTATGGCCCTTGGTCAGGATGTAGCCCTTGTGATGGTGAATAAGTGTGTGAAGTTTCATCGGGCTAGGTCAAATACTTTTGAAGTTATGATCAAGGTTTAAGTTTTTGTGACGGACAGACAGACAAACAAACAGACAGACAGGGCAAAAACTATATGCACCCCCCCCCCTCGAATCAAAGATTCTCGGGGGCATAAAAATGCAACGGCTCAACAATGATAATTTTGATCTTAACTTTAATAATGAATCCCTTAATATGATTCCAAATGATAAAATTCTAGGTGTGTTTGTTGACAGTAATCTGACATGGTCTGATCACATTAAGTATCTAACAAAAAATATTGTTTCGAATATCTGGCTTCTATCCAAAACAAACAAGGCATGTTGGTTTCCTGCTCGGGAAGACCAAGGTTGTGCCATCACATGGACACCCTATTCCTCGCCTCGACTTCTGCGCTGCGGTTCTTGCTGATGAAATCGCGGAAGTGATTGTAGATCAGCTGGGTCTCTCTAATCTTTTATCATACGGATAGCCGTGTGGTACTTGGATACATAGACAACATGACCAGGTGGTTCTATGTGTATGTTAGCAACAGGGTTGAACGCATACGCATGAGCACACATTCAGAACGATGGAAATATGTTCCTACAGAGCGATAGCCAACAGATTCTGGTACTAGGTGCTTGACAGTTGCAGAGTTGCAGGACAGCACATGGCTGCTTGGCCCCAGTAACTTGAAGGGCTGGGACGATTCATCGATAGATCGATGAGAGTCGATCCGAGAACCCACGATAACGTATCGATACGGACCTCTCGATCCGAGAACCCACGATAAAGTATCGATACGGACCTCTCAAATGTATCGATTTTTCAACGATCATTACATCCCGCAAAATCAGTTCGTGTCATTCATATAACCAGTCCCGCAAATTATTAAGATGCAATACGTAATTTCATTGGATTAACTGGCCATAATTCAGCCAATCAGAAGTCGCCAGACAACGATCGTTCGGACTTACTGTCAACATGGCGGACAATGAGGAGCCTGTTGATATTTCCACGCCGGCTTTATCAAAATCTCATGCCTGGACCCATTTCGGCCATCCGGTGTATTTGCGAAATGACGTTCGAGTCATGTTCAAAACTCACACAATTTGTAAATTGTGTGGAACTATCATTACGCATAAAGGGAACACAACAAACATGAGGACTCACATCGCTAGACACCACCCATCCGCCGGTATCCAAAAGCCGTCAATAATCAAACAGGAACGAATCCCGAGAGAAAGCTCCGGATCTCAAATCGTCGTTCGGGAGTCAAAACCTCGTAACTCCGATTTTTTGCCAAAACGATGTTTTGGCAGCGCGGAACTACCAACCTTAAAGCGCGCCTTCTCTCAAATTATCGTACCTCTAAACCAATTATAACCCCCTTAAACCAACATGTGATGAAAAGTCGTATTTCAATTGGTTGACGGGCGTGTTGTACAAAACATCGTAACTCACCACAGAAACGTATCTCGCATGTAAACAGGTAAAAAAGGAGGCTGGGAACAGATTTTTGTCCATTAGTTGGTAAGTTTGGCTTCTAGTTTACTTTTTTAAACTTGATACATGCTATGTAAAGTGCAATAAGTGAATTCTTAAACTACAAGACCTTTTTTTATGATATTTTCCAGTGCATCTTTCGAAGTTCTATCTGAGACGTCTGTTGCTGGTTTAGTAACATTTTACCGTTATAATGGCATTCTCAAAATTACACCCAGAATCTGTTATTTATAAAATAGACCGAAAGTTCGTTACCAAAGGGCCTTTTCTGTGTTTTGTTTGAGATACGAGCATTTGGACAAATGTTTGCATAATCTCTCTACCAAGATACGATGTTTTGATATTGCATTCAGCATACTGAAACCACCACAAACATACACCCATATAATTTTGATCCCCTTTAACCCCACTTTTATATGGTAAAATTGGGGTTCCCAGGGGTATACAATGTTATCATTATTTCTGATAAAAACATAGACTGCGGGTACTCATTTGAGCTGCCTCACCGAGGCGCTTCTAACGAGTTCCCACAATCTATGTTTGGAGTACAAATAGGCAAAATGTCAGAATTTTTATCAGAAAATTTTCATCTTCTGGTGGTAATTTTTCCAATGTATTTGTATAGGCGTGTTTTCGTAATGAAACTTAAAGTCTGTCTTGCTTTCTGTTCCAGATAGTACAATGTCCCATTCTGGAGACAGTGATACAGAGTCTACCACTGAAACTTATAGTCAAGTGCAATATATGTGCTTACAAGCCAGACTTAAATACACTAACCTTTCTCCTGGAGCAGGTTGCTCTGACAGGCTATTACCTGATTAATCTCCCAAATGGTCAATATTATGTTCGATGTGCATTTGATGACTGCAGCAGATACTTTCATTTAAACTGTATCCACAGTTCATTTCCTGATGAACAACTGAACGAATCTCACTTTGAGGACTTGCGTGAAAACGGTATTCACTGTCCAGTTTGTGAACCAGGCAAAAAAGTAAAAAACTATTAAAATGGATTGTTCTAGAGGAAAATATCTAGTGCAATTAGCACGTATGGGGCAAAGCACTAACTCAACTTCAACTCAAGTTCGAATTCAAGGATCCGATGCTGAGGTAGTGGATACAACTTCCAATATTATAGACCTACGTGGTACAAGTAGTGCCCCAGATATATCCTGTTATGAGTCAGACATTGACTATGATGATGACATGAAAGACCCAGATTATGAGCCAGAAAGGGACAATGACGACGCGTCTTCTAACGAAGAAGACCATTCTGAGGGGCCTGATTATAGAGTGGATCACGAGGAAACCGTTGAAACGAACCAAAACGGAGATAATGTTACACAAAGTCTTAATACATCGAAACGAAAAAATAATTCATCACGTTGGAAAAAGAATAATGGCAAACGTTTACGTATGGAGGGCAAACCATATAAAGGCATGAAACAAGTAGATGGGAAGTGGGACTTTCATGTCGATAGAGCTGGGCGAATACTGGCACCTAGAAAATGTTCAAAAAGATGTGATCGACTTGGTGTTAAACGTTGCAAGAGTATAACAGAAGATGACAGGAAAGTAATTTTTAACAGGTTCTGGAGCATGAACTGGGATCAGAAAAAAATTTATGTTAACTCTCTTGTTGAAATTCAGCCCGTTAAGGAGAAAAACGCTGATGCTGAAAACAGCAGAAGAAATCAGAGCTACAAATATTATCTCCGTAGAAATAATGAAAGACTTTGTATTCGCAAAGGCCTGTTCCTGTCAACCCTAGGAATTGGAGAGAAAACTGTCTATTCTTGGGTCGATAACTCAGCTTCTGGAATTCCCGAGAAGAAGCAAGATACGGGTAAGCATAACCGAAACCAGGTTTGATCGAAGTTAAAAAAAAAAACAAAAAAAAAAAAAAAAACAAGTTGCTGTATCTTTATACATTTCAACTCGCAATCACCAAAACTTGTCGCATATCACAGTCAGGCTTTAACTAAATTTATTTATCATTGTATAAAAATTGTAATGTAATAAACTTTTAAACTAATTAGAATACAATATCTACAAGAATCGATAAAATACAACAGTCTTAATCTAAATTTATTTATCACAGTTTGAAATTGTAAATACAATAAAATTTATAACTAATTAAAATTCAATATCTACAAGAATCGATAAAATATAATACAGTTTTTAACTAAAATTATTTATCACAGTTTGAAATTCTTAATATAATAAGATTTAAAACTAATTAAAATAAAATATCTATAAAATTCAAGAAAATACAAACAAATCTATAGTAATAATCTGATCAAAACAAAATAAACTTCTTTATACATTCTGCCTTCGCTTTTGTTATACTAAAATAGAGCTATAATTACATTTCATTAAAAGAGATCAAGTAAAAGCCATTCTTGAAAAGCCGCATGGACATCCTGATAACAAGTCCGTAAACCAAAAGACCCCTTAAAACCTACTTTATATAGAGAAAACAGGGGTTTACAGAAGTATACATTATTTAACTTATTTGTGCTCAGAGACGTAGGTTGTTGGTACTCGTTAGAATAGCCTCAATAACGAGCACTAACAATGTATGTTTCGAGTTTATGTAAGAAAAAATATCACAAAATGTTTATCAGATAATTAATCATCTCGGAGGTAAGAAAGATTGCTCGAATTTGTGATCATAACGTTCTATATTTACAGGAGAGAGAAGCCGAGTGCAAGTACAGCGCCATGGTGAACAGGGAGAAAGTATCTAGAGTCTCTACCAAGGCTTGAATCACATTATTGTAGAGCATCTTCCTCTAAATCGTATTTGTAACCATTATTTGACAATTTCAGCACACTATTTTCTGAATATAAAAAGTATTGTATAGCAAACAATAAGAAAGCTGCAAGCTATAGGTTGTTTAATGAATCGTTTACTGATCTAAACATTGGTTTATTTTCACCAAGAAAAGACCAGTGCGACATTTGTTGCACAATACCAAACTCACATAAACAGAAAAGAACGTGCAAGAATCGAAAAAGGTCACGACAAAGAAGCTTCTGAAAACGATGATTCTGTAAAGGTAATTACAATGGATGTACAAGCAGTATTGCTTTGTCCAAAACTTAATGCCAGTGCCCTGTACTACAAGAGTAAATTGCAATGCCACAATTTTACCATCTATGATTTGAACACAAAAGATGTTGACTGTTACTTTTGGCATGAGGGTGAAGTAGACCTAAGCGGTAGTTCATTTGCTGCTTGTCTTGTAAATTACATAGAAAAGGCATTGTCAAAAAATGATAGTATCAAGCACATTTTACTATATAGTGACGGATGTACTTATCAGAATCGAAACGTGGTGTTAGCAAATGCCCTTTGTCATACAGCCAAGAAATTTGGGATCGAAATAACACAGAAAATCTTAGAAAAGGGACATACGCAAATGGAAGTGGATTCGGTGCATAGTGTAATAGAGCGAAAAGTGAAGAAACGAAAAATTTGTATATACATGCCACAGAATTATGTGGATCTCATGCGAGAAGCTCGTCCTGGTCAGCCTTATGTGGTTCACTATGTTGATCATTCATTTTTTAAGGATTATACTGAACTTAACTATTATAACTCTATCAGACCAGGAGCGAGACTTGGTGACCCAGTAGTCACGGATCTTCGAGTGATACACTACAATAGTGATGGCCTTATCACATACAAATTACTGTTCGATGACGAGTTCCAAGAGCTTCCCAGGAGAGCACGAAATTCAGAGGCCAAGCCCGATGATCCAGGTCCTCTTTATGAGGAATCCTTAGTAATCAAACAGTCAAAGTTTGATCACTTAATGGCATTTAAACATGTCATCCCAGCTGACTTTCATCCGTTCTATGATAAACTGAAACACTAACTGTTACTTCGTAATCATAACGGAACACTGGTATAAATTTAGAATGTTGTTCTGGGCCAGAGCTAGTCGGGTCATTTAACAAAACATTTTCGTTTCATTATGTTTGACAATATTTGAAGGACTGGTAATCCAAATAGTCCTAGTCACTGAATGTTCATGTTCGGATTAAGGTTTAATGTTGAGGCTATTGTAGCAGAAATGTTTGTTTGAGTTTTAGAGACTGAAAAGACTTCAGTCGGTAATGGATAAAGCTAAATTGCTTTATTTCAAAGTGTTGTTCTAAATTGAAGTGCTGTTTTAAAATGTTGTTCCTTTGAGTTTTTGAGACTGAAAAGTCATCAGTCCTAAATGAATAAAGCTGATTTTCAGTATTTCTTATTCAATCTGATTGCTTGTTTCATCCACAGGGACCAGTGTCAAGCTTTTTTAGAGGAAAGATATACTTTCCAATGATTATTATAGGACAGTATTATCTTTCCTCTCCAAATGCTTGATACTGGTCTTTGTGGTTCCATCCATGTAAAAAAACCTCATTATTGCGGCAGTTCTAGCATATTTTTTTTTATTTACTATTCAGTAAAATACAGGATATTTAGAATCATTGCTGTTAAAATCCCCTTTTCATGTACCGATTAATATTGTGTGACCAAAATGCCATGCCAGTACATGGGCTTTGTAAGGGAAAGACACTCAAAATGACGTATGTCAACCGAAAACTGAGACAAAATGTCGTAACTTTTAGAATGATGTGAAGTCTTTCCTACAAGTTTAAAATAGCTATAGCAGAAAATTTGGATCCTGACAAACTCAATCTTATCCAAGTTTCGTTAATATTTGTCGCTCCTAGCAAAAGTTATAAAGTTTTTTCTCTCTCCTGAAAATTAAAAAAAAATGACATACGAGGTTTTGACTACCGAACGACGAAATACAGATAAATAAAAATCAAAAATGAGTTCCTTTAAGAGCAATGAAAACATTCATAAGAAAGAAGATGGGTCATACTACGTAGTTTCGGCTAATAAAGCCTCATCAGTGACCCTGTAATGATCCGACAACGAAAGCCAGAGGAAACATACTGCAATTTTGCGAATTTCGAATAGGCAGTCGATTCAAAGGCAGTCGATTCAAAGACTGATATAAATCAAAATGGGGTCCAAATAAGTAAAAACTTGTCTAGAATAGGAGTCTAAACCAATAATTTATTTCCGATTTCTCAGAATATTCACGCTGATCTCAAAGGACCAAAAGTAAAATATATAAACTGCACTATGGTTGATGTACGGGGAGACGTTTTACGGCCGCCACACGGCACAACACCAGCTGCAGTGATGGCAAATAAAAATCAAAAATGAGTTCCTTTAAGAGCAATGAAAACATTCATAAGAAAGAAGATGGGTCATACTACGTAGTTTCGGCTAATAAAGCCTCATTAGTGACCCTGTAATGATCCGACAACGAAAGCCAGAGGAAACATACTGCAATTTTGCGAATTTCGAATAGGCAGTCGATTCAAAGGCAGTCGATTCAAAGACTGATATAAATCAAAATGGGGTCCAAATAAGTAAAAACTTGTCTAGAATAGGAGTCTAAACCAATAATTTATTTCCGATTTCTCAGAATATTCACGCTGATCTCAAAGGACCAAAAGTAAAATATATAAACTGCACTATGGTTGATGTACGGGGAGACGTTTTACGGCCGCCACACGGCACAACACCAGCTTAAACACTAAAAAGTCTTTTGGGCATGTACTGGAGTCTCCAAAGACTGTTTCCCAACCAAATATTTCGGCCATGTTGAAAAACCAGGCTAAATACCCAGCTGGTTCATCCAAAGCCAAAATGATTACCAAGCACGTGGCCACTTACATTGTTTCGGACATGAGACCCATATCTGTTGTAGACAATTTCCATTTAAAAAAGATGCTAGAGGTTCTAGATCCTAAATATTCATTGCCTTGTAGAAAGCATTTCGGTGAAAAAGTCATTCCAGCCTTGTATGATGAAACAAGAGCTAATGATCTCAAACCTATCAACATTTTTAGTACTGATCAGACTACACTGCTGGCAAGTCTTCTCTTGTTGCACTAATCGCAAGACAGGTTTTGTATCGATTCCTGATCTTTGTTTTACTTCTACTTTTCTTGCAATGGGGCTCATATTGCAACGGGCATCACTAAAAGGGCCTTGCAGGAGCAATTCTAACGAGAACCCATTACAACATCAAAATAATTAAATAATCATCTAATATGATAATAGCCACCGTATCTAGTTTGTGTTGGTATCATAGGATTCCTTAAGTAGGAGTCTTAAGAAGGACGTTTCTTTTTAGTGATTGACAGGAAGTCATAAAATGATAAGTTTGTCTGTACCGTTACAGATTTATAGAATTTTGATATGTTTGTGAGCATGTGATCACATTCATATTCTAGTCAGGACTCAGGAGAGTGGAAGAAGACTTACAGGATTACCTGTCTTGAATACTTTGTGAGAGACAGTAAGTATACCAGGGCAATGTGCTTATTCTAGTCTGGAGAGAAGACTTTGTTTTTCATTTTCATCAATCTCTTTTCTTCTTAATGATGAGTGACCTTTGTTCAATGATCCAAAAATGTGTGTTGTACTTATCATTCCACTGGAATAACTGAATGAACAACCACCTATGCTTATAAATTTTATTTGAAGGTGAACAATATAAATGAGCCAAGGCACAACATTTCTAAATCACATGTGCACTCAATGGAGACTCAGATTAACCTGGTGTGCAGGCTGATCTAGGTCTTTGTTGATCATGTAATTTTGTAGGAATGCTACTATGCCCTGCCCTGGCTCAGTTTACAGATTATAATGGTTTAAATGACTAAATGACAATCAATTAATATATATAACACAAAGAGAAACATAACTGATAAACTCACAAACAAAAGACACTAGTACTAGTAAAAGTATCGAGATACGTATCGTATCGTGACAATGAGCGTATCTTCCCAGCCCTAGTAACTTGCACCTCCCACATGTCAATTCTGATGACCAGTATCCCCTAGTAGATCCTGAAAAGGATGATGGAATCAGACCTACAGTGACGTCAATGATATCAAGGATTCTGGACAGTCTTAATTTGGGTTCTCAAAGGTTTGAAAGGTTTTCGTCTTGGAGGAGGTCGGTCGAAGCGATCGCCTTCTTTAAGCATAAGGTGTGGTTACATAAGCAAGAAAATTACGGCTCCTCCAGTGCTTGAACCGAAAACAGTCGGAACCCTTAAATAGGATGAAAGCTTCATCATGAAAGTGGTTCAGCATGAGCAGTTCGAAAACGAACTTCAGTGCCTCCATGAGGGGACTGCACTTCCCAAGAACAGCAAACTGTTGACACTAAACCCCTTCGCTGATACGGAAGGCATTATGTGGATTTAAGCCCCCCCCCCCCCCCCCCCAACGAGGAATTCGTTTCCGCAGACCGTTCCGAGGCGGTTCTTCTTATTTTTGTTATGGTTTGTCTTTGAGTGTTTGTGTCGCATATGTTATTTAATTTTGGATGGCCTATTGGCCATTTTGTGGGAAAGTAACTGTCCTTCTTCTCCAGGTTCGGCTACCCCTTCCAGACCTTCACAGATCAGGGCAGAAATTTTGAGTCCAAGCTGTTCTCTGCTCTATGCGAGGCCCTGGAAATACACAAGGCAAGGATCACGCCATATCGACCATCTGCCAATGGTCAGGTGGAACGATACAACAGGATACTGATGAACGCGGTCAGGTGTTACATCAAGAGTTCCCAAGATCAATGGGATTGCAGGAGCACTGACAAGTTCCGTCAACAGGAGCAGGAGCATTGAGAAGTTCCATCAACAGGAGTACAGGTTATACGGCAAACCGTTTAATGTTGGGGAGAGAAGTAAACACTCCGGCTTACTTGATGTTCCCACAACGAGCTGTTCAAGGGCAAACTACATATGAGTATGTGGCCACTTTGACCAAGAACATCCAGGCAGCCCACGACGCAGCAAGGATGCAGCTGAAGACGTCACTGAAGTGGATGAAGAGAGACTATGGCTTGAAGGGCGTCCTCCAGAGAGCTTTCCAGAAGGGTGATGTCGTGTACCTTCTGGGCACTGCTGTATTGAAGGGTAAATGCAGGAAGCTGTGTGTACCCTGGAAAAGGACCAGCAGTGATTGTGGAGAAAATCTCCTCTTCACTCTTCCGTGTGCAGTTGCGAAAGTCTATGTGTGTCGTAAACCACGACCGGATGAAGTCCAGCAGGGATCGCGACCTACCAGATTGTGTTACCAAATGGCTGGAGAATCCTGATGGTACTCAAGAGGATGGCGACTGATTATGACACGCTGTACTGCTCCTGTAGAAGGCCATCAGTGCAGATATATGATCCAGTGTGACGGGTGTGATAAATGCTTCAATAATGCGTGCGTGAGCATCACACTTCCGGAGGCACTGGATATCGACGAGTATCATTGCAAGGAATGCAGAGGGAACCAGCCGAGTTAATGGGTACCCCTAGCGCAGGGGTAGGGCAGTAACCTAGTCTTCTTTATATTTGCAGACACTACAGCATGACAGCTTCAAAGGAGCCCAACACTATCCTTCAGCCAAGGTTCATTCGTTCCCTCAACGAGATGACAGACATACAAGAGCTATACAGTTCCAGCAGCATCGTAAACGAGCTGATGCCCTGCAGAAGCTACTCCCTACATGCGTTTGAGGGACAAGCGAGATTGGCCAAGCGCCAGGGAAACAGACAGTGGCTGAGGAGTGTGGCAAGACAAGCTGAGAACCTGCAGTTTCATTCCGCAGAGTGGATAGACCAGCATTTATGTTCTCTGGAGCGTCAGCCAAAGAAACCATCTGCGATGCCGTCTGGTCCAGTGAGAGATATACGCCTGGAAACCGATCCATCCATTGAACGTCGGGTGTACGACGCGGCCAGAGACGTTCCTATGGAAATTGCCATCTCTGCGGGGAAGAAAGTCTCCCTATTAGCATCTTTCCCTGGTAGAAGTGATTCCCCACCAATTCAAGACTGATATGTGGATGTCCTACTTAGGCCTGACATTTCAGGCTGTCCGGTAGCCAGACGCCAGATCGTGGGTAGGGATATCCCCGGCAGCAGCATTGTTGTCGAGGAGACTATAAAGGAAATTACCAAGGAGCAGGCTACTCTGATAAGATCGCCAGTGCGCTTCCCCATCCCAGAACCACTGCAGAAGCCTGTAGAAGGACCGCCGACCTCGAAAGCCTTCCCTGTATCGTCGACCAATAGACAGGAGAGTTGCATCCGTAGAACCTCACCTCCGAAGAAATGGAGTCATCGAGCAAGCCAATGGATCCATCACGGAGAAGACCCAGGAGCAGATCACCTGCGAGACCTGTGAAGAGACCCTCGTCCCCTGCAGGCCGTATGGAGGGTCGTAAAAGGATCACCAGATCTCCCGTTCGTCAGACCCGTCACGAAGGTCTCAGAGGCTTGCCTGAAAGGAGGGTGGAGCATTCTCCACTGCCAGCCAGGAGTCAGAACGGACGCTCAGAGTATCGCCCAAGCAAGCCGGAGAGGTCGGAGACAGCGACTTCAGCGACGAGTTTGGTAAGCGCTGCGGCCATATTTCGAAGTACAGTCGAGACATCTGACAAGATCGAACGTTGCCCCACCGCTAGATGTCAGGAACAAGTATCAAGGATGCATGAGGCTTCAAATCTGCCTGATATTTGTGACGACCAGTTGGAGCCGACAGAACTACTCATCAGGAGACGGATCAGCGCCCTGAATGTCTGTGAGAGCAAGATATTGGGCTCAGTGTCGGACCTCAGTTCGCCGACTGATTTCGTGAACGGCCTGAGACAGATTCGCTGGGGACAGTACCACGCGTCCATTCAGCAATCCAGAGCTATGACTGCGATGTGCCAGCTTCAAGGGGATCCCGTTCCTGAGGAGTTTACGTGGTGCCTGCAAACTCTCCGGCCGATCTGTTGCATTGGAGAGTTCTTTTGGTGGTGGTTGCCTGATTGAACGACAGGGATAGACAGGACCTGGTATAGAGGTACCCTATCAGCACCACGTGGATTGAGGAAGAAAGCCTTCCAGAGGGAATTGATAGTCACTTTCACCTCGGCAGAACCCGAAGAAACCTGAACCGACCCAACGCTTCTGTGGAGATCTGTAAGACAATTCGCCCAGACAGGGACTTTCGCTTCAAGCTGAATGGTGGAATTGCTGTGTTCTGCGACCCAGGCACATACCCATCCCGGGTAGCCGTGCAAGATTTGAAGATACATGGGTTCGCAGTCGTCATCGGAAAGCACCCGAAGTACGTGAACTCTACATGGAGGCAGATTTCGAAGCGTTTTTGAAATGTCTGGCGTACCGGGAAGTTAGGGCCTTTTGAGGGGTAGGATTGGACTACACATCTGATCCATCCACGTGGGGACTCCAGCATGTGATATTGGACAGAGTACTGAATCACATTCAGCCCTCACACGTCCTAGTTCTTCATGCCAGAGGGATGCAAGGAACCCAGACAGGAGTTGGCTATTACCAGCTGTTGTATCAACTGAAAGGAGTAGAGTCTTCTGAACAGAGGATTCACCTTCACTGCTTTGAAGGAAGCCGGGAATTGATGGAGAAATGGCTTGGTGAATTCCCAAACACACGCTTTGGGTTTACTGGACTGGTCAAGAACTTCAATGCTGCCAGCAGAGAAGCTCTACGGCATGTACCAGAGGACAAGCTCTTACTAAAGACCGATTCTCCGTATTTCCACCTTGGCGGGAGAAGTCATTCGTCACAAGCACTACTAGGAATGGTTGCCAACTTGGTTGCTCGCGCAATGCGAGTCTTCTCTACTTCGACGACCAACAGGCATCTCGGTAGCCTCGTGCAATGCGAGTCTCCCATATTCCGACAATGGGGTCCTTCCTTCTCAGCACTGAGGAGGGGCGAGAGGTAAATGGAGTGCTCCAGCAGATGGGCACATTTCTGAATTTTCGCCAAACCAGCTTACACCAGCTTCAACGACGACGCCAGGTTGCACTCCTTAAAAATAAAGTGGGGAGGAGTGAAGTGGTTGGGCGAAACCTCCGGTCAGCGTAGGCCGACTCACCAACGGCGTGCATTGGTTGAATTATCGCAATAGTTCCGGCTCTGGAGCATTCTGGGATTGACTGCGAGCGGGATAACGTCTATGGCAGCATTGCACTAAATACTGGGAGGTGCCGGGGTTTAACACTTTTGGAACGAGCTTTTAGTTACGTTCTAAATACCAGACTTGCTTCCATTGGACATATATCCCATGTTTTATTTCAATGTGAGAAAAAGATAGGTATAAGGGACTAAAATGATGCATGTTTTATAAATATATCTGCAAGCTCAAAGAAATTTTTGCTGATTTTATATGGTCATCCCTCCTTTAAAAATGTTGGTTTGTATTTACTCCGTTCTAGTAGGTAAACAAACATGGTTGACTGTAACTTGAAAATGAGCAGATCAACATGTGGATTTCTTCTCATTAACTTGTTGGGTTAGGATGGCTCTATAAACAAATAAGGTTTGAAAAGTTTTGTATGCGTAGTTTTTGTGGGAGCAGGTAAACGGTTACTATTGTCGCCAATGGAAAACATTTAGTGGCAAGCTCCCTATAGTCTTGTGTTCAGTCAGTACATACTATTTCCACACATTTGTAGGTTATGTCCAATTCTGTTTCATAAAATGTATCTTTGTGGCATGTATTTTGACATAGATACTGTAACAAATGTGATGGTGGTGCTAATTTAGGTCTAACTGGGTGTATTTGATGCATTTTTGCCTCTGATCTATGATCTTGGGAGGGGGGGGGGGGGTACTTTACAGCCATGTAAATCAGTTTTTATTGATGTGTTTGGAAAGGAGACTTGCAGTAATTGTATTTGCACAAACACAAGAAAGAATGAACTCCATCTGGAATATAAGAGTAAGGTTTCATGGCACTAGGACTATGTCTCAAACCAAAGCAAAACTTCAAAATTGTATCTCCGAAACAGCCTGCTGCAATATCCGGATAAGTTTTCTCATCCGTTATAAATTCTATTTTATTGTATTCATGTAAAAGGATGTGAACAGATGTATTCAGCTATTCCTCATGGCATTAAGGCATTTATAATCATTTTCTTGGCATTTGTGTCCTGAAAATGCCATGTTTTTACTTTAAATTGGGGGTGTAGGTGCGAAAATAGCCATAAAAATGAGTATTGGTGCTATTGAGGCATACTTCTGTGCATTTTAGGATTGAATTGTTCCAAAGACATTGGAAAAGAACCACAGATGCAAGCCGGTGTCTGGGTTCACTTCCAGAAAGAGATAAACTTTGCGCTTTTCAAAAACATACGGTTTGTTCGGCTTTCATTGTTGAATCTGAAAGCGATAACATTTTCGCAAACTTGAAAGATTCTTTGTGACTGAACTTTTATTATGCACGACTTAATTATTAGATATGACCTTTTTTTTTTTTTTTTTTTTTTTTGGTTTGGGTTTTACGGCCCTTTCAAGATTATTTCACTCATATCGAGCCGATCGTTAATCATAGGTGGGCGAAAACCGGAGTACCCGGAGAAATACCACCTGACCTTCCGTTGCAGAACTTGGCGTCTCACACGTGACCCGAGCGAGGCTCGAACCCACGGCGGTGAGAGACCTAATGATTAAGAGTCAGCGCTCTTATCCATTAGACCATGGAGGCCCGTCGTATTAGATATGACCTAAATTTCTATTTGGCAATTCTTTTGATACATCATGAAGAAAATAAGGGTTTGCTGTCGGTAGCATTGCCCTAAATACTGGGAGGTGCCGGGTTTTATCACTTTTGGACCGAGCTTTTAGTTGCGTTCTAAATACCAGACTTGCTTCCATTGGATATATATCAAATGTTTTATTACAATGTGGGAAAATGAAAGATATAAGGGACTAAAATGATGCATGTTTTATAAATATATCTGCAAGCTCAAAGAAATTTTTGCTGACTTTATATGGTCACCACTCCTTTAAAAGTGTTGGTTTGTATTTACTTCGTTCTAGTAGGTAAACAAACATGGTTGACTGTAACTTGAAAATGAGCAGATCAACATGTGGTGTGTGTGTGTGTGAATTCGGGTTTAACGTCGCTTTCAACAATTTTTCAGTCATATCACGACGGTGTCTGGTTGCGACAGGGAGCTCAATGCTCACTTTTATAGTGCTGCCTCACTGAAGTATCATGTCCCAGACACATTACATGATACCACACCCAGTCACATTATCCTGACACTGGGTCGACCAGTCCTAGCTCTACCCCGTAAATCTGAGTGCCAAGCGAGGAGCAGCTAGTACCATTTTTAACGACTTTGGTATGTCGCGGCCCGGGATCGAACCATGGACCTCCCGTTCCCCGGAGCGGACACTCTACCAACTGAGCTATCGGGGCCGGTAATCAACATGTGGATTTCTTCTCATTAACTTGTTGGGCTAGGATGGCTCTATAAACAAGTAAGGTTTGAAAAGTTTTGTATGTGTAATTTTTGTGAGAGCAGGTAAAAAGTCTGTGGAAAACATTTAGATGAAAGCTCCCTACACGATGTAGTGTATCGACGAGCGAGAACAACGAGAAGAATTCAACAAGTATTTGGGCCTGGACGCTACCGATCTTTTTCAGGCAATACCAAGATACTTTAAAACATATTGTGGACGAAACTTGATGTTCTGCTGAAAGCATGTTGCTTTACTGTAGATAGAAGTTAAATCTTCAAAGGCGTCGAAGAAGGAATGGATATTTGCTTATCTTTTATCATTGTGCTACGGCAAACCGCAAACCTTGCGGTACCTTGTGCCTACCTTGCGGTCTAATCGTACCACAATTAAAAATAAAAATTGGACTCGTTCCCTATTTATGCCCCAACTTCGAAATTGGAGGGGCATATTGCTTCTGCTTCGTCCGTTACACTTTTGATGCATAGCATAACTTAAGAACCGTGCATGCTGTGAAATTTCATATATGGATTCCTCATGGAAAATTAGGGGACGCGTATTTTTTTCTCGTCCAGATTATGCCCCTTTCAAGAGTTATTGCCCTTTGAAATTTTTTGGATAAAATCTTGTCAGCAAAATATCTCAAAAACTATAAGAGCTAGAGCTTTGAAAATTTGTGAATAGATTGGTGGTGAAGAGAAGATGACCTAATTAACTTTTGACTTCATTCCCAAAAATACGTCATGAGTTATGGCCCTTTGTCACGTTGTGTATTTTTACATTGTTCCTCTATATGCTTTGTGATGCATAGCATAACTTTATAACCGTGTATGCTAGGGTTTTGAAATTTCATATATGGTTTCCTCATGGAAAATTTGGAGACGTGTATTTTTTTCTCGCCCAGATTATGCCCTTTCAATTTTAATTGCCCTTTAATTTTTTTTGGATAAAATCTTGTCAGCAAAATATCTCAAAAACTATTAGAGCTAGGGCCTTGAAAGTTGGTGAATCGATTGGTGGTGATGAGTACATGGCCTGATAAACTTTTGACTAAATTCCGGAAAATACTAAATGAGTTTTGTCCCTTTGTCACTTTGGGTATTTTGTACCTCTATATGCTTGACGGGCCTCCATGGCCTAGTGGTTAAGAGTGCTGACTCTTAATCATTAGGTCTCTCATCGCTGTTGTTCGAGCCTGGCTCGGGTCACATGTGAGACGCCAAGTTCTGCAACGGAAGGTCAGGTGGTTTTTCTCCGGGTACTCCGCTTTCGCCCACCTCTGATTAACGATCGGCTCGATGAGTGAAATAATCTTGAAAGGGTCGTAACCCCCCCCCCCCCCAAAAAAAAACCTTTGTCACTTTGGGTATTTTTACATTGTACCTCTAAGCCCCCGCCCATAGGGGCTTGAAGAAATATATGGGCTGCTTGATGCTTCCACGCAGAGCTGAATCCGGCCCACACACTAGTACTGGTAAACCGCTTAGAGGATCTAAGCCTGTCCAGGAACCGCGGTGCGAGGCGAACCTCCCATGCTAATAAACCCTATTGGTTTCATTGGGTGACCTTTACAGTGTTGACGGGGACGTTAAACCTCAAATCAAACAATACATTGTACCTCTATATGCTTTGTGATGCATTGCATAACTTTATAACCGTGTATGCTAGTGTTTTGGAATTTCATATGTGGAATCCTCATGGAAAATTAGGAGACACCTATTTTTTCTCGTCCAGATTATGCCTCTTTCAAGAGTTATTGTAAGCCCCCGCCCATAGGGGCTTGAAGAAATATATGGGCTGCATGATGCTTCCACGCAGACTTGTACTGGAAAACCGCTTAGAGGATCTAAGCCTGTCCAGGAACCGCGGTGCGAGGCGGACCGTCCATGCTAATAAACCCTATTGGTTTCATTGGGCGACAGGGCTTGAGATGTCAATTCATCTCAATGTCGGGTAAAAGTCCCACAAAATTGGAAGCAACGTCTCCAAAATGACTTTTACAGTGTTGACGGGGACGTTAAACCTCAAATCAAACAAATCAAAGAGTTATTGCCCTTTGAAATTTGTTTGATAAAATATCTCAAAAACTATAAAAGCAAAAGACTTGAAAGTTGGTAATTAGATTGGTGGTGATAAGTAGATGAACTGATTAACTTCTGATTAAATTCCGAAAAACACTTAACGAGTTGCCACTTTGGGTATTTTTTGTCATTTTACCACTATATGCTTTGTGATGCATAGCATAACTTTATAACATAAACAGTTACATACATTCCAGCACTTACGTATGCAAACACACACACACACACACACGCACACACGCACGCACGCATGCATGCAGACTTACGCATGTATATATGCATCCATGAATTCAAACATGCACACATGCACTTCTGCATACATGCAAGGATGCACACATGCATGCACACTCACGCATGCATGTACATAACACATGCATGCACATACATGCTTTCATGCACACATAAATGCATGTGCATGCACACACTAATGCATAAATACACACACTCCATATGCATGCATACGTTCAAGCACACAAGCATGCACACTTACACTGATGCATGCATGCACACACATGCATGCACACACTCACTCATGCAGACATGCATGCACACATACATGCATGCACCCAGACATCCGTGCATGCACATTCATACATGCGTGTTCACATGCATGCACACACACTCTTGCGTACACATGCATGCATGCATGCATGCCCCCAGGTATAAGACCTCCTGCCTTGCCGGGCCCTGGGGGCTCAATTCCCACTGGGCACGTTGCTGCTGTGGTCTGTGTGCCAATTGGGAAGAGCTAAAGGAAGTACCACCCGTTTGCCGTGGGTGGCGTCCCGTAACCCGGATGAAGGGATCCTGGATGTTGAGGGTTATCTGGAGTTGCGTACTTCAGGTGCCCAACACACCTCTTTGGCCTGGATTTCGGTCAGACGGGCGGTCGTGCGGTCCGGCACGGTCAATCGGCTGGTCGTGCCAAGCCCTAGCAATAACCTTTTACTTTCTCTTCCTTGTCTTTAGTATCAACCGGAATACACACCGTTTGCTCATAAAGTCTTTTCACAACCTTTCCATTTCTAGAAGGCGGTGGCTAAACGGACCAATAGTGCAGCTTCTTGCTCGTACGAGTATATCTTCTGTGTATCTCTTAACACTTGTGAGGTAGGAAATCCACTCACTGAAAGTGTTCCCTTGTAGGGCTCCAAGGTGGGCGGAGAACATGGAAGACGAAACAAACGAAATTTTTATCATGGCTTCCAAACGGAAAAAAAACGAACGCAGACCAATATGATACGGACACCTATGATGACAGAGAACATAACGAAACAAACAACACCACGAGTCAACAAACCCGCGCTTCCTGATAATTGAACGCACAGAAGAAAACAAAAGCATTTCCGCGCTCTCACCTTTCGTCATACAAAAAGTTATTTGTGGTTTAGCTGGTGAACCAAAAATCTATCAAAAAATTGAACAGATCAAACCAGTTACTCATTGAGGTCACTAAAAAAAGCACATGCTGAGAATCTCCTTCGCACAACTACTTTCCACGACCTGAAAGTGCGAGTATTTCCACATACCTCGCTGAATGCCTCAAAGGGGGTAATCCGTTGCCCCGATTTGAGGAATTGCAGCGAGGAGGAGATTCTCGATGGCACTAGATCTCAAGGAGTAACTGCTATTAAAAGATTTAAAACAAAACGAAACGGTGAATTAAAAGATACCAACACCTTTGTCTTTACTTGTAATTCGCCAGTTCTACCGCGAATCAAGGTAGCGTACTTTAGGGTTAACGTTTAGATTTACATACCAAATCCGCTGAGATTCCACAAATGCCAGAAATATGGTCACCCTGAAAACAAGTGTACCAAAGACCCTATCTGCGGAAGATGTGGCAAACCAGCCAATCATACAGAACAAAACTGTCCAGATGACCCACAATGTGTGAACTGTGGAGAAAATCACAACGCTAACTCTAAAGAATGTCAAATCTGGCATCAAGAAAAAGAAATCCTTATAGTTAAATTCACCAGAAATATCTCCTTTCCTGAAGCGCGAAAAATTGTTGAGTCAACTACCCCGATTCCCGGAGTAAGTTACGCTAGCATCGCACAGGCACCTGTTAAAAAGGTACCTGTTGCTGATGTTGTCACTCAAACTGATCCGATTCCTGGAGAACCTACAAATTATCGTCCGATAGCTCGGATAAGTTGTTTGTGTAAAACATTGGAGAGAATGATAAACAAGAGATTAGTCTGGTACTTAGAGTCCAACAACCTCATTTCAGAATATCAGTCAGGTTTTCGTTCGGAACGTAGTACCAAAGACAATTTAATAAGACTAGAAACCTTTATATGAAATGCTTTTATTAACAAAGAACACGTAGTAGCTGTCTTTTTAGACTTGGAGAAAGCATATGATACAACATGGCGTTATGTAATATTGAAAGATCTCCATAACATTGGCTTAAGAGGAAAACTTCCCAGTTTTATTGAAAGCTTTTTAGGGGAGCGCATGTTTCAGGTGCGTGTGGGGTCTACCGTGTCAGATCTCTATGATCAAAAACAGGGTGTCCCACAATGTAGTATTCTTTCCACTACGCTATTTAACATCAAAATAAACAATATCGTACAATGTTTGGACGAGAAAACAGACGGTTCATTATATGTTGATGATTTTTGTATATGTTACCGTTCAAAAAATATGAAAACAATTGAACGAAAGTTACAACAAAATTTAAAAAGAATAGAAGAATGGACTGATAAAAATGGTTTCAAGTTCTCCAAGTCGAAAACGCAATGTGTTCATTTTTGTAAGCTACGAAAGAAACACGAACAATCTTCCTTGTTTTTATACGGATCACAAATTCCTGTTGTTTAAGAAGCCAAATTTCTTGGGGTCATATTTGATCAAAAGTTATCTTTCATTCCCCATATTAAATATCTTAAAGCGAAATGCTTAAAAGCTTTGAATCTTTTGAAAGTTTTAGCTCATACAAGTTGGGAAGCAGATCGGTATACTTTATTACATCTTTACCGGTCTATAATAAGATCTAAATTAGATTATGGGTCTGTTGTTAATGGTTCTGCCAGAAAGTCCTTTTTTAAAATCATTGGATAATATCCATTACCAAGGCCTTCGTCTGGCTATGGGTGCCTTCCGTACTTCGCCCGTATTAAGCCTTTATGTAGAAGCAGGTGAACTATCTTTAACTTCGCGCAGAGAGAAACTTTGTCTTCAGTATGCTATTAGACTTGCTGCTAATCCATCTAACCCGGCATCCAAAATTTCATTTCAACCTCAATTTCTGGATAAGTATGAAATTAAACCCACAGCAATCAAACCTTTTGGATTACGTATTTTACCACTGCTAGAAAATTCAGGTATCGACCTTAAAAATATTCAAAAACATGAAACGGCGGAAGTTCCATCTTGGTGTATTAAAAAACTTTCTATTCTGTTTGACTTACATGATGTTAAAAAATCCGAATCAAATTCAATGCTACTCAAACAAAACTTTCAGGTACTGCAGTCACGTTATGATGATTACCAGCAAGTCAATACTGATGGTTCCAAAGAAGGAGAAAAAGTTGGTTGTGCGTATGTTTCTCAAGATACGCACCAAAACTTGCGCCTTCCAGATGGTTCATCTATTTTTACAGCTGAAGCCAAAGCAATAGACCTAGCTTTAGATTTTATCAGTTCTTCATCATTTCAAAAAGCAATTATATTTTCTGATTCACTTTCTGTGCTTAAGGCTTTAGACCATTCATCATCTAAAAATCCTCAAATACAAAAACTGATCGAAAAACATCATGAAATTTCTAAAACGCACCAAATCTTGTTTTGTTGGCTTCCGAGCCATATTGGCATTGTCGGCAATGAGTTTGCTGACAAGAAAGCAAAGGAATCGCTCAATCTTGATCCGTCTGTTTTTAAAATTCCTTTTAATAATTTTAAACCATTTATCAATAGATACATCTTGTCGGAATGGCAAGGCGAATGGGACCGTGCAATAAATAACAAACTCCATGCCCCTAAACCTGTCGTTGAAACTAAATGCTCTCTTCCATAGTTTTCCAGGAAAGAGGATGTAGTATTAACACGACTGCGCATTGGCCATACTAGAGTTACTCATTCTTTTATTTTAAATGGTGATGAACAGCCTTCCTGTGTAGGCTGTGATCAGCCATTCACTGTGAAACATATTATAATTGAATGTGTAGACTTTTCAAGGTCCCGTAACTTATACTTCAAAGCTGACTCTTTGCAACAATTGTTTCAAGATGTACCTTTTGAGAATATTATTTTATTCTTAAAAGAAATTGGACTTTTTCATAAGATTTTTATACATATCAAACTAACTTTTTTACTTTTAATATCCTCATAATTTTCAATGCCGTTACCCATTAACCGTTTGACGCTTATGACCCACAAAGAGGGTTGCCGCGTCGTTAAACACGAAATCATCATCATGAACCAATACTTGGGCCATTAATTGGACATAGCTCGGATGGAGACAGCCACAGACGAAAGCTGCAAGTTCAGATTATGAGTTGCAGTGTTGGCGAGCGTTTTCAGCCAATTCCCTCGGAGTTAGGATTTATATTTTCTGCTAGAAAAGAAGTTGACAATCGAATGATTTCAGGATATGTAATAAGAGAATTAGGTGATCAATATCCCATTCACAACCACAAGAAAATTATAAATCATCTTGACCATGTGAGCAGAAATCTGTTCATTGGCCCAGTTCTTACGGTTCACATGAATCATATAGAAAGAGTACTGATGCAGTTTCCCACTTTCACACACAGACTGACACGGGACCACGTAAGACGTGATCGAGACAGACAGAATTGGAAAGTGGCACTGGAGCTGACATTTACAAAAGTACAAGATTGCCTTGAAGAAATAATTTCTGGCAATGGGGCAAACCCTCCGGACCCATCTGTGAAGGGTACAAAGGCTTTCTTGCATCTTGTGCACAGATATGTTGAGATCTTCTTCAGTAAAAGTGCATCTCTATCAACGAGGATCAAACACAGTGGATTTGTCAGTCACTTCCTATCCATATGGAGGAATTTCATTTATATACATCCAGGAATGACACTTACCAATAATTTCTTATCCAGGGAAACATACACAGACTTGTTAATATCATGCCACTTTGGTGTGATTCTGGTATGCTTTTATGGAGACAACTTTCCAAATGAAAAGTGTAAATGGTGGGTTCAGATTGCTGTGAGGAGTTCTTCTCCAAGAATGGACAACATGTCGGGAATCACCAAGTGTTCCCATATGGCCAAATGTTCCGAAACCTAGGTCACATAATAAGACTATCATAGTGTAGATTATATTTTCTTGTCCTTTGGGATCATTGATTCCATTGTGGAATTTTGAAAATATATGAGGGTCACTGATGAGGCCTAATTGGCCGAAACTAGCTAGTCTGGCCCAGAAAACATGTACACTCCATATTCTTCAGTTCCGTGGTGTATTCCTTGCTTCCAAAGGATAACCCTTTTATAGAACATATTTAACTTCACTACAGCTGGTGTGTGGCGGCGGTAAAACGTCTCCCTGCCCTACATCATAGTGTAGATTATATTTTCTTGTCCTTTGGGATCATTGATTCCATTGTGGAATTTTGAAAATATATGAGGGTCACTGATGAGGCCTAATTGGCCGAAACTAGCTAGTCTGGCCCAGAAAACATGTACACTCCATATTCTTCAGTTCTGTGGTGTATTCCTTGCTTCCAAAGGATAACCCTTTTATAGAACATATTTAACTTCAGTACAGCTGGTGTGTGGGAATGTGTGGCGGCGGTAAAACGTCTCCCTGCCCTACATCATAGTGTAGATTATATTTTCTTGTCCTTTGGGATCATTGATTCCATTGTGGAATTTTGAAAATATATGAGGGTGACTGATGAGGCCTAATTGGCCGAAACTAGCTAGTCTGGCCCAGAAAACATGTACACTCCATATTCTTCAGTTCTGTGGTGTATTCCTTGCTTCCAAAGGGTGACCCTTTTATAGAACATATTAATCAAATAGAGGTTGACGACAATGCCCCAGCATTTGCTAAGGCCCATATAAAGCAAGAAAATGTATGGCACACCGAACAGCCAGGGGCACAAACTTGTAGTTTAAGGGACTATCCTGTAGCTAATTCAGAAATAGACGAGTGGAGAAATGGAATGGAAATGGCGCATCAATTAGCAAAGGAACTTGGCATGAAACCAAGTTATTTCCGTGATGACAATGATGACGACCCTGATAACCCCGATAATGGGTGGTTTTACCAGCCATTCAAACATGGAGATCACCCAAAACTATTTCGAGACCTTAACAGTGATGAAGTGGATGATTGCTGTGATGGGGGAGAATCAGACGGTAACGACGGTGATGGTGGTGACGATGAAAACTGTCAAAGTGGATATAGTTTTGAAGGAGGCACTGGTAGTGACAATAATGGGAATAGTGGTATGGACCACGGTCATGAAGAAGACGACAATACTGATGGAGATGGTGGCAGTATCAGTGGTATCAACTGTGACTCCAGTAGCAGAGGATACGATGTGGATGATGACGTTGATGGTAATATGCAAATATGAATTCAAGTGATCTTTCTGTTTCATTGTTTAAGAAATGTGTAAAAGGAGAGCCAGTCCAAATCCGATCGATCACTCTCGTATTTTTCTACCTATATTAGATTTGCAATTTTCTTGCAGGAAAAAATAAAAAAAGAAGTGAGTGTAAAAGGAGAGCCAGTCCAAATCCGATCGATCACAATCAAGGACAAATCTGAACAGTGCAAAGTAACTTTGTGGCGAGAACATGCTGACACCAACATAGAAACTGGAAACTACATTACCATAACGAATGTGGTTGTAAATAATTACAAAAATGATGTATCCCTTTCAACGACAGTTCACTCCAACATTCAGGTAAAATAATCCTGTATTGTCTTTGTAATTATACCTATTTATTCATTTCGGAATAGGTTCACGGGATATTATAATTGAAACAGTATAAAATTGTATACAAAGCCTTGTATGCTACATATCTCAAAATAGAAGTTTAGGCAATGATCAGGAATCGATACAATTTACCCACAGCTCCCATCAGAGACACCAAGGGAAAGAAACACAAACATGAAACAACTAGACACTTATGGAAATATCACTAGCGGAAAGCCAAAAGGACAGTTACTTTCCCACAAAATGGCAAATTGGCTATCCAAAGAAAATTAATATAAGCGATATACGCACACACTCAAAGACAAGCCATAACAAAAATAAACCACGACAGAAGAACCGCCTTGGAACGGTCAGTGAAACGAACTCCACTGGGGGGGGGGGGGGGCATAAATCGATTTTACCTGGCCACAATAGTTGCTTTTACTTCCGTCGCGATTTAGACAAATAATTTGTTCAGTCCGCATGAAGGCCTCCTAACTCATCAGTGCAACATCTCCGTGAACACAAAAATCAATCAACCGCCGAGATGAAACAATTGTGAGGACTCGACAGCAAGAACTCTCTGAAATGTTGGAGCAAAAGAAAGCCAACAGTTAGACTCCGATGGGACGATCATTAGGAGAGCAAATAAATCTCCGTTTTCCAATTATCCCCTTTAAAGTAAAACCTTGTGTGTACAATAAAACAATATTTGCTATATTTTCAAAATATTTGGTAGGGATGTAAACCAGGTGAAGAAGGCATATCTCGAGATAGAATGACTGTCTTCTTTGTTTTTTCTTACATCTGGAAAAAGTTTTTCATATTGCAGTGCATGTCATTTACAAGAACGACAAAATGATAATGTGGATGCCGAGGAAAAGCAAAACCAATACACCAGTAAACAAACCTGAAATTAATTTACTGTTTATTGCACAAGTTTTTGAGGAATGTAGTGGCGCAGTCGGTTAGACCGTCGTTTCTGTATGGCTAGGTGTGGCAGCCAGCGCCAGGATGATTTCGTATCTTGCCATTGGCCAGTTTTCTTATTTCTTTACTTATATAATTTTGTCGGAATTACTATAATAAAATAAATATCCAGGGGCAGATGTCTGTTGGAGTTTGATTAAATCTTACATTATAATAATTGCAAACTCCGGTGTCCATAGGATCCAGGCATCCATAATATAAATCCGGGTGTGCAATGCCCAACGGTACCTAGTAACTATGACGGATCATGCAGGAAAGTGAGATAAACACTGTTTCATGAAAAATAGAAATGGAGGCAATGATCAGGATTCGATACAATTAACCCACAGCTCCCATCAGAAACACCAAATGGAAAGAAACACAAACATGAAACAATAGAGCCTAATGGAAGCATCAATAGCGGAAAATCAAAAGTACAGTTACTTTCCCATAAAATGGCCAATAGGCTATCCAAAACAAAATAAAATAAGCGACACAAACACACAAAGACAAACCATAACAAAAATAAACCGCGACAGAAGAACTGCCTTGGAACGATCAGCGGAAACGAATTCCACTGGGGGGCTTAGATCAATTTTACGTGGCCGCAATCCTCGCCCTTACTTCCGTCGCGATAAGACAAATAATTTATTCAGTCTGCATGAACCCCTAACTCATCAGTGCAACATCTCCGTGAACACCAAAATCAAACAACCACAGAGGTGAAACAACGGTGAGGACTCGACAGCAAGAAACCACTGAAATGCTGGAGCAGAAGAAAACCAACAGTTAGACTCCGATGGCCCGACCAAAGACAGAGCATCAGGTACCAACCAACAAAAGCCTTTACGCTCAAACGGTCATAAAATCTGAGGCCTGACCCGCCAGCGTGCAATCAAAGAGGGAAGCAAAGTTATCAACCGTGACTGGGCTAACTATCATGCATGCAGTCTGTCGTATAACATTTATGTTGTACCCAATCGTTTTATATCGAAGAATGAGTTTACGAAATTGGGTGCTGAAGTCATTGCTGTTTTATATGTTTCTGAATTTATATACTAAGAAGCCATAAAATTCGAGTTCCGATAGTCCTTGTTGCAGAAGAGATTTAAGACCAATATTGAATTTTGAAAATAAATCAAAATGACGTCTATAAAATTTTGAAAAGGCTATGCGTAGTTTATGGTACCGATAACCCTGATTAAGAAGTTTAGCCATCAACAATTTATTACAAGTGTTGAAATCAGTTACATGTACACACTCTGGCAAATCGAATTAACTGCGAAATATTAACGCCATAGGATGGCGCACGAGGAACATCACCATCCAAAAAAGGAAAATTTACAATCTCAAAAATCAAAATCATCGCGTTTATCAAAGTAGAAGTAAAACAAAGATCAGGAATCGATACAATTAACTTACTCCGCCCATCAAAGACACCAAAGGGAAAGAAACACAAACATGAAGCGACCAGACCATAATGGAAACCTTAACAAAGGAAGGCCATAAGGACAGTTACTTTCCCACAAAATATCCAAAATAAAAAGACACAAGTGATACACATGGTAAGTAACAAACAACAGCATAAATAAACCGCCACAGAAGAACCACCTTGGAACGGTCAGTGGAAAGAATTTCACTGGGGGGCTTAAAAAGTTCAAATAGGGGTCATGTCGGGTCAAAAACAAGATCACTAGGTCAAACTGATTATCATAAATACTCCTTTAAGAATTACCTAGGTTTAATGTCAAAGAGTGTTGCTAGTAGACATACCATCACATTATGGTTGTCTGTAGTCTAATCGATGATCATACATACAGAAAGGAGCTATCGTGATCTGCTATGGAACTTAGATTCGGTACTAAGTTATTTAGACAAATTGTGGGTATTCCGATGGGTACTAATTGCGCACCTCTTGTGGCTGATCTGTTCTTGTATTGTTATGAAAGAGACTTCATTTTGTCGCTTTCCATTGATAACCAATCTGAAATTATTGAAGCTTTTAGCTCTACTTCTAGATATTGAGATGATTTATTAAATATTGATAATACCTATTTTGATGGTTTGATCAGTCAGATTTACCCCCTAGAAGTTCAGTTAAATAAAGCAAATTCTTCTGATACCGAGGCCCCGTTTTTGGATTTACATCTATCTATTGTAGATGGATTTGTTTCGTGCAAAATTTATGATAAACGCGATGACTGATTTTGAGATTGTAAATTTTCCTTTTTTTGGATGGTGATGTTCCTCGTGCGCCATCCTATGGCGTTAATATTTCACAATTAATTCGATTTGCTAGAGTGTGTAGTCATCTAACTGACTTCAACACTCGTAATAAATTATTAACGGCTAAACTCCTTAATCAGGGTTATCGGTACCATAAACTACGCATAGCCTTTTCAAAATTTTATAGACGCCATTCTGATTTAATTTCAAAATTCAATATTGGACTTAAATCTGTTCTGCAACAAGGTCTATCGGAACCCGAATTTTATGGTGACTTAGTATATAAATTCAGAAAAATATATAACCGCAATGACTTCAGCACCCAATTTCGTAAAATCATTCTTCGATATAAAAAGATTGGGTACAACATGGATATTATACGACAGACTGCATGCATGGTAGTTAATCCAATCACGGTTGTCAACTTTGCTTCCCTCTTTAATTGCACACCGGTGGGTCAGGGGGCCTCAGATTGTATGACGGCTCCAACGTAAAGGCTTATTGAGAATTAGAGAGATAATGTTGGTTGGTGCCTGATGCTCTGTCTCTGGTCGGGCTCATCGGAGTCTAACTGTTGGTTTTCTTTTGCTCCAGCATTTCAGTGGTTTCTTGCTGTCGAGTCCTCACCGTTGTCTCACCTCTGTGGTTCTTTGATTTTTGTGTTCACGGAGATGTTGCACTGATGAGTTAGGAGGCCTTCATGCGGACTGAACAAATTATTTGTCTAAATCGCGACGGAAGTAAGGGCGAGGATTGTGGCCACGTAAAATCGATTTAAGCCCCCCAGTGGAAATCTTCCACTGACTGTTCCAAGGCGGCTCTTCTGTGGCGATTTATTTATGTTGTTGTTTGTTACTTACTGTGTGTATCACTTGTGTATTTTAATTGTGGATGGCCATATGACCATTTTGTGGGAAAGTAACTGTCCTTATGGCCTTCCTTTGTTTACGTTTCCATTATGGTCTGGTCGCTTAATGTTTGTATTTCTTTCCCTTTGGTGTCTTTTATTGGTGGAGTAAGTTAATTGTATCAATTCCTGATCTTTGTTTTACTTCTACTTTATTACAGACAGAAGATAGTTATCGTTGTCTGCTATGGTACTTTTTTTTAACTTGTTTATATCTTATTTCAAAAGTTTTTTATTTGCAGAAAACAGACCAGCCAGAAGAAATTATACCAATTACTTTACTTGGCTATGAATTACTTGAAGATAAGATCCTTTTCATTACTGATGATGACGACCTCGAGTTGAATATTTTAAAAACAACATTACTGTAATACTACAAGATTGAACAAGATCAGCTTGACTCAAAACTAATGGAATTATGTGATTCTAAAATAATTGCAAAGGTGAAAGGAATTGAAATAATTCAAATCCTAGATGATACAGACCCACATTGAAAATGCTGTATGCTAATCATTAACTCTTAAAAGGTTAAGCACTGCCATTCTTGATTCAGTATATTTGGGATGCTGGTATGTGTATAGGTTTACATTTGGTAGGAAACTTACTGAATAAATCATATTTGCTGTTTTTGTACAATAAAGGTGCTGATCAGTCCGCACATTGACAGTCTCATCAGCACGTTGGGTGTTCACTTTTTTAATGGGAAAATGACTAGTTTATATATCTGAAAATCCATTACTACTATAAGTCTGTGTAGTTGAGCAGGTCTGGTTGCGTCTTTTGCGTCTTGCCTAGACATGTTTTCTTTTGACGGGACTCATTATATAAATTATGACAAAAAACAAGAAGTGATCTGATTGTCTGTTTTTTTTTTTCTCTTCTTGTTACAAACCATAGACTCAATATCAGAGTAACAGTAGACCAGATATCACAGCCTTACAAAAGTCACATGCCGGGTTACATTATGTAAGGTAATTTTGATATCCTTGTCATTACTGAAAAAAGTGAAGATCTCGATCAGATATCTTCTGTATAAACCATCAGATCGGGATCTTCACTGTTTGTCATAAAGAGGTCCGGATGACATCCAACTGGTGAAGTAACAGGAATGAAATATATCAATTCATTTGATTGGGATTGTCAAAAATGGGTGTGGCAAAATTAATTCATTCAGCAGGTCTCTTTCTTTTAAGGTTACATGAGCTGCATTTTCGTTACATGTGTAATGTGTACATGATTAGTGTAAAACCTTGTCCCGCTGAATAATTTTATTTTGCCACACAGAATTCTCATTTTCAATCAATCAAATTATTTGATATACTGTATTTATTCAAATCACAAAGTAAATAACAGTGTAGATCCTAATCAGATGGTTTGATGGACATTGCTGCAGATGGAAATTTACATGTTATACATTGTTCTTGTAAAAAAAGCTTTTTTTTAAGTACAAGTTGCATGTTGCTGGTATCTTATATAGTAATTTCATGACAGCTTGGAATATAGTCAAATCTGTTTCCCGAGATGCTCTGCACAACCTCGTGCAACAATTTTGACTATGCTCCAAGCTGCCATGAAATTAGGTTTCATTACTCAGTCACTAAACCTTTTTTGTTCACCGAAGAATAGCTTCCTCAAAATACACTCTATGCCATTTTAACTTAAATGGGCCTAGGCTCCAGGGGAGCTTATAAGATGGTAGTCCATCCGTCGTTTATCCGTCCGTCGTCTATCCTTCCGTCCACGCCTTTGACCAGTTATATCTCTGAAGTCTGCAGGCTGATCTCAATTTTCATCTGTAACATGACTTTGGTGGTGGATTGATGACAAGCTTTTTGACGAAATTGAATAAAAACTTTGGTTGCTATGGCAACCGCTATGGCAACCACAAGGTTCAATTGACTTACAATGGGATAAAACTTGTCATAACCGCATATAGGTATGGAGATGAAAGCCCGGAGGAGTTCGAAAAGATCAGTCCATTTATCATAGAATTATTTGCCATTGGTTGATGAAAATTGCTATTTTAGCTCACCTTTGGACTTTTACCCAGATTCTTCAAATAATAGCCCCAGTGCCCACTGGTTTTATGTAAACTTATATAAGGAAAACCTTTAAAATTCTTCTTGTCTGAAACCAGAAGGCTCAGGTCTTTGATATTTGGTATGAAACTTCACCTTGTAGACCTCTACCACGATTGTGCAAATTCAAGTCCTTGGGCCAAAATGGCCCTCCCCGGGGCCCACTTTTTACACTATGAATCCGGTGACCGATCCAGGACCATTATGGTGCTCTTGTTCAGCAATTCATAGCCCATGTCCTTAATTTTATGTTAAATTTTAGAGCTCATATTTTGCTCACTATGCGATGGATTTAATTTTTATTTGGTATGATGATATATATAGGCCAAAAGGTTTATTAGGCAATAGCCCCACCTATGCCCATGGTCTCAAAGACACTTTGCCTTGCGAGCTGTGCTCTGATGACAGCTCTTGTTTATATATGTAATCCGAATCATTTACATCGTTTTCAATATCTTCATTAATAGCTGTAAGTTTGTAATCACACTGTTTGTTTTATCATTTCAGCACTGTATTTTTTTGTTTCCTTCATTATTATCAGAATCTCATAGTACTCTTCATCATTTGATGTTAATTTGTTATCAAGTTCACATTTGTTTGTCTTATATTATTTTGTGTCTATTGTCAGAATTTTATTGTTTCGTTTATTACTTTATATACCATTGCCATTGGTGTCATGCCTGAGGTATATTGATATCTATCAAATGTAATGAGAATTACATATGAGCCGGCGCATGACAAAACCTACAATAAGACCGGTGCGACCAGCAGAGACTCATATCAACCTGCGCAGCCATGCAATATAACAAGACCTTTTGCTTATGTCTCTTTTCATAGATATAAGCCTGTCATAGGTACCTGCGATCAGCGAAGTCTGATCAGACTGCACGAATGCACAGGCTGATCTGAGTCTTCATTGATCGCTAAAGATCGCTAAAGACCTTCTTGTAGATTTTGTCATGCGCTGGCTCATATGTTTGTACTTTGTTATTGTTTGCTTATCATCAGAATCTCATAGATTCTTTCATCATTTTTATAGGTAATCATTTACATCATTAACATTGTCATTATTTATAGCTGTAAGATTGTAATCCCACTGTTTGTCCCTATCCATGCATAACTGAGATTCAAGTTAAGAATTTTGTCACAGTAGACTTTTTTTAACCATAACATTGACAAGAAGCAAGGCGGGAGCATAATTATGTGTGTTGTGGACATCTGTTAAAAGGTAATCTTATGAAGTAAAAATCCTCCTTCACTCACGAATGTGTGTGTTAAAGTTATGTGACATTTTATTCTGTACTGCCACTTTACTCCCTTTGCTTCCACTTGAGTGAATTGAAGTTTCCCTTCGAGAAATAAAGTGAATTGAAGTCTCCCTTCGAGAAAAAAGACGAGCTGTATGGATTGCTGCTGTTATACTTTTTGTCCCCCGACGTTAGTAGACTGGGACTATAGAAATGGGTTCCTCCGTCTGTCTGTGTGTCCCTCCGTACGTAGACTGAAAACATTATAGTACTCTTCATCATTTGATGTTAATTTGTTATCAAGTTCACATTTGTTTGTCTTATATTATTTTGTGTCTATTATCAGAATTTTATTGTTTCGTTTATTACTTTATATACCACTGCCATTGGTGTCATGCCAGAGGTATATTGATATCTACCAAATGTAATGAGAATTACGTATGAACCGGCGCATGACAAAACCTACAATAAGACCGGTGCGACCAGCAGAGACTCATATCAACCTGCGCAGCCATGCTCTATGACAAGACCTTTTTGCTTACGTCTCTTTTCATAGACATTAGCCTATAATTGGTACATGCGATCAGCGAAGACTCTAATAAGACTGCGCGAATGCGCAGGCTGATCTGAGTCTTCATTGATCGCTAAAGACCTTGTAGATTTTGTCATGCGCTGGCTCATATGTTTGTACTTTATTATGGTTTGCTAATCATCAGAATCTATTAGATTCTTTCATCATTTTTATAGGTAATCATTTACATCATTAACATTGTCATCATTGATAGCTGTAAGATTGTAATCCCACTGTTTGTCCCTATCCATGCATAACTGAGATTCAAGTTAAGATTTTTGTCACAGTAGACTTTTTAACCTTAACATTGACAAGAAGCAAGGCGGGAGCATAATTATGTGTGTTGTGGAAATCTATTAAAAGGTAATCTTATGAAGTAAAAATCTTCCTTCAGTCACGAATGTGTCTTTTAAAGTTATGTGACATTTTATTCTGTACTGCCACTTTACTCCCTTTGCTTCCACTTTAGTGAATTGATAACTGTTTCAGATTTTTATACATTATCATTCTGACTTTTTACTTTTAATATCATCATAACTATTCATGCCGTTTAACCATCAACCGTTTGACGCTTATGACCCACAAAGAGGGTTGACACGTCGTTATCCACAAATTCATCATCATCATTTAGTGAATTGAAGTCTCCCTTCGAGAAATAAAGTAAATTGAAGTCTCCCTTCGAGAAAAAAGACGAACTGTATGGATTGCTGCTGTTATACTTTTTGTCCCCCGACGTTAGTAGACTGGGACTATAGTAATGGGTTCCTCCGTCTGTCTGTGTGTCCCTCCGTCCGTAGACAGAATATATTATAGTACTCTTCATCATTTGATGTTAATTTGTTATCAAGTTCACATTCGTTTGTCTTATATTATTTTGTGTCTAATATCAGAATTTTTTGTTTCGTTTATTACTTTATATACCACTGCCATTGGTGTCATGCCAGAGGTATATTGATATCTACCAAATGTAATGAGAATTACGTATGAACCGGCGCATGACAAAACCTACAATAAGACCGGTGCGACCAGCAAAGACTCATATCAACCTGCGCAGCCTTGCACTATGACAAGACCTTTTTGCTTATGTCTCTTTTCATAGATATTAGCCTATAATTGGTACATGCGATCAGCGAATACTCTGATCAGACTGCGCGCATGCGCAGGCTGATCTGAGTCTTCATTGATCGCTAAAGACCTTGTAGATTTTGTCATGCGCTGGCTCATATGTTTGTACTTTATTATGGTTTGCTAATCATCAGAATCTATTAGATTCTTTCATCATTTTTATAGGTAATCATTTACATCATTAACATTGTCATCATTGATAGCTGTAAGATTGTAATCCCACTGTTTGTCCCTATCCATGCATAACTGAGATTCAAGTTAAGAATTTTGTCACAGTAGACTTTTTTTAACCATAACATTGACAAGAAGCAAGGCGGGAGCATAATTATGTGTATTGTGGACATCTATTAAAAGGTAATCTTATGAAGTAAAAATCTTCCTTCAGTCACGAATGTGTCTGTTAATGTTATGTGACATTTTATTCTGTACTGCCACTTTACTCCCGTTGCTTCCACTTTAGTGAATTGAAGTCTCCCTTCGAGAAAAAAGACGAACTGTATGGATTGCTGTTGTTATACTTTTGTCCGCCGCCGTTAGTAGACTGGGACTATAGTAATGGGTTCCTCCGTCTGTCTGTGTGTTCCTCCGTCCGTAGACACAATATTGTCTCCACAACTGCTCCTACAGTTTTCAAGGGACTTTGATGAAACTTTCCAATTATTGTTCCAATGACCTGAAGATGATCAAAGGGGGTCTTTCATTTGTGCCCATGCATGGTTTTTCTTTAAACTTTGTATACTGATGATGATGATGATTTCGTGTTTAACGACGCGTCAACCCTCTTTGTGGGTCATAAGCGTCAAACGGTTAATGGTTAAACGGCATGAATAATTATGGACTTTGTATACTAATAACTCAGCATATACAACCTTTAAAAATGTATTTAATAAATTATATAAATCAAAGAAGGACTCAGGAGTCCACTCTAACTGACTCCCTCCATGAGCTGGTGTCTGTCTCTAATTAAGTGCGTCTTAAATATTATTTTTTTATTTAGTTTCAAGATCTGTGAACTGGATTGAATGCAGACCTCCATAGGTATTCCTGTGATACTAAAAAACCTTTTGAATTAATTAAAGTTTACATTTTCTGATAAAACAATTATCAAAAATCTCATTTTTTAATTAAAATTTTAAAAAATTATCAAAATTCAATCCCTAAGATATATATGTTCTAGTCTTTGTCAAGATTTCATTTTGCTAGGAAAACTTGCCACATGTATCTTCTTTCACTATGCCAAATTTCGTGAAAATCCGAAACCGGTAACACTGTTGTTTTACACCTTTAATGGATGTAAGTCGTTTCTGCAAAATTTACTATTTTATTGAAATCATCCAAGAACGTTACAAAAAGGCAATTCGTAACACTTACGTAATAAAAATGAGATTATACAAATCAAAATGAATACATATTGAGCTGAGCTGGCTTAGAAACTATTAAAAAATCATGAATTTCTGATATATTCCTTTCATTTATACACTATGATCTATCCAAAATAGTAGATAGTAAAACACTAAATCAAAGGGTATTCTAATCAACAAATTAGGGTTAACAACATATATTGCTTTTTTATTAGCAGCAAAATTATTGTGAACATGTGCAACTTTATTTAATGACTTTGCATAAGTCATGCTACTAAAATATGTGGAAGGCAAGGAGATCCATTATTTTCATTTCCATACCAAGCTGGCATGCAAGGTCAGTGGTTTGTTGTTACTAGTAAAAATAGTTCTGTTGATAAATCCATGGCCAGGTTAAGCCTTAGTTATACTCTGTCTTTATGAACGCTGGATTATTATCCTAACAAAAAACAAAAAGTTACAGTAATTATTGGTTAGTATTTCCAAAAATCGAAATGTCACTGATATTGAGTTTCTGTTGCAAAAGATTTCATTGATGGATGAGGCGCAGAATATTTGGTGTAAACAAAGCTGTCCCATGACCTAGAGAAATTTAGCTATTAGACAGGAAGAGAAACAGTTTCCTTCCTTATAGTACACATGCATAAATATGTCTCTTTTCTGCATCGGTATTGTAATTGTTGACGTTTCTATAGTGTCTTATTTATTCTTCTTACTTTGTCAATATAGTGGTTAATTTATCGGAAGCGAGCTTTTAGTATTTTTTTCTGGTAGTAAAACGTTCAACCACTTCTTGAATGTTTCTGCTGAATGCAAGTTCACTGTTTTATAAGCACTTGTTCATTAATAATTACCAGTACATTTCTGTGCAATATATCTGTCAGCTTAGAAAGAGCATTGCAGTGTTTGGAGAGAAAAAAGCATCACAATGTATTTACTGAATATAATGATGATGATCATGATGATTTCGTGTTTAACGACGCGTCAACCCTCTTTGTGGGTCATAAGCGTCAAACGGTTAATGGTTAAACGGCATGAATAATTATGATGATATTAAAAGTAAAAAGTCAGAATGATAATGTATAAAAATCTGAAACAGTTAAATCTTATGAAAAAGTCCAATTTCTTTTAAGAATAAAATAATATTATCAACAGGTACATCTCGAAACAGTTGTTGCAAAGTGTCAGCTTTGAAATATAAAATACGTGAGTGTGAAAAGTCAACACAGTCAATTAAGATATGTTTCACAGTGAATGGCTGATCACAACCTACACAAGAAGGCTGATCATCACCATTAAAAATATAAGAATGAGTAACTCTAGTATGGCCGATGCGCAGTCGTGTTAATACTACGTCCTCTTTTCTGGAAAACTGTGGAGGAGAGCATTTTGTACTAACGACAGGTTTAATGGCATGGAGTTTGTTATTTATTGCACGGTCCCATTCGCCTTGCCATTCCGACAAGATGTATCTGTTGATAAATGGTTTAAAATTGTTAAAAGGAATTTTAAAAACAGATGGATCAAGATTGAGCGATTCCTTTGCTTTCTTGTCAGCATATTCATTGCCGACAATGCCAATATGGCCCGGAAGCCAACAAAACAAGATTTGGTGTGTTTTAGAAATTTCATGATGTTTTTCGATCAATTTTTGAATTTGAGGATTTTTAGATGATGAATGGTCTAAAGCCTTAAGCACAGAAAGTGAATCCGAAAATATAATTGCTTTTTGAATTGTTGAAGAACTGATAAAATCTAAAGCTAGGTCTATTGCTTTGGCTTCAGCTGTAAAAATAGATGAACCATCTGGAAGGCGCATGGTTTTGTGCGTATCTTTAGAAACATACGCACAGCCAACTTTATCTCCTTCTTTGGAACCATCAGTATAGACTTGCTGGTAATCATTGTAACGTGACTGCAGTACCTGAAAGTTTTGTTTGAGAAGTATTGGATTTGATTCGGATTTTTTTCCATCATGTAAGTCGAACAGAATAGAAGGTTGTTTAATACACCAAGATGGAACTTCGGCGGTTTCATGTTTTTGAATATTTTTAAGGTCGATACCTGAATTTTCCAGCAGTGGTAAAATACGTAATCCAAAAGGTTTGATTGCTGTGGGTTTTGTTTCATACTTATCTACAAATTGAGGTCGAAATGAAATTTTGGATGCCGGGTTAGATGGATTTGCAGCAAGTCTGATAGCATACTGAAGAGAAAGTTTCTCTCTGCGCGAGGTTAAAGATGGTTCACCTGCTTCTACATAAAGGCTTAATACGGGAGAAGTACGGAAGGCTCCCATGGCCAGACGAAGGCCTTGGTGATGGATAGTATCCAAGGATTTTAAATAGGACTTTCTGGCAGAACCATAAACAACAGACCCATAATCTAATTTAGATCTTATTAAAGACCGGTAAAGATGTAATAAAGTATACCGATCTGCTCCCCAACTTGTATGAGCTAAAACTTTCAAAAGATTCAAAGCTTTTAAGCATTTCGCTTTAAGATATTTAATATGTGGAATAAAAGATAACTTTTGATCAAATATGACCCCAAGAAATTTGGCTTCTTCAACAACAGGAATTTGTGATCCGTATAAAAACAGGGAAGGATGTTCGTGTTTCTTCCGTAGTTTACAAAAATGAACACACTGCGTTTTCGACTTGGAGAACTTGAAACCATTTTTATCAGTCCATTCTTCTATTCTTTTTAAATTTTGTTGTAACTTTCGTTCAATTGTTTTCATATTTTTTGAACGGTAACATATACAAAAATCATCAACATACAATGAACAATCAGTTTTGTCGTCCAAACATTGTACAATATTGTTTATTTTGATGTTAAATAGCGTAGTTGAAAGAATACTACCCTGTGGGACACCCTGTTCTTGATCATAGAAATCTGACAGGGTAGACCCCACACGCACCTGAAACATGCGCTCCCCTAAAAAGCTTTCAATAAAACTGGGAAGTTTTCCTCTTAAGCCAATGTTATGTAGATCTTTCAATATTCCATAACGCCATGTTGTATCATATGCTTTCTCCAAGTCGAAAAAGACAGCCACTACGTGTTCTTTGTTAATAAAAGCATCTCGTATAAATGTTTCTAGTCTAATTAAGTTGTCATTGGTACTACGTTCCGAACGAAAGCCCGATTGATATTCTGAAATGAGGTTGTTGGACTCTAAGTACCAGACTAATCTCTTGTTTATCATTCTCTCCAATGTTTTACACAAACAACTTGTCAAAGCTATCGGACGATAATTTGTAGGTTCTGCATGATCTTTCCCTGGTTTCGGAATTGGTACAACTGTAGCTACACGCCAACTCTCAGGACAGACCCCCGTTTCCCAAATATTATTAAAGATATCTAAAAGTGTTGTAAGAGAACTTTTTGGCAGATGCTTAAGCATCTGATAATGAATTTCATCGGGGCCGGTTGCCGTATCATGTGATTTTTCAATGGCTTCAACGAGTTCGGATAAGTTAAATGGTGTGTTGTATTCTTCGTGATTAAGGGATTTGAAGTTATGTTTTCTTTTCTCCTGGTCCTTTTTGAAATTTCTAAAAGTGTCAGAATAATTACGCGATGATGAATTTCTCAAAAATGTGTGACCAAGAATATCTGAAATATCTTTTTTTGTTGAAGCTATTGTGTCAAATTCAGTATTTAAATGTGTAAAACTAGAAGACTTTGTTTTTCCTGAAATTTTTCGTACCATATCCCAAACCTTTTTAATGGGGGTTTTATAGTTCAATTTGGAGACATATTCTCTCCATGACTTTCGTTTGGAAGCTCGGATTGTTCGCCGAGCTTTAGCTCTAAAAACTTTTACGTCGTTGAGCTTTTCTGAAGTGGGATTTTTGCAGAACTTATTTAGAGCCTGTTTACGCTTTTTAATAGCTTCTTTACAGTCATTATTAAACCAAGGCTTGCTTTTCTTAGTATTTGTGGAGGTCTTTGGAATGCATTGTTCTGATATGTTAATAAGTGTATCTGTGAAATCAGAAACAATGCCAGATGATTCATTTAAGTGATCAACTGATAACTCTTCTTCACATAAATTATGGAATAATTCCCAGTCGGCTTTATTCATTTTCCATTTCTGGTTACAGTCTTCATCTGGTTCGTTTACGCTCTCTATTATAACAGGAAAGTGATCACTTCCGCACTGATCATCATGAACAGACCAGTCATAGTCCAAGAAGAGAGATGGGTGACACAAAGAGAGATCTAAAGAAGACAAATGACATGTCGCAGGGTGAAGGTAAGTATAAGATTTATCATTCATCAAGCAAAGATCGTTCTTTGCAATAAAATCTTCGACAAGTGCTCCTCTGTTATTGACATCTTTACAGCCCCATAGAATATTGTGACCATTGAAGTCGCCAATTAAAAGATATGGCGATGGAAGTTGACTCAGCAATGAGTCAAGATGTTCGGGCTTTAAAGAAAATGAGGGTGGGATATATAGAGAGCAAACTGTAGTTTCTTTATCCAGAGAAACCGATACTGCTACAGCTTGAAGGTCGGTTTTTAATTTGATCTCTCTTTGTGGTAAACATGATTTAACAAAAATTGAGCTGCCACCAGATGGTTTGTTACCATCAGAATAGATATAGTTGTATGTATTGAAACCCCTGACATCTATGTTGTCATCAGTTTTTAAAAAAGTTTCTTGCAAACAAAACACCGATGGGGTTAGTAGCGAAATAAGTAATAAGAGTTCATTATAATTTGATTTAAGACCTCGACAATTCCATTGTATTATTTTGTGTTTTAAATCCATTTTAAGGAGAGATATTTAAAGACTAGAAACTATTATGGAGGTGCAATTGGTGATATAGATCTGCTACCACCAGCTCGTGGTGTGGCAGACCTCGATCTGTTATTGCCACTTGGTGATGATGGAGTTTCAGTCAACTCCATATCACTGTCACTCAAAGATCCGAATCTGTTCTGAAATTTTATATTGTCTCTTTCCATTTTACGTTGTCTGTCTGTTTGTCTTTGAGACAATTGATGTTTTTTTATCGGATCTTGTGACCCCTTATTAGTTCGACCTGGGTCGGGTTTCTCTTTTACATTCGGCGCTGGCTTCGGTACGGTCGCTGTCGACCGATCCGAAGCAACCTGGACTGCGCCTTTTGATAAATTGGTTGAACTTTGTGGTGCTGGAGTGGATTTACTCCATGCACCAGACTTTTTCAGTTCAGCAATGTATGATTCAGCAGTCTGTGTTGCGGAGCTGGTACATTTTACACCAGCACCCTTTGTGATGCTGGCGAAACTGGTGGTTGGTGTTATGTATCGCTCTTCGACAATCTTCCGCGCTTCTGGGAATGTTATCCCCCTTTGGTATTTGACGGTAAGTATTTCTTTTTCTTTTTTCCACGCCGGACAGTCTCGGGAGAAAACAGCATGTTTGCCATCACAATTTACGCATTTGGGTTCATTTTTGCAGTTGAGGTGATTATCAACATGCTTTTCTTCACCACAATTAGGACAGAGTTTTTTTCTCTGACATCTGCTTTCGTGATGGCCAAAAGCCTGACAAGAGTAACATCTAAGAGGGTTTGGGATGTATACCTCTACGTTAATGGAAAGATATGCTACTTTGATTTTCTTGGGTAGAATTGGTGTATTAAAAGTCAACACATAAGTTGCTGTTGGTTTTAGTACACCATTTCTACGAACTTGAATGTTACGAACACCAACAACTCCCTGATCCTTAAGGTGATCGACTATCTCTTCATCTGAGCAAGGACGCAGTTCTGGACTGCGAATCACTCCCTTAGACGAATTGAGCGTGTTATGTAAAGCGACTTTAACTTTTAGATCAAAGAGTTTGTTGGTGTTTAGCAGGCTTACCACTTGCTGTTTTTTCTCGACTTCCAAGAGAAGATCACCCGATTTGAGTTGTTTTATACTCTTAGGGTGTCCGGCAATGGAGAGAATACTTTTCTCGATGACGAAGGGGGAAAGGCTAGATACAGTTCGTGTATCGTCAAGTGACGTAACGACCAAGAAACGCGGAACATTGTCAAAATTTGGTTCAGCAGACTGCTGACTAGATTGTTGACTTGACTGCTGACTGGATTGTTGACTGTGTTCATCCGATTCGGATGAATCTTCTTGTTTTTTACGTTTAGGTGCGTTGTGGTTAGGTGATTTGCGGTTAGGTGATTTGCGGTTATGTTTTTTTCCAGGAGCCATAAGAAAAAAATTCTAGTTTCGTCCCAAGTGCTCTCCGCCCTCCGTGGAGCCCTACAAGGGAACACCATACTGGAGTGGTTATCCAACTCGCAGATGTTAGAGATACACGTGAGATATACTCGTATAAACAAAATGCCTACACGATTGATCCGTTAAGCCACCGCCTTCTAGAGATAAAAAGACAGAAAAGGGTAAGGTAAATGGGCATATGGTTGGTATCAGGAAAGATACAAAAAGAGTTGAAGAGAAAGCAAAGCGGTATCTCTAGGGCTCGGCGTGACCAGCCGATTGACCGTGCCGGACCGCACGGCCACCCGTCTACACCGAAAAGCCAGGCCAAAGAGGCGTGTTGGGCACCTGAAGCACCGCCACCTCAGGTAACCCTCAACCTCCAGGATCCCTTCTTCCGGTTTACAGGACGCCACCCACGGCAAACGGGTGGTACTTCCTTTAGCTCTTCCCAGTGGGCACATTGACCACAGCAGCAACGTGCCCAGTGGGAATTGAGCCCCCAGGGCCACGGCAAGGCAGGAAGTCTAATACCTGGGGGATTTACTGAATATAATTTAAAATCCTATGAGTAATGCGATAACTACTCACAGATTGAATAATTATTATCAACAGTTTAAATGCTTCTTGATATCTTACATAATGTACTTTGTAATTACTGCAACAACTGCTGAGATAGGTAAATGAATTGAAAGACCTATACAAATATATAGACAACACAATCATGATCACATAAGTTTTGGAACACTGACAAATGTACGACCATGTGAATTCTAAAAGCAAACTCAAATGGCTTTGGAATACAGCTGCAGGAAGCCGTTTGATTTCGTTCATAGAGGCTATACAAAAAAGATAGATTGGCTAGTGCCTATGCAGATACATATTCTGAAAACTTAATGTCCAGGAAAAGTAATCTCAAGTGCTATTGATTTTTCCTAGCGTAAACCTTTCGTTTTAAACGGACAGTTAGGGTTAAATCAACAAACAACAGTTTGACTTGAGAATCATTTATCTCGAGTCGGATAACAAATCTCAGAAAATCTGAAACAACATCTAAAGTGACTGGTATGTTGTTGATTTGAATGTTAAATCTGAACATCACCTTAGCACCATTACCAAATTAGACAAGAAAGACAGAAAGAAAACTGTGCACATGATTACATGGGTGCGTTTGGTGACGTTTGTCATCAAAACCTTTGCGGTATAGTTCTGTAGACAAAATAGTTTGTTCCATAGGGGGCAAATTTACTGAAATGGATGTTTTGAAATAATACTTATAATTATGCTATGAACTACTTACACAAACCATACTATACTATAGCCATCCAAATTTGAAAGCGATAGAAAAGTATTATTAAACAGAATGACCAAAACATGATAATCATGTAATTTCACATTTTGCTGAATCAGGACTAACAGTATTCACTCTGTTAAAACACAATGTTACCGGTCCTCAATTTCCATCAAAATTCATCAACATGTTCCTAAGATATGTGGGTAGTTTTTATGCTAAAATGGTGTCTTGACAAAAATTGGAACATGGTAAAAAAACATATAAAATTTTAATGAATACAAAAATGGGAGCTGAAATATGGGGACACCATCAAAGAAAACTGAATGCCCAGCCACTATTACTAGACATATGAGGCAATTCATAGTATCAACTAACTTACCAATTATGGCTTTTATTCATAAAATATAGCAGCATTAGATATATGAAACTCTGAATACTGTAGACAAGTTTATATGAGAGTACTCTCTGTTGTGAGAGAGACTTAATAAAATATGTAATAAATTTACTACGAAAATAAAATTTAAAAGTGAATCATCGTAATTATAATGGTTATACCCAAGGCAATTATTGTGCATAATTTTATCAAAATCCAAGCGTGGGCAGAAACCAATGCAAATTTCCTATACCTTGAAAGACCCCCTTTTATCAAGATTATGCTCGACTGATTTTACCAAGTTTATGCCCGACTGATTTTACCAGAATTATGGTCCGGTGTTAGTTTAGGCCTTTGTATCAGCAGAAATTCTTGTCTCCCCACCTCCACCTGCAGTTTTCAAAGGGTTTGGATAACTGCCCAGTAATGAAGATGATCATATTTATGACCTGTGACCTTGACCTTTGACCTACTTTATCATAACTTATGAACCGTTGTAGATAGAGCCTTCATATTTGGCATGTATTTTCCCTTACTATATTCCCTACCATTTCATTTCTATTGTGTGGATCGGGTGAGCGATCCAGGGCCATTATGGCCCTCTTGTTTAAATAAATTGTTCCTTACAACATTTAGAAAAATCAAAAAATTAGTCTGTGGAAAGGGTTATAAAGTCCCGAAACATTGATTACAACATATATGTTATTAGCATATTCACCACATACTAACCTTTCAAACGTCGGGGGACACTTGACCTGGGGCCTTTTATTTTACTTGGAGCAAATAACTTGATAACAAGTTGGAACTACTGTGATTAATCAACTTGTGTCGTTGCCCTTCCATCCATTTACGGATTCTGTACTTAATCACTGAATCGAGTATTACTTATGCGGCCGAAAGTTTTAACACTGTCGCGTGAGATTAATGATGATTTAAAATGGGCATTAGACGAAAACATTTTCAAAACAATGTGGACACATTTGGGGAACCAGATATTGATTTTTTTTTTTTTTTGCATCCAGGCTGAACCATAAACTTGAAAACTATGTATCTTCTCAGGCAGACCCAAAGGCTATAACAAAAGATGCTTTCTCCAAATCTTTTTTTTTATTTTGCCGACTTCAAATGTATAGCCGTTTTTGGTATCAAATGGAAGATCTCAATGAAAACAACAGCAAGAGATTTCTTTAATTATTGTTTACAAGTATGAACTTGTGTACAATAGTCATTCATTGACTCATTTATCTTCAAACTCTTTATTTTCAAGTTTTTTTCTTAACATGTTTCAATGCCAGTTGTAGGGTGAGCCAGACAAATCCTTTGAATTTACTGCTCGACCTCCTGTTGAATTCTCTTACACGTGTCGCTATCCGTTATGCACTTGGGCACTTAGGTTTTGCGGAAATGGCGATTTGTGTCCAAAAGGGTACTTTTTGTTGAATACATATGATAACCTATATGCAAAATCAATCTTTAATCCACGGTTTGAACTTGAAAAATAGAAGTGGAGGAAAACTTCAAACCATGGTTTCAAAGAAAAACTGCACAATAATTCTTTAAACTACGGTTTCAATTTTTCAACTTTCAAATGGAGGTTTTAATTGATTTTCTAATACCTTAGTTTAAACGCCCCCCGCCCATCGGGGCTTGAAGAAATATATGGGCTGCATGATGCTTCCACGCAGAGCTGAATCCGACCCGCACACGCGTACTGGTAAACCGCTTAGAGGATCTACGCCTGCCCAGGCAAAGCAGTGCGCACGAGTTGGACCGTCCATGCTTATAAACCCTATTGGTTTCATTGGGCGACAGGGCTTGAGATTTCATTTCATCTCAATGTCGGGTAAAAGTCCCACAAAATTGGGAGCAACGTCTCCAAAATGACCTTTACAGTGTTGACGGGGACGTTAAACCTCACATCAAACAAAAAACCTTAGTTTACAAACTACAAATAAAAATAAAAAAAGAGTTCCTTTAAGAGCAATGAAAACATTCATAAGAAAGAGGCTGGGCCATACTACGTAGTTTCGGCTAATTAAGCCTCATCAGTGACCCTGTAATGATCCAGCAAAGAAAGCCAGAGGAAACATACTGCAATTTTGCGAATTTCGAATAGGCAGTCGATTCAAAAACTGATATAAATCAAAATGGTGTCCAAATAATTAAAGAACTGTCTAGAACATGAGTATTAACCCCAGTTTCAAAGTCAAATATACAACAAATCTTTAAACCACGGTTCCAAGTTTGAAAATCAGGCTAAGACACCATTTGCAAACTAATTTATTGTTTTCATATTTAATCATAGTTTCAAATATTCAAACCAAAGTTTGAAGTCATGTTACCTACAAACTTTCCTCAAAGCACGATTTTCAGCCTTTAAACAACGGTTTGAAAGTCTCAAACCATGGTTTGAAGATTTATTCTGTATATGACATTTAAACTGGGATTTTAAAGTTTTTAACTAAGGATTAAAGTTAAGGTAATGAAAATAAATTATTACCCAAGTTTGAAAGTTGAAACCGTGGTTAAAAGTTTTATTGTGCAGTTTTTTTTTAACTTTGGTTTGAAGTTTTCAAACCCTGGTTTGAAAACTTCAGCCAGGGTTTGAAAACTTCAGACTGGAGTATAAAGTTTGTGTGTGCGTGAATTATACATCAAACCAACAGCTAAGGTCATATTGAAACAGGACCTCCGTTTAAAGACTCATCCGAAAACCTGGAGAAACCTGGGATCGAACCTACGACCCTTGGTTTAGAAGTGAGTAGCATAACAACTACACCATGGGGACCTTTGGGATCATTGATTCCATTGTGGAATTTTGAAAATATCTGAGGGTCACTGATGAGGCCTAAATGGCCGAAACTAGCTAGTCTGGCCCAGAAAACATGTTCACTCCATATTTTCCAGTTCTGTGGTGTATTCCCTGCTTCCAAAGGATAACCCTTTCTAGAACATATTCAACACCAAATTTTGTACATACAGAATATAATGAGGATGTCCAGTAAAAACCACAGTCACTATATACAGCCTACCCAGTGCTTCAGAAAAGAAAACCAGAAAACATGAAAATTTTATAAGGTTACAATATTAAAACATTGGCCCTCTCATAGTGTTCTAGGTTGTACCTATAGCATTACTAGCATGGAGAATTGGCATATTACATAAATCACCGATACTTCTATCAATTTGGACTTTCATCCTTACATAACATTAATCGGCATGTCTGTCATTGACTTTTTGCTATATAAAATGTTTCACATGCCTATGATTGACATGGTTCATGATGTTTCGTGTGTACACTTTTTATGTAGAAGATCCTAATTGTGTGTGCAAGAAGTAAATGGAAAGATAAAACAAGTTATATGTTGAACACTCCTCATAACTAACTTCGTTTTTATACTCTTTTAACATTTGTTTTAGCTAAGGCTTATATCTGGATATGTATCAAGTATGTATATATTTAACTTTGGCGAAAATTATATCAACAGATGTCTAAGATAGATGGTCAGTGTTTTGATTAGGTTTTGATAATGTACATGCTTTTCTAGTCTTGCCTAGTAGGACTCTTATAGCAGCCATACAAGGCTTTATTGCCCGAATAATAAAATAATAATAACAATAAATAGTCCATCAAAAATGTCAAAAACACATGAGTGTTCTCGATTTATTGATTTTTATTCACCTTTATAAACAGATTTTGAAAAAATCGAGCAATGTTATTCTCAACAACTTTCATTTCTGCATCAGAAAATATAGGTGTGGCGTAAAAAGGCAAGCGGGCGATTTTTACTTTAATTTCACCCAGAAGCAGGCAGTCAGATATTTCTATTTTGACCAGTTTTCTAGTGCCGAATGAATTAATTTGCAGCTACTCGGGCTATGCAAAACTTATCTAACACATCAAATAAGACGTAATTCGAAATACATAAATGTTTAAATACATAAGCTGCAAAATTTCCACAGGATGTTTTCCAAAAGCTTAAATATTTGTGCCGATTACTACTACGAGGACCGATTACACTTACGAAAATATTACCCCTTACAGGGACATGAAAAGCCAACTGATGGGTGAGAAGTGTACATGTTATATCAAATTTATTTTGGTGTACGAGCATATCAGTTAAATGCATTAAAATGCAATAATTTCAGGTTTAGAGCAATTCATACGAAAGAATGAATTTGGATTCATTTTATTCTCATTTATCAGCAGGCAATATCGTTCTGAATAAAATCAGCAGTATTTCAGTCGTACTGAACAACTGCAGTGCTTTCAGGGCTTTTATTAACTGTTTGTTGGCCGGCTATGCTTCCGCTCACTCGGATGCGCGTCTGACTGGTGATCAGGAGGACACGGGTTCGGCAACATTCTTTCGTGGAATTTGATCATAAAATCTTTTCTATAGTCATTATCTCACATCCGCTGATTCAAGAAGGGCAGTTTTAAGTTTCTGGCGAAAGAATGTGCATTGTACTGGTTAACCGCATACGTATACGCCCTGCCCAGGAAAAGTGTGGATAGGTAAACTGGCCAGCTCAAAAATGACTTAAATTGTGTTGACTGGGCCGTTAAACTCCAATACAAACAAACAAAGCTGTTTGTTTGGGTTACTGAATGAAGAAGCGAATTGTAATCAGACACCTATCAGTTTGCTTTTTCTTGTCCCCTTAAGGGGCATTCTGGGAAACGGCAATATTCCCGTAAGGGCCAGTGGTGCCTCATAAGTTGTAATCGGCACAAATCATTAAAACCCAGGAACAAATCCTGCGGAAATGTTGCAGCTTATGTATTGCAATATAGAAATATTTAGAACTGCTTCTTATTTAACATGTTAGATTAGTTTTGCATAGCCCGACTAACTGAAAACGCGTTCATTCGGCACTAGAAAACAGGTCAAAACAGAAATATCTGACTGCCGTCCTAGGGCAGAAATTAAATTTAAAATCAACCGATTGCCTTTACGTGGCCATAAGTGTCTTATCTGGTGCAGAAATGAAAGTACTGCCCGATTTTTAAAAATGTGTTTACAAAGTGGACTAAAATCAATAAACTATTTGTTGACATTTTTGATGTCACGTAAGTCATGGCCGGAAGTTCCCGTAAAGATTTTGAGGGCATAATCGCCGGCTCCCTAACGAGTTTACCAGGCGTGTTCTAAATGATTCTTTTCTAGGCGTTGGTTATTAAAAAAATATGAATTCTCTTAATTCCCTTCAAAAAATAGTATCTTCATATGCCTATAATTGTTTCGGAAATGTGGTTGGAATATTCCAGAGAAGGGTTTTAAGGTAAAGGTGAGGATTTATATCTAAGTAATTTTTGGGAATGTAGGGTTTAAATTGAATTGGGATTTAGTAGTCAGCTTCTATTTATGACCTATATGGTCTTGTTTATGGTTGAGAATTTCCAAAAAGGAAATAAAATGGAAGACCATGCAACCTAACACCCCTGTGAAAAATGGACCATTCTTATGGTCACCTTCTTTCAAAATGGCGGACCAAAGTTCGTGTGGCCTATATAACTTTTTTTCCAGGCATGAACGTTCGAAGTCTAAATAAATATTCGCAAAGATTGGTCACAAAAATATATACATGAATTCAGAGCATTTACCGAGATAACGTATTTCTGAGTATACTTTTTTTAACGCGAAAGTGTTCTGACGGATTCACTGCGACCCCATCGAGAGCCTCCTAAGTTTTTGACCTTCCTACAGTTTAGTCGTGTTCGGATAGCAGAGGTAAGGTTTTTTTCTAGTCATTATTATTATTATTTATTTGAATTCATTAAAAAAACGACCTCCTTTTGTTTTTGGTGCTTAGTTATTATTCATAATAGTTTTTGATTGCAAAATCTAGCTATCCGCTGGGTTTGACCTAGATTCATGTGTTGGAAGCGAACTTTTTGATGTGCAGCATTATGAAAGAAATGACCGTCGTCTTTCAAATTCTTTGTGAATAGACAAAGACTGTAATTCAATTACATTATTTTTTATCAGTACTCATGTATTTTATATATATATTTGGTTCATTTTATTGACATATTAGATGATAGATTAAATGCCCTTTTCCCTCTGTTGAACCTCTTTAGCGTATGAATATAAATGGGGAAAAAAGTAGTTCTTACATTTTGACACGCGACACTGTTGAGTTTTGCATCTATTCGCTTACATAATATTAAAAAAAGTACAAAAAATGGATAGAATCACTTAACAAAAAAAAAATCAAAACGGTTGTATATGAAACCTCAAGAGACTGCGAATGTGGTGACGTCATGTCTAGACACGCTACGGACTACTTTATTCGCCATCTTGAAGAACACGCTGCTAAGTACAGCTCACTTATTTAGTGTTCCAAAGCAGTAATTTTTCGGCTTGAAGAAAGGAAAAAACAAACTCGTGGCATGTCAAGGTATTAGTTATACGTAGTAAACTTTTAAGACATTATTTACGCTTTGCGGGGCAATATTTCGCGCTCTGCATCATAAATAATGTCAAGGTAGACTAGACTCACGCTTCACAAACTTAGTTTCACTTTCAATTGATATATTGTTTGGGTTTGGAAACAGGATTTTTTGCTTTGGATGGGCGTGGTAGTTCGGGTAGCCATAAGTGTACTTGCTCGAGACTTGTTGATTAAAAATCGGGTGTCCTAACAGGCGACATTAACATTTGCGGGAATGAATGCCATCAATTGTGCCGTCCTTCTTTCTTTCTACTGATACTGCGTTCGGTCATCTTTGCCCATTACTCGCAGGTGTACATTACGTACATAGGTACACTCTTGGTTTGCAGGAAAGCCTACACAGTAATGTACTTACGGTAGGGTTCTTCGACCGGCACAGGGGATGGTTCTTACTGCACAGGGGCCCTCCGAAGCCCAGTGCACTTAATGGCATCCATCCCTGCAAATGATGCCAATGAAGCATTTTCGGACACGGAAATTTTTTCACTGCTGCCAGGGATCGAACCCGGGACCTCTAGCATCAGAGGAAAGTGCTCTAACCACTGAGCTATCACATTTCACAAGTTCGGGGTGTGGAATTATGGGGAGCTTTCTGCGAATTTTCACGATAACACTGTATGCATACGAAGACCATAGGAGTAGATACCTCAGTGGTTACTGGCTCTTGTTTGCATTTTTGCCTGGCAGACAATAGATGGCTTGGGGGATTAATGCAAGTCATTTGTAACCACTGTCCCCCCCCCCCCTTTCTACGGGACAGCGGGTACTATGGCTTTTCACAGCCCTGCTTGGAGCCCTGCACTGGTTTTCACAACCCAGATGTTTATAATGGTTTATCCCACTGGGGTGTGTTTGCCTTATACGGGCCTCCGTGGCCTAGTGGATAAGAGTGCTGACTCTCTCACTGTTGTATATTCAAGCCTGTGTGAGACTCCAAAGTTCTTCAACAGGTGGCCAGGTGGTTTATGCCTGGGTACTCCTTTTTTCTCCCACCTGATTAACGATTGGTTCGATATGAGTGAAACAATCTTGAGAAGGGTCGTAATACCCAAACCAAAAATAAAAAAAAATTGCATTATATCAAACTGGCATTGCGGGGGGACACAGAGGGTTACATCTCCACACATTAGCCCTGCTATCCCCAGCCCATCCCTGTAGGTGTGTGTGTAGGGGGATAGCAAGGTTCTCATTGGGATTTTGAAAATTGGAGTAAAAATGCTGTCCTCCAGAAAAAGTTTAAGAGTTTTACCATACATTTCTATTGGGACTTCAAAAAAATGTGGATTCAGAAATAAAAAGTTGGAGTAATTAACTCCAAATTTTGAGTTAACGGCAACTCTGGATAGTGGTTGCATATGACTAGTGCATTACTGTCAAGCTGCGTGGGCTCCTTTTTGCGCGAGTAGTCCAATTTGTGTTGGTTGAGTACTCCCGTGTTATGTTCAGGGCATCAGGGTTTCCCTTATTCGAAAAAGTCTGAAAGTTCTTAGGGCCGTGTTATCAGCCTCAAGATCCCCATTGAAGGAAGGATTCCTAAAAGTTTGGTTAGGGGAAAGCAGTTAATACTTGTTGACATGGGCAAGAAAACTGCTCACAATAGACACATCTGATGCCTTTTTCCCACACAAAAAAAAGACTGGCAGGTTGTTCTGTTGGTATAGGGGTGTTTTTTTTTTTGTTTCAGGTCCAGTTTGTGTTTACATGCGAGCGGTTTATTGATGTTGATCTTGGCTTCCAGTGTCGCACAATACAAAAGATGTAAGTATCTGTTATGGGCTATGGCCGGTGTCCAGCCCCCCCAAAAAAAACCCTGGGATCTCTTTTCTCATGTCTGGATAATAACTATTTGGCTCCAGTTTGGTTTTAGAGATAAATACGCAGGAAATTTAACCAAAATATGCAAAGAAAGGCCCAGGTGCCTACCTCAAAAGGTCATGGTTATACAAAGAGTAACAAGGATGCCGTCTGAAGGACAGCCATAATCCCTTGTTGCCTTCAGTAACAAAGCTCAACCCTGTGACCTTCACCATGACCTTGAATTATCAACCTTATGGTGGTTAACACTTCTGCCAAGTAATTTAAAACCCATGCAGGGGTAAGAAAATTATTGGCAATACACCCCAAAAAGACCCTTTTTTATACGCCCGTTTTGAAAAAACGGTCGTATTATGTTATGGGGTCGGCGTCCGTCCGTCAGTCCGTCCGTCCGTCTGTAAACTTTTCGTTTCCGGATAACTCCTCCTACAGTTTTCATCCAATCAAGCTGAAACTTGGTAGGTAGTAAGACCATGATGTGTAGATGTGCGTAAAGTTTCGAGAATTAACGTCCGCCAAATATTAACAGAGTTATGCCCCTTTGAAATTTTGTAAACATTTTCGTTTCCGGATAACTCCTGCTACAGTTTTCATCCGATCAAGCTGAAACTTGGTGGTAGTAAGACCATGGTGTGTAGATGTGTGAAAGTTTCGAGAATTAATGTCCGCCAAATATTAACAGAGTTATGCCCCTTTGAAATTTTTGTTAAATTTTCGTTTCTGGATTACTCCTACAGTTTTCATCTGATCAAGCTTAAACTTGGTAGGTAGTAAGACCATGAAATGTAGATGTGCGTAAAGTTTCGAGAATTACCGTCATCCAAGTATTATCAGATTTATGCCCCTATGAATTTGCCACGGGCGTATAATGCCCCGCTTGCGGAGCTCTTGTTCACCTTTGACCACTAAGTATGACCTTGACCTTTCAGAAACCAACCTGGGTTTTGCGCACAACACATCATCTCGTGATGGTTAATACTACTGTCTAGTTATTTTGAAAAGTCCTACGAAATTGGAAGCAGCGTCTCCAAAATGCCGTAAATAGTGTAGACGGGGACGTTAAACCTCAAATCAAACAAACTTAGCATCCCCACAAGCGTGATATAGCCTTGGCAGAATTGTTGTTGGAAAAAATGTAGTAGGAAATGGTATCATACAGAAAAAAGGATGGAGTTTTACCCATGTCTGCCGCACTTTTCCACTGATGCTTTCCGGAAAAAGTTGGATTGGAGATTGATGTACAGTCCAACCTGTATTAAGCAAGCACCTATGCTTGCTTAATACAGGGGGATTTTAATGAATTTTCCTTCTTTGGGAACCAAATACCTGCTTGCTTAGTAGAGGTGGCCACTATGACAGGTTTTTACTGTAAAAGTAATTTACTCCAAATTTTGAGTTATTGGGAACTCTGCATGGTGTGATAGTGTGATGCGCGCGAGGTCTGGGGCAATACCTCAATGGTCGGGATCATACTTATAGGGATGGAAGGTCATCTGCATGATTTGGGGCCAAAGTTCGGCCCCATTCCCAATGGTATAAGGTATCTTTTTAGGGTCCTGCAAGTTTGCTTAGTGGGTGCCCCATAGTAATCACCCTGTCTGTCCATCTGTCTGTCTGTCCGCAAATTTTGTTTCTCCTTAAAATGCTTTAAAAACATTCAAGGTATCAAGCTTTAAACATACGGTCGGAGTAACATTACTCTAATTTTGTGGCAGGTTACATTAACTCCGGCTACACTATTTTCAGAGTTATTGCCCTTTGGATAAATGAAAAAAAATTCAAGATTTTTCAGTTTCAAAACTGATATACTTATCCGAATGAAACTTACTCAGTTACTGTAGTTATTGACAGTGGTAATGCACATGTATGGCAAAGTCCAGCAATTGTAGCTTTAATGTATTATGCCCCTTTATTCATCCATCTGTCCATCTGTTTTTTTTCATATACTTCTTAATCAATTGCAAACTGTGAAGCACACAATCTTCAAACTTTCGGCATAAGACCACAACAGCAGTAAGCCTTCATGCGGACTAAACAAAAATAATGTCTACCGCTACACAAGAAAGGGCGAGGATTGTGGCCACGCGAAATCGTTTTAGCCCCATCCTCGGCGGGATTCCTTTCCATTGGCCGTTCCAAGGCGGATCTTCCGTGGCAGTTTATGTTTGCCACTTATTGTGTGTTTGGCATGTGTCTTTTTATTTTGGGTGGCCATTAGGCCATTTTGTGGGAAAGTAACTGTCCTTTTGGCCTTCCTATGTTTAGGTTTACATTTTTGTCTGGTCAATTCAGGTTTGTTTCTTTTTCTTTGATGTCTTTGGTGGGTGGTGTATGTTAATTGTATCGATTCCTGTTCTTTGTTTTACTTCTACTTTTTATACTGAGTTACGTTGCTCTAGCCACACAGTTGTTAGACTCAGAGTTGAGGTTCTTTGTTTAATTCATATTTTTGTGATTTCTCATCTTTTATTTTCTCCTTAAGGGGAACACCCACAAAGAATATCCCTCTTTCAAATATTGCCTTTAATGGGGCAAACATTTTGGTGCAAATTTGATGGAATTTGGTTGTTTTGAAATTATGGCCTTTTGTACATTTTACAATTGCTGTCTATGGGGGCTGTCATTTTGTTGATGTAGTTACATGCCCAAAATAGAAATATACTGTTTTACAGCATGTTTTTAAGATTTTGTACTTATTTCAGTTTATTGCACAAGAAACACTATAATTCAAAATTTTCCAATTGTGAGTTTATGAAGTTTTAACTCACAGCTTCGTTCTGGACTTACAAAACCAGAATTTGTGAAATGTTCAAAAGGTCAAAACTTCTAACCACCTCAATCAATTTGGTAGTTGCAGTACAGCTCAGGTAAAAAAACCCCAAATACTCTGTATTCCAAATATCAGCGTTTCACGAAGTTTATCAAACATTCGGACTGTTTCTGAGTAGAAGTATAAATTGGGCGGACGCTCTTGAAAAACACCCGCAAGGTCCGCGCTATGTTTGCACACTCGGAGTTCCGCGAAGTTATTGGGAGTCATAAAAGTGTACCCGTAGGCGATATTTTCTCGCGAAAATACTCAGAGAACTTTTACGATATAGATCTACCTGTACATTTTTTTTTATTTAATTTGTTTTTTTTTTCATATTTACTTTTATTAAGTTTTAAAGCATATAATAATGTAAGATAATGAAAAATATACCTATGCTAGTATTTATCATGAACAAAAACGTCAACAAACAGATAACTACAGTACAGCTTTTGCGTAGCCTTGATGGTTCGTGCATCATGCGTGGATAATTTTTATTTTCCGCGTTTCCATTACATAATTTTTGCGTAGATTTTGTGCGGAAATCATAGGATGCACAGTCTGATCTGAGTCTTCGATGGTCGCTGAAACATAGTACGTTTTGTCATGCGCTGTCTCAATGGTCATATCGGACAGAAGAGACGGACGGATGTATAAATCGGAAGAAAGTCGCACTTCGAACGGTCAGATGTCCCGTCCTAGTCAGCTCAAAATATAGGCACCTGAGTTGACACCTGTACGCAAAATTTTAACCCCCCTTTTGTGGTATTTCGGTCCGAACAGACGAACAAACAGGCAGACTAGGTCTGTCAAGATAACCAGATAAAGAAATACATTTTTTCCGATGCTATGTTTTTGTAGCCGTATATTTTGATAACATGCACAATTTATCTGCAAAACATGTAGTGTTTTTAAAGTCTCAATATCAAAATGTGTGTGCAGGTCCGACAGCACAAATATTGCATATATATGTATAGACCACGTATTAGATGTGTACAGTTAAATCTTTATCACAAATTTCCAAACAGTCAGCGCATGAGCACACCTACAAACAATATAGAGCAATCTGTACATCCACCTGAAGTGGCCGGAGTTTTCACTTCTCTCTTTTAATTGGCCGGATGTTGTAGATTAGACTGCTGTGCGAATGCGGAGGCTGATCTAGATTGTGTAGGTGCGCAGGGTGTGAAGTTTTACCTGCAGGTTGTTTTGCAGATTTTCCGATGCCCTGACTCAAATTAGAGTTAGTTCAGCGATGCGATTCCATTTGTGCAGGTGCGCAGCGGTGTGACGTTTTACTTGCAGATTGTTTTGCAGATTTTCCGATGCCCTGGCACAAATTGGAGTTAGTTCAGAGATGCGATTCCATTTGTGCAGGTGCGCAGGGTGTGACGTTTTACTTGCAGGTCGTATTGCAAATTTTCGATGGCTAGGTTCAAATTCCATTTTGTTCAGCGGGGCGGTTCCATTTTGTGTAGTGTTCGTCCATCATAATGATACATCGTTAGTATAACTGTAACATTTGTGTAAACGGGTCAGATCCTAATCTGAGTACCAGATTATATAAGCAACAGAGAAGCTCGGGGGTCCGCGATATGTCCTCGGAATATCAAACGCAAAACTTGGAGTGCATCTTTTACAATCGGAATGGTTTACTCCAGGCGAATCGGCGGGCTAGCGCGGGTTGAAACATTGGTCCTCGGATTCAAAAAGAAAACAAGGTTTTTTTACCTGAGCTGTGCTGTATCTATACTTAACCAAAATTCCAACGCCCCAGGTAAATGTTTTTGACTTTTCTAAAAATTGAAAACTTGGACAGCTATCAAATTTATACCGTGGCCAGATACCTCGTTTTGACATAATATACTGAAATTTTATTGAAATTGACGATTTGTTGTAGCTGAAACATCAATTTTGGAGACCATACCCTAAAACAAAAAAGTCACAAATTCATTTTATTGTGAAAACGTTTCATGGCAGCTATCGAAGAAGCTGCAAATTAACAGAAAGTCATGTCATCGTAATTGTATCCTAGGCATCTGATAAAATTTACATTTTTGGCACTTTTTCAAAGGGCGGTAACTGTCGAGGGATATGCACAAAACCTGCACAACACACGATTCTTTTCAATGCTTTTACGACCTTGCCTTCCAGTAAATAAGGCACGTTCAGATTTTTGAATGCACACACTACGCATGTATTCGCAAACAGTTTACACATCATTAGTTTCTGTATTTGATAAAACTACTAACGTTTACAACTCATTTACTCACGTTTTAACACATTTACTCAAACACACTGCAAAACTCTAACGAGAATTCAGACGTACGTACAAATGCATGTACGTTAGAATAATGGTAAAAAAGAAAATAAAACATTTAAATTGGTTTGCAAGGCTCAGCTCGACAGTTTGCGGGAAGGAACGTATGACTTCTATTGGCAAACAATGAGGAACAAAATGCTAATCACTACATTGCATACGCACGTACTTGGCCAACAGACGTACAACCCTCGACTTTACCAACTGCCCGGGCTCTTCGTTTTACAGTAAGGCGAACAATTTTATGTTTTTTACATCTGCTAACCACTCGACTTTGCAGCCCAGTAAACGTTTAAAAGAAATGTATGGACACCGTGATGCACATGCAATTAACTTGTTTAGAACTTTTCCGTACACAGGGAGGTCACGTGACATGTTCGATTAAATGTAAGGCGGTTAAACGACGCATATTAAAGTCAGAAACCTTCTTGGTAAGTTTCGGAAGAATATCTTTACTGGAAACGAAATTATCAAACTTTAAAAACTGGGGCGTTGGATTTTTTGTCAAGTATAGCTTGGGTTGTGGGAGGGTAACCGTACTGGCCTATACACTCCGTAATGCTGCCAGTAGCATCTTATGGTTTTCCTGAGGGAAAAAACACACACAAAAAAACAACAACAAAAAAAAAACAGATGTATGTTGTTCTGTAGGTAAAGGGTGTTTTTTTTTTTTCAGGTCCAGTTTTGGTGTTTACATGCGAGTGGTTTATTTATATTGATCCTCTAGCCTTGGCTTCCAGTATCGCACAATACAAAAGAATGTAAGTATCTGTTATTATCCCTCCTTCTCTTTGTTCCTCTCTCACAATTCTTGACCCCCTCCCCCCACGGAGCAGGGCGAGAATTATAGGCATGTTTTTCGTCTGTTCTTCTGTAAAGCTTTCTTGCTGCCTCCATATCTACTGCCTTGTTGAGTCTGAGATGGGGTGTCTCGTGCAGGGCCTAGGTACAGATGGGTCAGAGATAAACTTGACATAAAGTGCACTAGGTGTGCTCTAGGTCAGAGATAGATGTGCACCTTACTTTGCCCTAATTCAGAGACACATGTGCACTAGACTTTGAGAACCAAGTGCACTAGACTGTTTTGAGCTAGAGCTAGAGCTTGAGCTAGAGATGCCTTCTGACCTGAAGAGTTGTGCACAAGGAAGTTCACATTAAATGTCTCAGTTTAATGACTATAATTTCTTATGAGCCAAAACCGTATCAAGGGAAGAGAGATAATATTAACATAATATTAACCCTAATTCTGCTGTTCACTGCAACCCCTAGTTTTGCAAACAATGAAGATCCAGATCAGGTGGCTTCTGATGACATCTGATCAGGATCTACACTGTTTGACATCCAGTTTATGAATTTGTGTGAAGAAATAACAACAAGTAGTCTGATTGGCTCAAGATCAGAAATGGGTGTGGCTACATTGAATATTCAGCAGGATAAGGGTTAGGTTCATTTTATAAAAAATCATCACAGTATTCTATTGCGCTGAAAGTCTCAAGCTATTGATTGCTCTCGAGCACTGATCCCATGTGTTATCACACTAATGTAACATTTCTCCTATAGAAAGATAATTTATATTTATCCATTACGAAAATATGCCTAACCTATTGAAAATTTTACTTAACAAAACCTCTTCTGAAGAAAAATTTTGATTTTTATTATTTTTGCTCCAAACATAGATTGTAAGCTCTTGAAGAACCGCCTCGACGAGGCGGTTGTACATGTCGGCCAGGCGGTCCTATCGACTACCCACAATAAATGTTTTTGAGCAGAAATCAGAAAAATTGTATAACCCCTTAAACCCCAGTTTTACCATAAGACCCTGTGCATGACAAAACCTACAAGATTTATTGAACGACCAGCAAAGCAACAGATCAGCCTGCGCATCCTATGGAAATTATGTCATAGAGTGGATAGGCTCATATAAAGTGGGATGGTAGGGGGTCTGAATTATACATGCGTGTGTCTATAATGCACACACTATATATTTTTATTTCGTTTTCATTTTCCATCACAAAGCCATGTCTATGTCAGTCTGACTCCATTGAACTCCTCATTTACATGTATATAAGTAAAACTGGGGTCTCAAGGGATCAACCTTTTTTGATGTTCAATGTAATTGAATAGGCGTGTTTTAGTTATGTATCGCATTTTTATTTTGAAAAGTTCATTTTGTCCTTTAAATTTATTATTTGTTTGTATAGGTGTTTTCGTAAAGCTTTTATCTTTTAGATGTTTTTGATAAAGAACCAGGTAATTGCTCACAGGCAGTTATTAAATAACAACCATTTAAAGGTGATTTGGGTGAATAAAAAGGGATGCAAACACAGTGTTCATCAAGTAATCACCACTTTAATGGTTCACTAATAGAATCTTAATGTGATAATTGTGGGCAGAACGAGTGAGAAGTGTCATCTAATTTCAAAGATATAAAATGTTTTCTTAGCAGCTCACAAGCACACTTATCAATAATAACTCAGATAGAAACGTTAAAGATGACAGCCCGTCAGAAGTCACTATCAGAACTACCTCTCTCTCTCTCTCTCTCTCTCTCTGTTATTTGCTCACTGCCTCATATTTTGGTACATTTTTTATAATAATTACATTGATTTCCTATTGCTTTACATATTTGGAATCTCCCCGTCTCACATTTATTTATTTATTTATTTATTTATTATAGCCCCGCTTTGAAAAAGTGGGGGCTATATTGGATTTGGCTTGTCCGGAATTCTGTCTGTCTGTCTGTCTGTCTTTCTGTCTGTAATTCCGTCTGTAATATTTGATAGTGGGTACCTTGTGACCGCAACTCCTCCTACAGTTCTAGATCAATCCTTTTGAAACTTTACAGGTGTTTTTATATAGGTCTGAAGATGTGCATGTGCTTTTTTCATCATCCTAAAATAATTTTTTTTCACTTATTTCACCTTTTTTAACTTAGACAATTTTTGAGATCTACTAATGTTAAAATGTATAGGGAGTAGCTACCTTGTGACCGCAACTCCTCTTACAGTTCTAGGTCAATCCTTTTGAAACTTTACAGGTGTTTTTATATAGGTCTGAAGATGTGCATGTGCAATTTTCATTATCCTTAAATAATTTTTTTCACTTATTTCACCTTTTTTAACTTAGGCAATTTTTGAGATCTACTAATGTTAAAATGTATAGGGAGTAGCTACGTTGTGACCGCAACTCCTCTTACAGTTATTGGTTAATCCTTTTGAAACTTTACAGGTGTTTTCATATAGGTCTGAAGATGTTGATGATGATGATGATTTCGTGTTTAACGACGCGTCAACCCTCTTTGTGGGTCATAAGCGTCAAACGGTTAATGGTTAAACGGCATGAAAAATTATGATGATATTAGAAGTAAAAAGTCAGAATGATGATGTATAAAAATCTGAAACAGTTAAATCTTATGAAAAAGTCCAATTTCTTTTAAGAATAAAATAATATTATCAACAGGTACATCTCGAAACAGTTGTTGCAAAGTGTCAGCTTTGAAATATAAAATACGTGAGGGTGAAAAGTCAACACAGTCAATTAAGATATGTTTCACGGTAAATGGCTGATCACAACCTACACAAGAAGGCTGATTATCACCATTAAAAATGTAAGAATGAGTAACTCTAGTATGGCCGATGCGCAGTCGTGTTAATACTACGTCCTCTTTTCTGGAAAACTGTGGAGGAGAGCATTTTGTACTAACGACAGATTTAATGGCATGGAGTTTGTTATTTATTGCACGGTCCCATTCGCCTTGCCATTCCGACAAGATGTATCTGTTGATAAATGGTTTAAAATTATTAAAGGGAATTTTAAAAACAGATGGATCAAGATTGAGCGATTCCTTTGCTTTCTTGTCAGCATATTCATTTCCGACAATGCCAATATGGCTCGGAAGCCAACAAAATAAGATTTGGTGTGTTTTAGAAATTTCATGATGTTTTTCGATCAATTTTTGAATTTGAGGATTTTTAGATGATGAATGGTCTAAAGCCTTAAGCACAGAAAGTGAATCAGAAAATAGAATTGCTTTTTGAATTGTTGAAGAACTGATAAAATCTAAAGCTAAGTCTATTGCTTTGGCTTCAGCTGTAAAAATAGATGAACCATCTGGAAGGCGCATGGTTTTGTGCGTATCTTTAGAAACATACGCACAACCAACTTTATCTCCTTCTTTGGAACCATCAGTATAGACTTGCTGGTAATCATTGTAACGTGACTGCAGTACCTGAAAGTTTTGTTTGAGAAGTATTGGATTTGATTCGGATTTTTTGCCATCATGTAAGTCGAACAGAGGTTTTATAATACACCAAGATGGAACTTCGGCCGTTTCATGTTTTTGAAGTGAGCAGTGGTAAAATTCGTAATCCAAAAGGTTTGATTGCTGTGGGTTTAGTTTCATACTTATCTTCAAATTCAGGTGGAAATGAAATTTGGAATGCCGGGTTAGATGGATTAGCAGCAAGTCTGATAGCATACTGAAGAGAAAGTTTCTCTCTGCGCGAGGTTAAAGATAGTTCACCTGCTTCTACATAAAGGCTTAATACGGGAGAAGTACGGAAGGCTCCCATAGCCAAACGAAGGCCTTGATGATGAATGGTATCCAAAGATTTTAAATAAGACTTTCTGGCAGAACCATAAACAACAGACCCATAATCTAATTTAGATCTTATCAGAGACCGGTAAAGATGTAATAAAGTGTACCGATCTGCTCCCCAACTTGTATGGGCTAAAACTTTCAAAAGATTCAAAGCTTTTAAGCATTTCGCTTTAAGATATTTAATATGGGGAATAAAAGATAACTTTTGATCAAATATGACCCCAAGAAATTTGGCTTCTTCAACAACAGGAATTTGTGATCCGTATAAAAACAAGGAAGGATGTTCATGTTTCTTCCGTAGCTTACAAAAATGAACACACTGCGTTTTCGACTTGGAGAACTTGAAACCATTTTTATCAGTCCATTCTTCTATTCTTTTTAAATTTTGTTGCAACTTTCGTTCAATTGTTTTCATGTTTTTTGAACGGTAACATATACAGAAATCGTCAACATACAAGGAACAATCAGTTTTGTTGTCTAAACATTGTACAATATTGTTTATTTTGAGGTTAAATAGCGTAGTTGAAAGAATACTACCCTGTGGGACACCCTGTTCTTGATCATAGAAATCTGACAGAGTAGACCCCACACGCACTTGAAACATACGCTCCCCTAAAAAGCTTTCAATAAAATTGGGAAGTTTTCCTCTTAAGCCAATGTCATGGAGATCTTTTAATATTCCATATCGCCATGTTGTATCATATGCTTTCTCCAAGTCGAAAAAGACAGCTACTACGTGTTCTTTGTTAATAAAAGCATTTCGTATAAATGTTTCTAGTCTTATTAAATTGTCGTTGGTACTACGTTCCGAACGAAAACCCGATTGATATTCTGAAATGAGGTTGTTGGATTCTAAGTACCAGACTAATCTCTTGTTTATCATTCTCTCCAATGTTTTACACAAACAACTTGTCAAAGCTATCGGACGATAATTTGTAGGTTCTGCGTGATCTTTCCCTGGTTTCGGAATTGGTACAACTGTAGCTACACGCCAGCTCTCAGGACAGACCCCCGTTTCCCAAATATTATTAAAGATATCTAAAAGTGTTGAAAGAGAACTTTTTGGCAGATGCTTAAGCATCTGGTAATGAATTTCATCGGGGCCGGTTGCCGTATCATGTGATTTTTCAATGGCTTCAACGAGTTCGGATAAGTTAAAAGGTTTGTTGTATTCTTCGTGATTAAGGGATTTAAAGTTTAGATTTCTTTTCTCTTGATCCTTTTTGAAATTTCTAAAAGTGTCAGAATAATTACGCGATGATGAATTTCTCAAGAATGTGTGCCCAAGAGTATCTGAAATATCTTTTTTTGTTGAAGCTATTGTGTCAAATTCAGTATTTAAATGTGTAAAACTAGGGGACTTTGTTTTTCCTGAAATTTTTCGTACCATATCCCAAACCTTTTTAATGGGGGTTTTGTAGTTCAATTTGGAGACATATTCTCTCCATGACTTTCGTTTGGAAGCTCGGATTGTTCGCCGAGCTTTAGCTCTAAAAACTTTTACGTCGTTTAGTTTTTCTGAAGTGGGACTTTTGCAGAACTTATTTAGAGCCTGTTTACGCTTTTTAATAGCTTCTTTACAGTCATTATTAAACCAGGGCTTGCTTTTCTTAGTATTTGTGGAGGTCTTTGGAATGCATTGTTCTGATATATTAATAAGTGTATCTGTGAAATCAGAAACAATGTCGGATGATTCATTAAATTGATCAAATGATAACTCTTCTTCACATAAATTATGGAATAATTCCCAGTCGGCTTTATTCATTTTCCACTTCTGGTTACAGTCCTCATCTGGTTCGTTTACGCTCTCAATTATAACAGGGAAGTGATCACTTCCGCACTGATCATCATGAACAGACCAGTCATAGTCTAAGAAGAGAGATGGGTGACACAAAGAGAGATCTAAAGAAGACAAACTACCTGTCGCAGGGTGAAGATAAGTATAAGATTTATCATTCATCAAACAGAGATTATTCTGTGCAATAAAATCTTCAATAAGTGCTCCTCTGTTGTTGTTATCTTTACAACCCCACAGAATGTTGTGACCATTGAAGTCACCAACTAAAAGATATGGCGATGGAAGCTGACCCAGCAACGACTCAAGATGTTCGGGCTTTAAAGTAAATGAGGGTGGAATATATAGAGAGCAAATTGTAGTTTCTTTATCCAGAGAAACCGACACTGCCACGGCCTGTAGTTCTGTTTTCAATTTGATCTCTCTTTGTGGTAAACAAGATTTAACAATAATTGAACTGCCACCAGATGGTCTGTTACCATCAGAGTAGATATAGTTGTATGAATTGAAATCCCAAATATCGATGTTGTCATCCGTTTTCAAAAAAGTTTCCTGCAAACAAAAAACCGATGGGTTTAATAAAGTAAGAAGCAATAAGAGTTCGTTATAATTTGACTTTAGACCTCGACAATTCCATTGTATTATTTTGTGTTTTTGATCCATTGTATGGAGAGATATTTATTTGACTAGAAACTAATGTGTCGTTATCGACCAAATAATTACCTTATATAAGGTATCCTTGTAATCTTGCTACCTTTGCGAGGATTGGTTGGAGAGTCATCATCATCCATTAGTTCTTCATCGTCCTCGTCAGATGGTAGCCCTACCTGTGTGTAATGTTTTTGGATCGGTTCTTCCGATCCCTTATTGGTCCGACCGGAGTCGGATTTCTCTTTTACATGCGGCGCTGGCTTTGGTTCGGTCGCTGTCGACCGATCCGAAGCAACCTGGATTGCGCCATTTGACAAATTGGTTGAACTTTGTGGTGCTGGAGTAGTACTCCATGCACCAGATTTTTTCAGTTCAGCAATGCAAGATTCAACAGTCTGTGTTCCACTGTTCGTGACTTTAACACCAGCACCCTTTGTGATGCTGGCGTAACTGGTGCTTGGTGTTTTGTAACGTTCTTCAACAATCTTCCTCGCTTCTGGAAATGTTATCGACCTTTGGTATTTGACGGTGAGTATTTCTTTTTCTTTTTTCCATGCCGGACAATCTCGAGAGAAAACAGCATGTTTACCTCCACAATTTACGCAGTTGGCTTCATTCTTGCAGTTTTGATGATTATCAACATGTTTTTCTTCACCACAGTTTGGACAGAGTTTTTTCTTCTCACATCTGCTTTCGTGGTGACCGAAAACCTGACACGAGTAACATCTTAGAGGGTTTGGTATATATACCTCTACATTTACGGAAAGATATGCTACTTTGATTTTCTTGGGCAGAACTGGTGTATTAAAAGTCAACACGTAAGTACTGGTGGGTTTTAATACACCATTTCTACGAACTTGTATGTTACGTACACCAATTACGCCTTGATCTCTCAAGTTTTCGATGATTTCTTCATCGCTGCAAGGACGTAACTCTGGGCTGCGTATGACACCTTTACTGGAATTCAGTGTGTTGTGGAGGGAAACTTTTACTTTCAGGTCAAATATTTTTTTCGTTTTAAGCAAAGCCTCTACATGCTGTTTTCTTTCGACTTCGATAAGTAGATCACCTGACCTAAGCTTCTTAATGCTTTTTGGTTGTCCGGCCATGGACACTATACTTTTTTCGATGACGAAAGGCGATAAACTTGACACTGTACGTGTATCATCAAGTGATGTCATGACCAAGAAGCGAGGAACATTTGGTGGTACAGACTGCTGACTGGGTTCATCGGAGTCAGACTCCGATGACTCATCTTTTTTACGTTTGGTTTTGTTGCGGTTACTAGAAAGAGGGGGACCCATGAAGAAGGTTTTTAAGATTCATCTCAAGTGCTCTCCGCCCTCCGCGGAGCCCTACAAGGGAACACCATAATGGAGTGGCTATCCGACTCGCAAGTGTTAGAGATACACGTGAGATATACTCGCATAAACAAAATGCTTACACGATTGGTCCGTTTCGCCACCGCCTTCTAGAGATAAAAAGACAGAAAAGGGTGAGGTAAATGGGCACATGGTTGGTATCAGGAAAGATACAAAAAGAATGGAAGAGAAAGTTAAGCGGTATCTCTAGGGCAAGGCGTGACCAGCCGATTGACTGTGCCGGACCGCACAGCCTCCCGTCTACACCGAAAAGCCAGGCCAAAGAGGCGTGTTGGGAATCTGAAGCACCGCAACCTCAGGTATCCCTCAACCTCCAGGATCCCTTCTTCCGGCTTACAGGACGCCACCCACGGCAAACGGGTGGTACTTCCTGTAGCTCTTCCCAGTGGGCACATTGACCAAAGCAGCAACGTGCCCAGTGGGAATTGAGCCCCCAGGGCCACGGCAAGGCAGGAAGTCTAATACCTGGGGGGGGGGGGTCTGAAGATGTGCATGTGCTTTTATCATTATCCTTAAATAATTTTTTTCACTTATTTCACCTTTTTAACTTAGACACTTTTTGAGATCTACTAATGTTAAAATGTATAGGAAGTAGCTACCTTGTGATCGCAAATCCTCTTACAGTTCTAGGTCAATCCTTTTGAAACTTTACAGGTGTTTTCATATTGGTCTGAAGATGTACATGTGCTTTTTTTCATTTCACTTTTTTCACCTTTTTTTAACGTAGACAATTTTTGAGATCTACTAATGTTAAAATGTATAGGGAGTAGCTACCTAGTGATCGCAACTCCTCTTACAGTTCTAGGTCAATCCTTTTGAAACTTTACAGGTGATTTCATATAGGTCTGAAGATGTGCATGTGCTATTTTTTTTTTCTTTTCTGATAGCGCTTCTTTTCTGATGGCGCTGTGCGGGGCTATAGTCAGATCCTCTGACAGCTCTAGTTTTGTTTGCCTCAGATTTGGAATCTTATTGATCTATATTTTCCACAGTGAACATATTCTTTTTTCTTCATTTCTTTTTTTCTCTCTTTCACTGGTTTATTTGAAACAGTTATCTATCTTATGTACCTTATGTCAAATCAGTTGGAATCTCATTGCGACTTAAAAACATAGATTGTGGGTACTCGATAAAACTGCTTCGCTGAGGCGTTTCTATAGAGTACCTAATATCAATAGCGGGGCCCTTCCTGACAGGGTCAGTGTTCTAGTTCCTGGGCGGGTTTGGGTGTTGCTTGGCAAGAATGTTAACCAAAATGTGGGTGTGTCATGCACAGACCCAAGGTTTGTACTTTAAGGTCATGGTCATACAAAAAAACTATGAAACGTCAGCAAAGGGTCCAGGGATTCTGCTGGCTAAAATTGCAGTTCAGACATTGTCGGGACGGCTCCATCATTTATCAAACATACCAGATTTAATTTGGACAAGTTTGGAAAGACGCAATTTACTTAAATTAACCCTGATTCTCCTGTTCACGGCAAGCACAGTATGGGAACAGTGTAGATTCTGATCAGGAGCCATCTGGTCAGGATCTACACTGTTTTGCATTCAGCAAGGTAAGGATTAAAAATAGTCAATGCTACCATTGTTTTAAAAAAATTGACCTCCCCCCCCCCTCTGCCAACAATATTGGTACAAAGAAGAGTCCAAAGTTATTTCAGGACATGTTGCCCTTCCTTGCCTGTAATCTTTGCGACAGTCATAAATTTCTAAGGACTTTGGCCGATGTCCAGCTCAAAACAAAAAATCCCTGGGGTGTTTTTTCGCATGTCTGGACAATAACTATGTGACTCGTTTGATTTTAGATATAACTTCACAGGAAATTTAACCACAAAAATGCAAATTAAGGTCCAGGTGCCTACCTCAAAAGGTCATGATTATACAATGAGTAACAAGCATGCCGTCTGGGGGACAGCCATAATCCCCTGCCGCCTTCAGTAACAAAGCTCAACCCTGTGACCTTCACCATGACCTTGAATTATCAATCTTATGATGGTTAACATTTCTGCCAGGTAATTTTAAAATCCATCCAGGGGTAAGAAAATTATTGACAAAACACCCCAAAAAGACCCTTTTTTCTCCTTTGATTTCTAAGTATGACCTTGACCTTTCAGAAACCAACCTGGGTTTTGCGCACAACACATTGTCTCATGATGATTAACATTACTGTCTAGTTATTTTAAAATCAAATCCAGGAATAAGAAAGGTATTGATTGAACACGATAAAAAAGACGCCTTTTTGGCCTTTCACCTCTAAGTATGGCCTTGACCTTTGAGGTTTGGACCTGGGTCTTGCTTCCGACACAGTCACATTATGGTAAACATTTCTGACAAGAAATGTTTAAATCCTCCTGGACTGATTTTAAAATATTTAAATCCATCCAGGAATAGGAAAGTTATTGATCGGACACGCCAAAAACCATTTTTGACCTTTAACCTCTAAGTATGACCTTGACCTTTGAGGTGCAGACCCTGGTCTTGCTCAAGACACTCTGTCTCATTGAGGTGTTCATCATGCCAATAGCGAGGTCGGGCTCTAATATGAATTATGTCAGTTCTAAAGGTTGGTCAATAGGTCAGAACTTAACAATGCCCCATTGACAGTCTTTTTTTCTGTTTGCCTGTCTGCAAAAAATTTAGCATTGGTCATAACTTTTGAGTGGTAACTGGTAAAACTTTTGTATTTCACGTGTATTCCTTGCCACAAGACTTTTCAAGGGGTGCCATAGGTTTCTGTCTTGTGACCTTGGCCCTTGCATTTCGTCTTTTTTTATCTCCTTTTTCCCTGTGAAGGAAATAGATGAGCGATGCAATCTTATTTGTTCTGTTTGAGACATAATGTGATGGTTGGCTTTGGCGTGGGTTATGGGTGCTTTATTGGTGCCTAATTTATTTTCAGGTTGCCAATTTAAGACATAACTTCGCTCCACGTGCATAAGTTTATTGACCTGGAGGCAACTGTGAAAACAGTGAAGACTGTACAAAGTGAAGCTTCGAACAAGACCAGACTTGTAGGCCTTATCATGGACAATTCCAGCAAGATTGACATTATTGCCTGGGGTGCGGACGCAGAAAAGTTTTCTTGTCAGTTAAAAGAGGGAAAAACCTATAGCTTTAAGAACGTGAAGGTCAACATGTGTAATGAGCGGTTCTGCAGTACGTCTAGTGGTCTCCAATTGACTTTGAATCATAAGTCCTTAGTGCAGGACAGTAGCGAAGGGCCTTTTTTCTCAAATGTTGAAATTACCCCTTTAGACAATGTGCTTCAGTTTGTCAATGGGGGGAAAATAAATGTTGCAGGGGTAATTTCTTCAGTTGAGAAGCGCCCTCACAGTAATAACAAGACAAAGTTAATTGTTTGTATTCGGGATAAAAAGGTAAAGCTAGACCTCTGTTTCTTCAGCCCTGCTCAGGAGAAGTTTCAGGGCAAAGAAGGTGACATTATTGTAGTTGAAAACATAGCTGTGCAGAACTACGGTTTATATAATGTTATAAATGCTACAAAGGCTGTTTACCATCTAAATCAAACCTTTGAAGCCATTGCGGGCTTGCATAGCATCAACATGAGTACTGCAGCAACCGTAGACCTATCTCCGAAGCCAGTGGCTGCAGAAAAAGTAGACAGCATAGCTGCATTGGCCCATACAAATGATTCACAGGTGTTCTCAGCCTTACCTACAGACATCTCGGTATATGTTTATGATGCCTGCCCCCTGGTTTCTTGTAAGAAAAAAATGTTTGTCAATTTAGATTCTGGTTTGTTCACATGTGACAAATGTAAAAAGGTTTATAAAGTATCTGCAAAGGGCATTACGGCAAGTGTTGAGGTTACGCAAGACAATTAAACGCAGAAGCTTTTGTTTTTTAATGCCATTGCTGAAGATTTTTTTGGGATGGCCGCAGAGGAGATACATGAGATGGGGTATGATAAGGATCCTTCAGATCTGCTTAAGAAAGTTTCATGCATACATCAATTCCAGGTTAAAGGTGGTAAGGGTGATGATTTCATAGTTCATGAGTTCAAATGCCTCGAACCTGAAGAATCCATACAGCACATGGTTTCAAAGGCAACCACTGCACCTCAGCATAAACTTAATGCCCGCCCAGAAGCGGATACAGCTCCCTCGGGGTTTCCTCTTTGTCCCTCCCTGGCTGGCCCTAGAGTGTCATCTACCAGGCAAGAGCGTCCGGGTAATGTGTCCATCGTTGGGTTAGCAGATGAGGACACAGTGCCACCTTTGTCTAATTCTCTGCCTTCAGGGGGCAGCTTTCCTGGGCCTGATAGTAGTTTTCGGCATGCAAAGCCCCAGCGATCAATGGCAGCACCAACCTCCCCAAAGCAGGCTCATTGTTCCTCTCCTGGAGGGCCCTCAGCACCATCTACTAGCATAGCAACACAGGGGATAGTTAAGGGCATGTCTTCGGTCAGTACGGTTGCACGTGAGACTGTCGCAACTACTCTTGCAAACACACTAACATTGGCCCACACCACACCTGTCCTTGATTACAGTTCCCAGCTGTTGCCAGCCCACCAGGCAACTATGGCCTCGCCAGAGAGGACGTTTTGTTCCTCCCAGGAGGAGACTCTGTCTCCATCTCCTTCATGTCAGGGAATGCTTGGCAAGGTAAAGGACATGACATCGACTGAAATGATACGGGGCACTCTGACAGCCACACAGCCCTCAGGGTGTAGCACACCAGAACCTGCCTGCAGTTTACTGCCTTTGCCGACACCGCGCCAACCAATGAAATCCAATAAGGGAAATAGCACCATTTTTTCCGCCGCAGCATGCAGGTCACTTTTGCCAGCATTGTTGTCTGAGGTAATCCCAGGTAATGAGGCCAGACACCCTATGCCCTTTCCTTTGCCAGCTTACCCATACAGTTATCCTTTTCAGCATTGTCTCTCCTCAGACCAAATTATGCCTTCACATGCCCAGCCAGATTTGTTTGCAGAGGGTGGAAATTCTTTCCGTAGTATTGCAAGTCCTACTTTACCATTTTATGGTTCCACATTTGGGACACCTTTTATGCCTCAATCACAGCATGTGCCTTATCCCTGCCCTACGGGCCCTGTTGCTCAACATGGGCCCGAACATGGGACAAACAGGAAACGTAAGCATAGCATAGATGCCATCATTGGTGTTGCGGGTGACTAGATATCCCACAATATCCTTGCTCCTTTTAAATATCCACTGGTCTAAGCCATCACCAAGATTGCCCAGGCGATATGCCAGTTAAAATCTATTATGGGTCATGTCTGTTTCAAAAGGTAGGTCTGTAGGTCAAATCATAGAAAAAACCTTTTGACTACATTGGAGGTTGCAGTTTTGGTCCAGTTATTATCAGGCTTGCGCAAATAAAAGATTATAAATAAAAGATTATAATTATAATTCACATGGCCAATATGGCCACCATGGCCATAAACGGTAAAACCTTTAAAAATCTTCTTCTCAAGAACTGAATGGCCGGTACTCTTGAGACTTGGTATGTAGCATTGGGGACTCAGGCGCCCTACCGTGTTTGTTCAAATAATGACCTTAGGTTGACCTTGACCGGTTTTACGTCTTGGTCAAATTTGGTCACTTAGATATTAATCATATTTGTATGGGAGGAAAAAAATGGCTAAATTGTTCAAGTTTTGGTTGCATGGTAGCCTATGGTATCAGATATGGTATTTTCAATCAGCTGGATGGGAGTTTATCAAATTTCAAAGGTCAAGATCATTTACTGGCCTTTGGCCTGGATGGTTCAGACTCAGTAGTTTTATCTTCTTCACTAAACTACAAAGCCAATTCAGGCCAAATCACACGTGGAGCCTTTGTAGGTAGATGGAAACGTAAGTTTGTTTTGATGGGCATTGTGGCCCAATGTATAAGAGCGCTGACGTTTAGTCATTAGGTCTCTCACTGCCATGTGTTTGACCCTCGCTCAGGTCACGCGTGTGACGCCAAGTTCTGCAGTGGAAGTTCAGGTGTTTTTTCCTCCAGGTAATCTGGTTTTCGTCAACCTATGATTAACAATCGGCTCGTTATGCGTGAAATAATCATGGGAGGGCAGTAAAACCCAAACCAAAAAAAAGAAATGAAGGTTGTGCCACATGACCATTATGGCTGCCATGTCCATTTATGGTAAAGGTCTTTAAAAAAACTTCGCGAGGACTCAATGGCCAGTGGCCTTGAGACTTGGTTTATAGCATCTGGCACTCTGACTCTACCAATGTTGTTCTGTTGGTGACCTTAGGCTGATCTTTATCTGTTTTATATGAAGGCCAAATTTGGTCGCTTAGCCATTTGTATGGTTTAAAAAGGCAACTTTTTCGCATTTTCCCCGATTGCATAATCGGGATGGAAACATTTGCAATAAGCTGGGTGGGATGTTATCAATTCCGTTGGCCAAAGGTCACTTACTGGCCTTTGTTGAAGATGTCTCAGACTCAGTATTTTTTATTCTCTTCTCCGCTTAAAGTGCTTGGCCACCTTAAAAACATTATTGGTCCATTTGCAAGAGAAAGGTACTGGAATGTTTTATCTTTGGGTTTTATTTCCATTCCTAATCTGCTTAGGTAAGTAAATCCACATTTAGTGGTCATAGTGAAGCCTTCTGGCAGCTGCCATATTTTCCCCAATGTATTCCAGATGGTTTCCTGCTTTCTACTTGTTTGCTAAAATCTTTACCTCAGGAGGCCTACACAAGCTCTGAGATTTATATGTGGCGGTCAATCTGGAAGTAATTAAGCTCAGTTATTGACAGTGAATTCTCAAAAAAAAATTTATAGGCTGTCTGTTCAAGATCTTAAATGTAAGCTTCATTATGTCTTTGGGTTAAAATACAGAATGCAGTTTATCTGAGTTTTGGTTCTTAGGGGTATCTGTATGAGTCCAAGCTTACATATTATGAGGAGTTACCTGAAGATTAACCAAGCACCTGAAAGCTTGGCTGTTCAAATGCATTACAAATTTTGTTTTCCAAATAATGGGCAATTTTAGCTAGAAGAGCATATTTTTTTATATTTACACAACAATATAGATTGTGTGTACTCAATAGAGCCACCTCCACAGGACGTTTTTCATCTAGTACCCACAATCTATTTTCTTTGGGCGGGAATAAAAAAATATTGTTTACCCATGCAAACCCATGTTTTGTTATATAAAAGTGGGTTTGATGGGGTTAAAATTATTTTTTTGCCATGTTTACCTGATGAATAACAAAAAAAAGGGAAAAAATAAAACCACAACAAAATACATTGTGGGCTTAACTACTCCCTTCCCCCTCCCCAACAGATTGTGGATACATATTTTAACTGTCTTCTGGGGGCAGTTCTAATGAGTACCCACAATCTACTTTAGAGCTGCGGTTCTAATGGTGAGTACCACCAATGCATGTTTTAGAGCCATAATAAGAATGGTGATGTTTACGCCTTATAGTCCCAGTTGTTTCCATGATAATCATTATGAATGCATTTTTTTCACATATTAATAACCCACTAGCCTAATAGGGTAAGAGCGCTGACTCCTGGTCATTAGTTCTCTCACCGCCGTTGGTTTGAGCCTTGCTCGGGTCATGGGTGAGAAGCCAAGTTCTGCAACGGAAGGTCAGGTGGTTTTTCTTCTGATACTCCGGTTTTGCCCACCTTTAATTAACTGTCAGCTCAATACGAGTGAAATAATCTTGAAAGGGCTGCAAAAACCGAAAGCAAAAAAAAAAAACTAATAACGCACTGTTTTATTAAGGTCTGGTACAGCAAAACAGATTATGCCTTGTCCTTTCATTTATTAATCCCCTGCTGTGAAGCGTAATCCCCCAGGTATTAGACTTCCTGCCTTGCCGTGGCCCTGGGGGCTCAATTCCCACTGGGCACATTACTGCTGTGGTCTTTGTGCCCACTGGGAAGAGCTAAAGGAAGTACCACCCGTTTGCCGTGGGTGGCGTCCTGTAAGCCGGAAGAAGGGATCCTGGAGGTTGAGGGTTACCTGAGGTGGCGGTGCTTCAGGTACCCAACACGCCTCTTTGGCCTGGCTTTTCGGTGTAGACGGGTGGCCGTGCGGTCCGGCACGGTCAATCGGCTGGTCACGCCGAGCCCTAGAGATACCGCTTTGCTTTCTCTTCAACTCTTTTTGTATCTTTCCTGATACCAACCATATGCCCATTTACCTTACCCTTTTCTGTCTTTTTATCTCTAGAAGGCGGTGGCTTAACGGATCAATCGTGTAGGCATTTTGTTTATACGAGTATATCTCAGGTGTATCTCTAACACCTGCGAGTTGGATAACCACTCCATTATGGTGTTCCCTTGTAGGGCTCCGTGGAGGGCGGAGAGCATTTGGGACGAAACTAGGATTTTTTTCTTATGGCTCCTAAAAACAAACATAACCGCAACCACGCACCTAACCGCAACGCACCTAAACGTAAAAAAGACGAGGATTCATCCGAATCGGATGAACGCAGTCAAAAATCCAGTCAGCAGTCAAGTCAACAATCGAGTCAGCAGTCTGCTGAACCAAACTTTGACAATGTTCCGCGTTTCTTGGTCGTCACGTCGCTTGACGATACACGAACTGTGTCAAGCCTTTCTCCCTTTGTTATCGAGAAAAGTATTGTCGCCATAGCCGGACACCCAAAGAGTATTAAATCACTCAAATCAGGTGACCTTCTCTTGGAACTCGAGAGAAAACCGCAAGTTGTAAGCCTGCTCGCCACCAAAAAACTCTTTGATCTTTCGGTAAAAATATCTCTTCACAACACACTAAACTCATCTAAAGGAGTGATTCGCAGTCCAGAACTGCGTCCTTGTTCAGACGAAGAGATCATTGATAACCTGAAAGATCAAGGGGTTATTGGTGTTCGTAACATCAAAGTCCGTAGAAATGGTGTACTAAAACCAACAGCAACTTATGTGTTGACTTTTAATACACCAATTCTACCCAAGAAAATCAAAGTAGCATATCTTTCCATTAACGTAGAGGTATACATCCCGAACCCTCTTAGATGTTACTCTTGTCAGGCTTTTGGCCATCACGAAAGCAGATGTCAGAGAAAACAACTCTGTCCTAATTGTGGTGAAGAAAAGCATGTTGATAATCACCTCAACTGCAAAAATGAACCCAAATGCGTAAATTGTGATGGCAAACATGCTGTTTTCTCCCGAGACTGTCCGGCGTGGAAAAAAGAAAAAGAAATACTTACCGTCAAATACCAAAGGGGGATAACATTCCCAGAAGCGCGGAAGATTGTCGAAGAGCGATACATAACACCAACCACCAGTTTCGCCAGCATCACAAAGGGTGCTGGTGTAAAATGTACCAGCTCCGCAACACAGACTGCTGAATCATACATTGCTGAACTGAAAAAGTCTGGTGCATGGAGTAAATCCACTCCAGCACCACAAAGTTCAACCAATTTATCAAAAGGCGCAATCCAGGTTGCTTCGGATCGGTCGACAGCGACCGTACCGAAGCCAGCGCCGAATGTAAAAGAGAAACCCGACTCAGGTCGAACTAATAAGGGGTCGCAAGATCCGAACAAAAAACATCAATTGTCTCAAAGACAAACAGACAGACAACGTAAAATGGAAAGAGACAATATAAAATTTCAGAACAGATTCGGATCTTTGAGTGACAGTGATATGGAGTTGACTGAAACTCCATCATCACCAAGTGGCAATAACAGATCGAGGTCTGCTACACCACGAGCTGGTGGTAGCAGATCTATATCACCAATTGCACCTCCATAATAGTTTCTAGTCTTTAAATATCTCTCCTTAAAATGGATTTAAAACACAAAATAATACAATGGAATTGTCGAGGTCTTAAATCAAATTATAATGAACTCTTATTACTTATTTCGCTACTAACCCCATCGGTGTTTTGTTTGCAAGAAACTTTTTTAAAAACTGATGACAACATAGATGTCAGGGGTTTCAATACATACAACTATATCTATTCTGATGGTAACAAACCATCTGGTGGCAGCTCAATTTTTGTTAAATCATGTTTACCACAAAGAGAGATCAAATTAAAAACAGACCTTCAAGCTGTAGCAGTATCGGTTTCTCTGGATAAAGAAACTACAATTTGCTCTCTATATATCCCACCCTCATTTTCTTTAAAGCCCGAACATCTTGACTCATTGCTGAGTCAACTTCCATCGCCATATCTTTTAGTTGGCGACTTCAATGGTCACAATATTCTATGGGGCTGTAAAGATGTCAATAACAGAGGAGCACTTATTGAAGATTTTATTGCACAGAACGACCTTTGCTTGATGAATGATAAATCTTATACTTACCTTCACCCTGCGACAGGTCATTTGTCTTCTTTAGATCTCTCTTTGTGTCACCCATCTCTCTTCTTGGACTATGACTGGTCTGTTCATGATGATCAGTGCGGAAGTGATCACTTTCCTGTTATAATAGAGAGCGTAAACGAACCAGATGAAGACTGTAACCAGAAATGGAAAATGAATAAAGCCGACTGGGAATTATTCCATAATTTATGTGAAGAAGAGTTATCAGTTGATCACTTAAATGAATCATCTGACATTGTTTCTGATTTCACAGATACACTTATTAATATATCAGAGCAATGCATTCCAAAGACCTCCACAAATACTAAGAGAAGCAAGCCTTGATATAATAATGACTGTAAAGAAGCTATTAAAAAGCGTAAACAGGCTCTAAATAAGTTCTGCAAAAGTCCCACTTCAGAAAAGCTAAACGACGTAAAAGTTTTTAGAGCTAAAGCTCGGCGAACAATCCGAGCTTCAAAACGAAAGTCATGGAGAGAATATGTCTCCAAATTGAACTACAAAACCCCCATTAAAAAGGTTTGGGATATGGTACGAAAAATTTCAGGAAAAACAAAGTCCTCTAGTTTTACACATTTAAATACTGAATTTGACACAATAGCTTCAACAAAAAAAGATATTTCAGATACTCTTGGTCACACATTCTTGAGAAATTCATCATCGCGTAATTATTCTGACACTTTTAGAAATTTCAAAAAGGACCAGGAGAAAAGAAAACTTAACTTCAAATCCCTTAATCACGAAGAATACAACACACCTTTTAACTTATCCGAACTCGTTGAAGCCATTGAAAAATCACATGATACGGCAACCGGCCCCGATGAAATTCATTATCAGATGCTTAAGCATCTTCCAAAAAGTTCTCTTACAACACTTTTAGATATCTTTAATAATATTTGGGAAACGGGGGTCTGTCCTGAGAGTTGGCGTGTAGCTACAGTTGTACCAATTCCGAAACCAGGGAAAGATCATGCAGAACCTACAAATTATCGTCCGATAGCTTTGACAAGTTGTTTGTGTAAAACATTGGAGAGAATGATAAACAAGAGATTAGTCTGGTACATAGAGTCCAACAACCTCATTTCAGAATATCAATCGGGGTTTCGATCGGAACGTAGTACCAATGACAATTTAATAAGACTAGAAACATTTATACGAGATGCTTTTATTAACAAAGAACACGTAGTAGCTGTCTTTTTCGACTTGGAGAAAGCATATGATACAACATGGCGTTATGGAATATTGAAAGATCTACATAACATTGGCTTAAGAGGAAAACTTCCCAGTTTTATTGAAAGCTTTTTAGGGGAGCGCATGTTTCAGGTGCGTGTGGGATCTACCCTGTCAGATTTCTATGATCAAGAACAGGGTGTCCCACAGGGTAGTATTCTTTCAACTACGCTATTTAACATCAAAATAAACAATATTGTACAATGTTTGGACGACAAAACTGATTGTTCATTGTATGTTGATGATTTTTGTATATGTTACCGTTCAAAAAATATGAAAACAATTGAACGAAAGTTACAACAAAATTTAAAAAGAATAGAAGAATGGACTGATAAAAATGGTTTCAAGTTCTCCAAGTCGAAAACGCAGTGTGTTCATTTTTGTAAACTACGGAAGAAACACGAACATCCTTCCCTGTTTTTATACGGATCACAAATTCCTGTTGTTGAAGAAGCCAAATTTCTTGGGGTCATATTTGATCAAAAGTTATCTTTTATTCCACATATTAAATATCTTAAAGCGAAATGCTTAAAAGCTTTGAATCTTTTGAAAGTTTTAGCTCATACAAGTTGGGGAGCAGATCGGTATACTTTATTACATCTTTACCGTTCTTTAATAAGATCTAAATTAGATTATGGGTCTGTTGTTTATGGTTCTGCCAGAAAGTCCTATTTAAAATCCTTGGATACTATCCATCACCAAGGCCTTCGTCTGGCCATGGGAGCCTTCCGTACTTCTCCCGTATTAAGCCTTTATGTAGAAGCAGGTGAACCATCTTTAACCTCGCGCAGAGAGAAACTTTCTCTTCAGTATGCTATCAGACTTGCTGCAAATCCATCTAACCCGGCATCCAAAATTTCATTTCCACCTCAATTTGTAGATAAGTATGAAACAAAACCCACAGCAATCAAACCTTTTGGATTACGTGTTTTACCACTGCTGGAAAATTCAGGTATCGACCTTAAAAATATTCAAAAACATGAAACCGCCGAAGTTCCATCTTGGTGTATTAAACAACCTTCTATTCTGTTCGACTTACATGATGGAAAAAAATCCGAATCAAATCCAATACTTCTCCAACAAAACTTTCAGGTACTGCAGTCACGTTACAATGATTACCAGCAAGTCTATACTGATGGTTCCAAAGAAGGAGATAAAGTTGGCTGTGCGTATGTTTCTAAAGATACGCACAAAACCATGCGCCTTCCAGATGGTTCATCTATTTTTACAGCTGAAGCCAAAGCAATAGACCTAGCTTTAGATTTTATCAGTTCTTCAACAATTCAAAAAGCAATTATATTTTCGGATTCACTTTCTGTGCTTAAGGCTTTAGACCATTCATCATCTAAAAATCCTCAAATTCAAAAATTGATCGAAAAACATCATGAAATTTCTAAAACACACCAAATCTTGTTTTGTTGGCTTCCGAGCCATATTGGCATTGTCGGCAATGAATATGCTGACAAGAAAGCAAAGGAATCGCTCAATCTTGATCCATCTGTTTTTAAAATTCCTTTTAACAATTTTAAACCATTTATCGACAGATACATCTTGTCGGAATGGCAAGGCGAATGGGACCGTGCAATAAATAACAAACTCCATGCCATTAAACCTGTCGTTAGTACAAAATGCTCTCCTCCACAGTTTTCCAGAAAAGAGGACGTAGTATTAACACGACTGCGCATCGGCCATACTCGAGTTACTCATTCTTGTGTTTTTGGTGGTGATGGTCAGCCTTCTTGTGTAGGTTGTGATCAGCCGTTCACTGTGAAACATATCTTAATTGACTGTGTTGACTTTTCACCCTCACGTATTTTATATTTCAAAGCTGACACTTTGCAACAACTGTTTCGAGATGTACCTGTTGATAATATTATTTTATTCTTAAAAGAAATTGGACTTTTTCATAAGATTTAATAACTGTTTCAGATTTTTATACATTATCATTCTGACATGTTACTTTTAATATCGTCATAATTATTCATGCCGTTTAACAATTAACCGTTTGACGCTTATGACCCACAAAGAGGGTTGACACGTCGTTAAACACGAAATCATCATCATCATCATGTGAAGCGTAATAGGGATTAAAGTGATGCCCTTTGTCTGTCTGTCTGTAAGACTTTCTTGTCCGCTCCATATCTCCTAAACCCTTTGATAGAATCTCATTAAACTTTTGTCAGTTGTTCACCTCAATGAGACGGAGTCTCGTGCGCAAAGCCCAGGTCCGTACCTCAAAGGTCAAGGTCATACTTAGAGGTTAAGGTCAAAAATGTGCTTTGTCGTGTCTGATCAATAACTTTCTTAATCCTGGATAGATTTGAATATTACTTGGCAGAAATGTTCACCTCAATGAGACGGAGTATCGCGCGCAAGACCCAAGGTCCGTACCTCAAAGGTCAAGGTCATACTTAGATGTTAGAAGTCGAGAATGAGTTTTGTCGTGTCCGATCAATAACTTTCTTATTCTTGGATGGATTTGAATATTACTTAGCAAAAAATTTCACCTCAATGAGATGAAGTGTCGCGCGCAAGACCCAGGTGCGTACCTCGAAGGTCAAGGTCATAGTTAGAGGTTAAAGGTCAAAAAATGGATTTTGTCATGTTTGATCAATAACTTTCTTATTCCTGTATGGATTTGAATATTGCTTCACAGAAATGTTCGCCTCAATGAGACAAAGTGCCGCGCGCAAGACCCAGGTCTGTACCTCAAAGGTCAAGGTCATACTTAGAGGTTTAAGGTCAGAAAATGGGTTTTCTTGTGTTTGTTCAATAGCTTCCTTATTCCTGGATAGATTTAAATATTACTTGGCAGAAATGTTAATTATAATGAGGCGGTGTGTTGCGCCTAAGACTCAGGTCCAAACCTCAAAGGTCAAGGTCATACTTAGAGGTGGAAGGTCATAAAAGCGTCTTTTTATTATCTTTCTTATTCCTGGATTGATTTTATAATTATTTTACAGTTATGTTAATCATCATGGGATGATGTGTTGAGCGCAAAACACAGGTTGGTTTCTGAAAGGCCAAGGTCACACTTAGAGATCAGGTGGAAAAAGGGTCTTTTTGGGGTGTTTTACCAATAACTTTCTTACTCCTTGATGGATTTTAAAATTACTTTGCAGAAATGTTAACCATCATAAGGTTGATAATTCAAGGTCATGGTGAAAGTCACAGGGTTAAACTGTGTTGCTGAAGGCAGTGGATGTTTATGGCTGTCCCTCAGACGGCATTCTTGTTCTTACAAGAAGGCATTTTTATTGCAGTAAAATCCACTGCCTTTACAAACACCTTGTTGGCTGTCAGAACTTGTCAGTTTCTTTGAGGTCATGTATGCGTATGATCACTAAATGTGGATTAAATTAAGCAGATTAAGGATGCTAATAAAAATCAAAGATAAAACATATCAGTACCTTTTAACATAACATGTTCTAACTGACAGTATTTTTAGCTCACCTGACCGAAGGTCATGGTGAGCTTTTGTGGCCGTAAGATGTCCGTCGTCGTCGTCCGTCGTCCGTGCGTAAACTTTTTCTTGTGAACAAACTAGAGGTCACAGTTTTGGTCCAATCATCGTCAAACTTGCTCAGAATGATCATCATGCCAATATCTCGGTCAAGTTCGAATATGGGTCATGTCGGGTCAAAAAGTAGGTCAGTAGGTCAAATCATAGAAAAACCTTATGAACACTCTAGAAGCCACAGTTTTGGTCCAATCGTCATCAAACTTGCTCAGAATGATCATCATGATAATATCTGGGTCAAGTTTGAATATTGGTCTTGTCGGGTCAAAAAAGTAGGTCAGTAGGTCAAATCATAGAAAAACCTTGTGAACACTCTAGAGGCCACAATTTTAGTCCAATCATCATCAAACTTGCTCAGAATAATCATCATGATAATATCTGGGTCAAGTTCGAATATGGGTCATGTCGGTTCAAAAAGTAGGTCAGTAGGTCAAATCATAGAAAAACCTTGTGAACACACTAGAAGCCACAGTTTTGGTATAATCATCATCAAACTTGCTCGGAATGATCATCATGACAATATCTGGGTCAAGTTTGAATATGGGTCATGTCGGGTCAAAAAGTAGGTCAGTAGGTCAAATCATAGAAAAAGCTTGTGAACACTCTAGAGGCCACAGTTTTAGTCCAATCATCATCAAACTTACTCAGAATGATCATCATGATAATATCTGGGTCAAGTTAGAATATAGGTCATGTCGGGTCAAAAAGTAGGTCAGTAGGTCAAATCATAGAAAAAACCTTGTGAACACTCTAGAGACCACAGTTTTGGTCCAATCATTGTCAAACTTTCTCAGGATGATCATCATGATAATATGTCGGTCAAGTTTGAATATGGGTCATGTGGGATCAAAAAGTAGGTCAGTAGGTCAAATCATAGAAAAACCTTGTGAACACTCTAGAGGCCACAGTTTTGGTCCAATCATAGTCGAACTTGGCCAGAATGATCATCATGACAATATCTGGGGCAAGTTCGAATATGGGTCATGTTGGGTCAAAAAGTAGGTCAGTAGGTCAAATCATAGAAAAACCTTGTGAACACTCTAGAGGCCACAGTTTTCGTCCAATCATTGTCAAACTTGCTCAGAATGATCATCATGCCAATATCTCGGTTTTTCAGAAATGGGTCCTGTCGGGTCAAAAAGTAGGTCAGTAGGTCAAATCATTGAAAAAGCTTGTGAACACTCTGGGGGCCACAGTTTTGGTTCAGTCATCATCAAACCTGCTCAGAATGATCATTGTGACAATTTCTTGGTGAATTTTGAATATGGGTCATGCTGGGTCAAAAAGGAGGTCAGTACGTCAAATCATAGAAAAACTTTGTGGACACTCTAGTGGCCACAGGTTTGGTTTGATCATCATCAGATTTGCTCAGAATGATATTCATGACAATATCTTGGTCAAGTTTGAATAAGATTCATGTCGAGTCCAAAAGTAGGTCAGTAGGTCAATCATAGAAAAACCTTATGAACACTCAAGTTTTTTTTATCATAACTTTAGAACCATTTGAGATAGAGCCTTTATACTTAGCATGTGGGTTCCTTGTGACATTGCCTTCCCATTGATGCAAACAATTTTGACCTGTGACCTTGACCCCTGACATTTTGATCTACATACCATAACTTTTTAACCGTTTGAGATAGAGCCTTCATATTTGACATGTAGGTTCCATGTGACATTGCCTTTCCACTCATACAATGTTGACCTTTGATCTTGACCCTGGAAATTTGACCTACTAATCATGACTTATTAATTGTTTAAGATAGAGCCTTCATATTTGGCATGTAGGTTACTTGTGACATTGCCTTTCCTCTCATACAAAAAAATTTGATGTGACCTTGACCCTGGACCTTTGACCTACATATCATAGCTTTTTAACCATTTGAGATAGAGCCTTCATATTTGGCATGTAGTTTCATTGTAACATTGCCTTACCACTCATACAAAAAAAATTTCCTGTGGCTTTGACCTGTGACCATTGACCTACTTTATTATAACTTTCTAACTGTTTGAGATAGCACCTACATTTTTGGCATGTAGGTTCCTTGTGACATTGCCTCTCCACTCGTACAAAACAATTTTGACCTGTGACCTTGACCCTGGACCTTTGACCTACTTTATCATAAAGTTTTAACCATTTGACATAGAGCCTATATATTTGGCATGTAGATTCCTTGTGACATTGCCTTTCCACTGATACAAAAAAATTTGACCTATGACTTAGACAACTTTCTAACTGTTTTAGGTAGAGCTTTCATATTTGACATGTGGATTGCTTGTGACATTGCCTTCCAACTAGTACATAAAATTTTGACCTGTGACTTGACCCTTGCCCTGTGATCTACTTTGTTATAACTTCTTAACCATTTGTGATAGAGCCTTTTTATTTGGCATGTTTTGATTGGCTGATTCATGTCTAAGGGTTAAATGAAATTAAAATGTATACTAATGTGACAGACTTGAATCATACATGATCCCCAATATTGATATAGCACTGGATTCTTTCTTTGTGACTTTGTTTCTGTTATTGGTCTGAAAATTTGCCTTTGCGCAACTTAGTCAAAGCGCGGCTTCCGGTGAACTATCGTATCTGGCGACAGGTCTTATATAAAATAACCTTGTGAACACTTTAGAGACCAGGGTTTTGGTCCAATCATCATCAAACTTGCTCAGAATAATTGTCATGGCAATATCTTGATCAAGTTCGAAAATGGGACCTGTCCAGTCAAAGTGTAGGTTAGTGGGTCAAATCATAGAAAAACCTTGTGAATTAACGTTCTTGTTTGGTATGGCTTTCAAAGTGTTGGGATCAAGGTTAAGGTTCTTGTTGCTGTCTTTAGAAAAAAAACTTCTTAACACTAGCTCCAGCATTTACTGATGGATTTTAATAGATTTACCTAAACATATAACCTTCTTAATCTTGCAGTTTGGATCAGGTGAGCGATCTAGGGCCATCATGGCCCTCTTGTTGCATATATATGGGGCTTTATAGCTGTTTCTTGTATTGGTGTTGGATTTTCAGATGTGTGCTGAGAGACAACTGTTCTTCACTACTGCGTTGCAGATGCTAAATGCAGCAGCGAGGACCAGCTTTGGTACGCTGCGAATTGAAATGGGCAAGCTGTCTGGCGCTATTGATCAATATGCTATTCCAGAACCTGGGACAGATACATTTGGGGTTGGGAGAGTTGACCATATGGCCTCGCAATTTGTACCTGAGGACATCCCTGAGGACTTTATACCTCTGTGTGCGACACCAAATGGGAATTGTTTGTTTAATGCAGTTAGTATTTTGTTAGTTGGTGACGAAAGTCTATCTACAGAACTAAGGTTGAGATGTGCAGTTTGTTTAATGCAGCTTGAAACTACTTTCACTGGAAAAAATGACCCATTAGTGTCTCAATTAATTCAAGAACAGATAGTTTTATACAACCCATTTGCAATTAGGGATTATAGGTTAACCCCTTCAAAGGTTACAGCCAGTGACATAACAATGGTTTTGCATGATGAAATAATTTCTACTTTGGAGAATTCCTCTTGGTCTAGTATGTGGCAAATCCAGTCTTTAAGTACAGCTCTTGGTATGTCCTTCCTATCTGTTTACCCGAATGAAAATCTGAACATTAGGAGATTGTTTCACAAACTTGTTACACCATTATTGCCATATGGGTCAAATATCCCTGTTTTGCCCATAATGTGGTCCGGCTATAGAAATCAAAATGGTAATTTCCAGCCAAATCACTTTGTTCCACTTGTGCATAGAAGCAGGCTTTGCTCTTCATTTCTAGCCCAAGACCAGACAGCAGAACAGAGCAACCATGCCACAATCTCCTATGCTCAAAAAGGTGATGGGCACCAGCAGACCAGCTTAGGGTTTATTGCAGTTAGTCCGAAAAATCCAACTTCTGGGCAGCAAGAGTTTACTTGCATTGGGTCATTGCCTTATGCACACTGTGCGCATTGTGGGCAGCTGATACTTTCCAAGGACCCCAAAAAAATCACAAAATCTGGAATTCAGCAATACACATGTGCTTTCTGTGCACGTCACTCTGGGAATGAAAGCCCTTTAAGCTCTAAACATATGTTCCCTGGGTTAACCCCAAATGAACTGAAGAACCTCAATAGCACTGAGATACACATGATTTCGCAAGTACACCCATATTTAAAACTAGCAAAGCTTCCTGTGGGTGGGCAATATGCCCAAAAAGGCCAGTGTATAAACATTCCTGTTCCGTCCCAGGACATGTGTAAGCTTCTCCCAAGGGTCCCTGCTGAAAACCCTTATGTTAATATAACATCTGCCAACAGTACAGCAGAGCACATTGTGAATGTTTCTCGTATTTACAGTGCACTTCTGTGGTTGCAAAAAAACAACCACTTGTACTATGATATAACACTACATGACATAGCGTCGTTTGGGGGTGTTTTGTCAGAGCAGCAAGCGTGTCCAAGCCAGCAAAGTGAAGTGCCTGCTACAGATGAAAAAGCACTGCAGCAGCTTTCTGTTATTCCAGCTGATTACACAGTTCCTAAAAAGAAATCTAAGAGTTCTGATATTCCATGTGTAAAGTTACCATTCCTTACAAACTCCCCTCTAAACATATTTTCGCATCTTCATGCTGAAGAGCTTGCATTCCCGACCCTTTTCCCTATGGGTACTAGTGGCTTCAAAAGTCATGTGGATCATATTACCCCCAAACAATACTTTACTTGTCGTGTTCTGAACGAAGACAAAAGATGGAGCTCTAGCCCTGAGTACTTATTCTGGGCTCTGAATGTTTATGAGCAACACCAACTGCAGTCCTGCATATCGGTGGCAGTGAGGATTGGTAAAAAACAGCCACCTTTAGAAGCACAGCATGTGCTTCAAAATTCCTACAGTCAGCATGTGCAAGAAGATTACAGGTTTATGAAGGGTATGAAAGGCACTGCTGCATATTGGCGGAATCAATTGCATGACTTGTTGTCAAAAATTCAAATGTTGGGGCCGCCAACTTTTTTTGTGTCACTGAGCTGTAATGACAGAGTCTGGGTTGAGTTGTACAGGTTCATTGACAGTACATTGACAGAAGAGGCTATTAAAGTTCTCTCTTCAGGTGCAAAGGCGCAACTACTACGCAGCAACCCAGTGAAGAGTGCCATTTACTTCACAAAAAAGTGGGAGTTGTTTCTACAAAAAATCATAAAAGGCCCGTTAAAGCCTCTTGGCAGTGTTCTTGATCACTTTGCCAGGGTTGAATTCCAGAACAGGGGAAGTCCTCATATACATGCATTTTTTTGGGTTGCAAATGCACCAGACATGGAAACAGTGGAAGGCCGTAAACATGCACCAGCTTTCATAGATAGGTATATTTGCGCCCAGCTTCCTGGAAAAGATGATCCTCTTTATCACCAAGTCAGTACGCTTCAAACTCATACCCACACACAAACATGCTACAAAAAGAACAGCAAAACACATTGTCGCTTTGACTTCCCACGTGCACAATCCGCTAAAACGGTAGTGCAACTGACAAACATTTCATCAACTACTGGACGTTTTTATAAGTTGGCCCGCTCACAGGATAGTATTTGGGTTAATCCATACAATATTACAATCCTCCAAAAGTGGAATGCTAACATGGATATTCAAGTGGTTGGGTGCAAATATGCTGCTGCATCATATGTCTGTACCTATGTTTGCAAGAACGAGCCAGAAACAGTGAAAAAAGCACTTGCCAGTACAATTGCTAAGCTGCCTATCAATGCAACTGTTCGCAAGAAACTGTCAAAGATTGGAAATGTTCTTTTGACCCAAAGGTTAATTAGTGCACAAGAAGCTGCTTTCAGACTTCTGAGTTTACCAATGGTTTATTCCTCGCGCGAGACAATCTTTGTAAATTCTCATCCTCCGCATGAGCACTTCAAGATATTAAAACCCAAGCATATCTTGAGGGAAATGGATCCAGATGATACTGATGTTTATAGCCAAGGCTTGCATGAAGTTTACATGAGGAGGCCCAAATGTGATCCCTTTGAAGATATGTCTCTGGTGCGATTTGCCACTTGCTACTGTTTACTAGCGAAGACAGAGAAAATAGTAACAACCAACAAAAATGCACTTGCACGCTACAGGTTGGACGGCAAGCCGCTGCAATGGATAAGAGAGAAACGTGTGCAATCCTGCTTCAGAACTTCCATGCCAAACATAGCAGCAGATGCTGAAAAGTACTTTGCCTGTATCCTGACTTTGTTCCTCCCTTGGCGTGATCACGCTGATGTAAAATCACCGTTTCAGACGTATGAGGATGCCTTCGAAAAAAAAAAAAGATAGAATGGAGCAGTCCCTGAAATACTTCAATTACCATGAGAAGCTTGTGAAAGCTGTGCAGCAAATACAAAATTTGAGAGAAGAACAAGAACATGACCTCCATTGTGTAATCACACCAAATTTCATGGCTTCAAGTGCCAGTGAACAACCTGTTGAATTCCTTTCTTCTGCATTTGCTTTCACTGAGGTGGGTGATGCTGAAGAGCTGCATCCGACCAAGCAAGAAACATTTACATCTAATGAATTCAGGGCTTTAGCAATATATACCATGACAGATGCGGAATATGCTCAGAATTTTGCTCAATGCAACAAAGAGCAAAAGGATATCCTTTCTTACGTTACCTCCAGACTTACACAGCCAGATATGTCTCCGCTGCATTTATTTATCACTGGTGGTGCTGGGAGCGGCAAATCTTTCCTTCTGAAATTGCTCCGAGAGCATCTTTTGCGACAGAACACAACAAATAACCCTAATGTTCTTGTTGCTGCCCCTACAGGCGTTGCAGCATTCAACATCAAGGCTTGGACCCTTCATCGTCTGTTGCATTTGGATGTGCAGAAAAAAAACCAGGCACATTACAACAGACTGTCGGCTAGAGTACTTGAGAGGATGAGGAATCTTTTCATAGACACTAGAATGTTAATAATTATTGATGAGATAAGTATGGTTAGTGTGAACACATTGCTCCATATTCATCTCAGGCTCACTGAAATTATGGATACTAGTGGCCATCCTGACATTTTTTTTGGGAATTTGCATATTATTGCTTTTGGTGATTTGTATCAACTCAGACCAGTTTATGGCAGTGCTGTTTACGCTGACCACCCGTGTATGGCATCCACTCACTTGTGGAAGGATCTTTTTTATTGTGTTGAGTTAACACAAAATGTAAGGCAAAAAGGAGACCAGCTTTATGCTGAATTACTCAACAGAGTAAGAACTGGCCAACACTCTCAAGCAGATATAAAAAAACTCAGCAGTAGGTGCATAAAACAACCAGGGCCAGCTATCCAGCATATTTATCCTACAAAACGGCTTTGCAGGTTGCACAATGACAGGACCTTGCGGGCCAAATCTTTAATAGATTCACCCTTGCACGAGCTCCTTGCTATTGATGAAGGTCCTGTTGATGATATTGCAGATGATGAGTCTTTGTGTGCTGGCATCCCAAAAAGCATAACACTTTGTGTTGGTGCCCAAGTTATGCTGCTTCGTAATATTGAAACCAAAACGGGCCTGGTAAACGGTGCTCAGGGCACTTTGGTGAAGTTTAATTGGCGTAATGGCAAAGATCAGCGATATGCTGGTGAACTACCTACTTCAGTTGAAATTAAATTTTTTGACCCAACTGTAGGTGCTGTTTTTGAGGAGAATGAGCATACCCCAATAACTATTTTACCTGTCACTGTTACATTCTTTACACAGACTAAATCAACAGTTACAAGAACACAATTTCCATTTAAAGTCTCATATGCTGTAACTGTTCATAAGGTGCAAGGCTTAACTTTAACAGAGGCTGCCATTGATATAGGTCCCGAAGTTTTTACATCAGGTATGGCATATGTCGCATTGAGCAGGGTTTCCTCTTTGAAAGGTTTATCGATTATAAACCTCCATCCTGAGCGCATATATGCTTCTGAAAAAACCATAATAGAGATGGAACGTTTGTCAGAACGTAAACTATTTTAGATTCCTCCGCTTCTAACATCCCATGTTAGGGTGGTTAATGTGATTAGGCTTTTGGGCCAGTCATCATCAAATCTTGTATAAGGCTATCATGTCATCTATTCTAGAACAAGTTTGCGCATAGGCCTTGTCAGGTCTGGATGTAGGTAGATATTTCATATCTTGTAGGGCAAGAGTTCAAAATTGAATTATGGTAGGTTAACAGTGATGACCAGTAAAAGGAAGACTGTGTTTATACTCCCATGTTTTAAATATTACTTGCCCAAGGTCAATCATATCTTAAGAGGGCAGAACAGGTCTATCTTTAGGCCTCTTGGTTTTGGTTTTTCTTTTGCTCTTATATCAAGGCAATCTTTTTGCGAGTGTGTTGTTAATTACTGTGATTCAAAATACTGTATCTGCCTCAATTGGTGTAAAGCTCCATTATAGAAACATGGCCACTATTTAGGGGGAGGGAAATGTATGAACACCCTCTATGCAGTTGCCCCTGCCTTGTGTTCCTTACAGGACACATCTCAAACCTAACTGTGCTTCACACACCCAATGCAGTATTGTTGGCATGCATCACCTCAGCGCCTATTGTTTTAGTGTCAAGGTGCAGGCTTACTAAGCCCGTTTTCCATCGCGCGAAGTACACAGTCCCCAATTACAGCTGATTCTGTATATGTAGTTTTTTGTTATCCGTTTGCTGTGATAAGAAGGCTATCGCATGCCATAAATGCCCATTTCTTATTTTTTTTTACCATGTGAGTTGAAGATGGTCATCCTGCGTTTTTATATGAAGAAAAGTTTCATATTTTTGTTATACTTTTTAATAAATATCTAGTCTGCTTTTCCCATGCATTTTTTAGCCTTTATCCTGCTGCATATTCAATTTGACTGCACCCATTTCTGTTTTTTTTTAACCAATATGCTTGCTTAATGGAATTTTATTGCTACAGATCCATAAGCTGAATGTCAAACAGTGTAGAGCCTGCCTTTACGGGCCTCCGTGGCCTAATGGATAAGAGCGCTGACTCTCAGTCATTAGGTCTCTCACCACCGTGTGTTCGAGCCTCGCTCAAGCCACATGTAAGACGCCAAGTTCTGCAACCGAAGGTCAGGTGGTTTTCCTCCGGGTACTCCGGTTTTCGCCCACCTATGATTAACGATCGACTGGATATGAGTGAAATAATCTTGAAAGGGCCATAAAACCCAAACCAAAAAAAAAAAAAAGAGCCTGCCTGGATGGCTACTTCAAAATCCATCTGATCTAGATCTACACTGTTCTTGCCAAAAAAAGGTTGTCATAGGCAGCAGGAAAAGGGTTGAAATAAGACTTTTTTGGTAGAATTTGTTGCTTGCTAAAGCCTTAAGTGCTCTTGTTGTTTTTATTCTGCACCAAAGCAAGGGCTACACCTACATGGTTAGTTGCGGGCTGGCCTCATGCAAAAATGCCTCGGCTTACAGCACTTAGTCCGATCAGATTGGGGGACTGCCAGAAGACTAAATGTGTTGTATAGGTCATACCAACTGAAGTATTCTATTTTTTGCAGCAGGTGGCACCTTCTTATATAAAAAAACATATATATATATGTTCTGTGCAAAGTAGGAATCGGTACAATTCCGGAATTGTCCTGCGCAAAGTAAAAAAAAATTCTCACTTTGTTGCGCAAAGTGAGAATTCCTACCTTGCGCAAGACAATTCCGGAATTGTCCCTGCGCAAAGTAAGAATCGGGACAAAGTAGGAATTATTAACATTTATAATTTACTGTTACTTTTATAAAAGTATAGATGCGAATTCTAAAGAAGTTAATATATTCAAATACTCGTAACTTATAAGCAGAATAACATCACGCTAACATGCCCATATAGTTTTGACCCCTTGAAACCCACTTTTTTATAGTACATGTAAAGCAGTGGGATATAGAGGTATACAGTGTTCATTGTATTTCTGTTCAGAAACACGGGCTGCGGGTACTCGTTAGGGCCGCCTAGTTTGTACCTACAATCTATCTTTTGCGAAGAAATAAGAAAAAAAAATCTCAGGCAATATAAGTTTCAATGTATTTGAATAGAAGTGTTTTCGTTATGAACATGCATTTTAAGACCATATTTGGTCTTAAGATATATGGAAGTCATTGAGCCAAAATAGATGTCACTTGTAATTGACACTGAGCGTTATGCATGGTTCATGCATGTTTAACTTTTCGACCAGACATAGTCGCGGGTTCGATCCCGGACAGATTGGACAACATGCTTTCTTCATTCTTTTATCGAAACCTTCTATCTGGTTTGAATGATTCTTACTTTGTCCAAATAATTCCTACTTTGCGCAGAGAAATTTACCTTTACAAATAATCGATAAGATCACACCCAACCCCTTGCGCAATTCTAGAATTGAACCGGTACAATTCCGGAATTGTTGCGCAAAGTGAGAATTCCTACTTTGCGCAGGACAATTCCGGAATTGTACCGATTCTCACTTTGCGCAGAACATATATATACCCTGTATTCATGTCTCATTACCGGTATATCGTCGTTTGGTGCAATAACAATGTAACTGACATTTTTTGCTGAAAAATGTTTTTTGCAAAAAAAAAATGGGTGCCTTAGGGTTCAATACATTTGAATATAAGTACCACAGCTGGAATTCTGCTTACAACATGTTTTATTTCAGCTTTTTGGCTTTTTTTTCCAGACTAACTGTTTTTTGCTCTTGACATTCTGTATAGAAGTTACCACAGAAAAACAGTATGTACGCTTACATTGTTTTTGCATCAAGTCAGGTGAGCATACCCGGCCCTCTTGTTATATGTATTGTATTTACTCTATGCTCTTGCACATGAGGATTTGCCTTTTTTTTTGTTGTTGATATGTAATTACATTGCTGTGGGAGTACACAGGTTATTGTTTTATCTTGTTTCTGTGATGTGAGTTATACATAGGGTAAACACATACTTGTAATAGCGCATTAATTTAGTTTTGTTGGCCAGTAGTAAGGGCTTGCCATTTCTTGTCTGGTGTATGTCTAGCAGATGTTGTATTTAGTCATTTTAAGCCCTGGTCTGGGAAATCTAGGTCTATATCTGCCCTGACAAAGCTTTTGGCCTTGCATTTGCCCTACTTACAGGGAAAAGTTTGCATAGGACGTAGCATTTGGTTTATTGGGATACAAAAAAAACATCTTTGTCCCTTACGCAGGCTTTATATCCATGCAAAAAACGAAAATTTGTGCCAAGAGCTTGCCATACTAGGGGGAAATAAAAAAATTAGCTTGTGGCTTTGGGTCTGGCTAGCTTTGCAGGAAAAAAATGGCAATGTCTGAGTACGTGTTTGCATAATCCGCAAGATGCGTATTTTGGCTAAATGTTATTGTTAGAATATTATGCTGTTTTTTCTTGTTGCGTCACAGCCTTCATATGGCACTGCTATCCGCTGCTTTGACACTGTTCCAGGGCTATACAAGCGATTTGCACTGGTGAACCCAAAAAACCTATAATGCATTAATTAAATGTTGCATAGTAATGTGAGCAGTTTCTGGTCTGGGCTGAGTAGTGATGTTATACAGAAGGTTGTGCTGTATGCAATATACCAATACCATCTGATATGAAGTTTTGTATGTATATATATATGCATGTTCGCTTTCAAGTTGGTTTATGTTTTGTATGCTTTTCTTTAATGTTATGTGGCTTTGTATATGGCATATTCTCCTGGAATGCCAATTTTTATTTGTACGCATATAGTTATGCAAACAGTTTCCGGTCTCAGCTGATATCTGTGGTGTTATACAAAGGTTGCACTGTGCGCAATATACCAATACTGTCAGGTGTGTTGTAGTATTGTTTGTACTTATATGCATGTTCACTTTCAAGTTTGTTTATGTTTTGTATGCTTTCCTTTAGTGATGTGGCTTTGTATATGGCATATTCCCCTGGAGTGCCAAATTTTTATTATGGCCCCCGCATCGGCGATGCCAGGGGCATATAGTTTTTCGGTTTTTCCGTACGTGTGTACATATGTCTGTACGTGCATATCTACGTACATCCGTACGTCTTCCTGTAACCTCAGGTTAAGGTTTTTGTAACAGGTTTTTGAAATTCCTAGAAGTCATATTTTCCAAACCATTTGATGGAATCAATTCATATTTAATATGATGATAGATATAGGTCCAAAGTTTAATTTGGTGATAACCCCATCCATGCCAATGACCATAAGGTCAAGGTCACAGGCTTAGCAATTTTGTTTTTTAAAGGCTCGGGTTAAGGTATTTGTAACAGGTACAAACTGACTTTTATGATGACTTTGGTTCATACTTGGTATTGTAATAGATATACATCTAGTTTATACACCAATGCCCCCTACAATGCTAATGTCGTCAAGGTCATGCACTTAGAAATGTTTAATTTTAAAGACTCAGGTTAAGGTATTTATAACAGGTAGAAACAGATTTTTACAGTGTCTTTGGGTACATATTTGACATAATAATACATATAGATCCAAAGTTTGATTCGCCAATGCCCCCACCGATGCGGCCATGCCAATGTCTTCAAGGTCAAGGTCATGGACTTAAAAACTTTTAATGTTAAAGGCTCAGGTTAAGTAATAAGTTATACTAGATTTCCTTTATGTTAATTGTTTGAAGACACAATGGGTTGCACGTCAACCAGCTATGTGACATTGCTTCAAGTGTAAAGGGGTCAAGGTCATGGTAACCCACATTTCACAGTCCAATGATTTTGCCTTATACCTTGAATACTATTTGATGGGGAAATGTTATACCTGGTATATAGGTTCCATGTGACCTGACAATTGACCTTGGAATAAATCTAGGTCAATGTGACCTATATTTCATGGTCCAGTGATTTTCTCTTATATCTTGAATACTATTTGGTTGGGAAATGATATACCTGGTATTTTAGTTTCATGTAACCCCATGGTTGGCCTGGAAATAAATTGAGGTCAGTGTTGCCTATACTTCATGGTATGGTGATTTTGCCTTATATCTTAAATCCTATTTGAAAGAGGTAATTCATACCGGGTATATAAGTTCCATATGACCTGATGATTGACCTCGAAATAAACCTAGGTCAGTTTGACCTATATTTCACAGTCCTGTGATTCTGCCTTATATCTTGAATACTATTTGATGGAGAAATGTTATACCTGGTATGTTAGTTTTCATGTGACCCAATCATTGACCTTTGAGTAAATTGAGGTCAGTTTAACCTATATTACATGGTTCAGTGATTTTGCCTTATATCTAGAATACTATTTGATGGGGAAATAATATTCCAGGTATATTTGTTCAATGTGATCCCATGATTGACCTCAAAATAAATCAAGGCCATTGTGGCCTATATTTCATGCTCCAGTGATTTTGCCTTATATCTTGAATACTTTTTGATGGAGAAATGTCAAACCAGTTATATTAGTTCCATGTGACCCCATGATTGACCTCGAAATAAATCTAGGTCAGTGTGACCTATATTTCATGGTTCAGTGATTTTGCTTTATATATTGAATACCAATTGATGGAGAAACATCATACCTTGATGATTAGTTCTGTGTGACTAAATAATTGACCTGGAAATAAATCTAGGTCAGTGTGACTTGTATTTCATGGTCCAGTGATTTTGCCTTATATCTTGAATACTCATTGATAGAGAAACCTTATATCTGGATTATTACTTCCATATGGCCCCATGATTGACTTCGAAATATATCTAGGTCAATGTGACCTGTATTTCATGGTTCAGTGATTGAAGTGTGAAGCAGGTGAGCTATGCTGTCATGTTACATTTGGCCCCTGGCATGGGCATCTGTGTCGTGTTGACACATTTCTAGTTTGTATACGTTTAGTAATGCAAACAGTTTCTGGTCCGAGCTAATATCAGTGGTGTTATACAAAGGTTGTGCTATATGCAATATACCAATACTGTCAGGTGTGGTTTAGTCTTCTATGTATTTATATGCAAGTTCGCTTTCAGTTTGGTTTATGTTTTGTATGCTTTTTCTTCAATGTTATGTCGCTTTGTATATGGCATATTCTGAAGTGCCAATTTTAATTTGTATACATGCTTATGTCGTTGTGTTAAACAACCATTAAGGCTCCAATTCTATCACAAGTAGGGTTTAGGGAATCTCCATAATTATCTCGGTGTTTCAGTGTATAAGGTGATCGCTAATGTAATGATATATACACATTTGGCAACGCCTATGTATAACATGTAACTACATGTTATACTTTTTCTTGTTAGAATTTATTTCTCAGAACTGCAACTGGTGTATTATATGGTATCAAAGAGCTCATTCTTGATATTCAATAATATAAAGTACTGTTGCAAAACTGTGTCTGATATGTTCGTATTTGTGTGATTTCCTTGCTTCAAAGGAGTCCCTCTTAAAGTATTTTACATTTTTTTCTCAGGTTTATCATCATTATGGCCTCACCGATACATCTTAAAACTAGAGCCAGTGTTTATGAAACACAATGCCCCCAACTGCTTGACCCTAACACTGCTTGTCCCTAACAGTAATTGAGATATCTTGTTTTTATGTGGCTGTAATGCTGAAATTACACAAGAAAAGCTGTAGTTAATCATCTACTCATCATCCCTGACCAGTCTGTGAAGTTTCGGGGAAAAACCTAAAATAGTTTTTTAGATATCTTGCTTACAAACTTAAAACGCGAAAAATTTCAAAGGGCCATAACTCAAGAAAAAAATTTCGGATTTTTTTCAAAAGTTAATCAGTTCATCTACTCATCATCCCCAACCAGCCTGTAAAGTTTCAGGGCAATAGCTCAAACAATTTTTGAGATATCTTGCTTACAAGCTGAAAACACGAAAAAAATCAAAGGGCCATAACTCAAGAAAAAAAAATTGGATTTTTTTCAAAAGTTAATCAGTTCATCTACTCATCATACCCAACCAGTCTGTGAAGTTTTGGGGAAAAACCTCATATAGTTTTTGAGATACCTTGCTTACAAACTTAAAACGCGAAAAATTTCAAAGGGCCATAACTCAAGAAAAAAATATAGGATTTTTTTTCAACAGTTAATCAGTTCATCTACACATCATCCCAAACCAGCTTGTAAAGTTGCAGGGCAATCGCTCAAACAATTATTGAGATATCTTGCTTACAAGCTGAAAACACGAAAAAAATCTAAGGGCCATAACTCAAGAAAAAAAATCGGATTTTTTTCAAAAGTTGATCAGTTCATCTACTCATCATCCCCGACAAGTCTGTGAAGTTTCGGGGAAAAACCTCAAATAGTTTTTTAGATATCTTGCTTACAAACTTAAAACGCGAAAAATTTCAAAGGGCCATAACGCAAGAAAAAAATTTCGGATTTTTTTCAAAAGTTAATCAGTTCATCTACTCATCATCCCCAACCAGCATGTAAAGTTTCAGGGCAATAGCTCAAACAGTTTTTGAGATATCTTGCTTACAAGATTTCATAGTATTTTTGCAAAGGGGCATAACTCAAAAAAGGGGCATAATCCTGACGAGAAAAAAAACACGGGTCAATTATTTTTTCATGAGGAATCCATATATGAAATTTCAAAAACCTAGCACCCATGGTTCTAAAGTTATGCTATGCAGTAAAAAGTGGGACGGACGTAAGGACGGAAGGACGGAAGGACGCCAAAACGCGAAAAATTTCAAAGGGCCATAACTCAAGAAAAAAATTTCGGATTTTTTTCAAAAGTTAATCAGTTCATCTACTCATCATCCCCAACCAGCCTGTAAAGTTTCAGGGCAATAGCTCAAACAATTTTTGAGATATCTTGCTTACAAGCTGAAAACACGAAAAAAATCAAAGGGCCATAACTCAAGAAAAAAAAATTGGATTTTTTTCAAAAGTTAATCAGTTCATCTACTCATCATACCCAACCAGTCTGTGAAGTTTTGGGGAAAAACCTCATATAGTTTTTGAGATATCTTGCTTACAAACTTAAAACGCGAAAAATTTCAAAGGGCCATAACTGAAGAAAAAAATATAGGATTTTTTTTCAACAGTTAATCAGTTCATCTACACATCATCCCAAACCAGCTTGTAAAGTTGCAGGGCAATCGCTCAAACAATTATTGAGATATCTTGCTTACAAGCTGAAAACACGAAAAAAATCTAAGGGCCATAACTCAAGAAAAAAAATCGGATTTTTTTCAAAAGTTGATCAGTTCATCTACTCATCATCCCCGACAAGTCTGTGAAGTTTCGGGGAAAAACCTCAAATAGTTTTTTTAGATATCTTGCTTACAAACTTAAAACGCGAAAAATTTCAAAGGGCCATAACTCAAGAAAAAAATTTCGGATTTTTTTCAAAAGTTAATCAGTTCATCTACTCATCATCCCCAACCAGCATGTAAAGTTTCAGGGCAATAGCTCAAACAGTTTTTGAGATATCTTGCTTACAAGATTTCATAGTATTTTTTGCAAAGGGGCATAACTCAAAAAAGGGGCATAATCCTGACGAGAAAAAAAACACGGGTCAATTATTTTTTCATGAGGAATCCATATATGAAATTTCAAAAACCTAGCACCCATGGTTCTAAAGTTATGCTATGCAGTAAAAAGTGGGACGGACGTAAGGACGGAAGGACGGAAGGACGGACGGACGAACAGGGCAAAACCAATATGCCCCCACAACTTCTTCGAAGTTGGGGGCATAATCATTTAAATTAGTTAATTAGCATTTATATTACTAAAGAGTCTGATGATTTTAATTAAAACATGATTCATATGCCTATGATTGACACGCTTCATGATGTTTCATGTATAACATTTTTGTAGCAGGCTCTGTATTACTTAATGATAATGAATAAACCTTATTACAACTGACTTTATTTTTATTTACTATGCTTCCGCCATAGGCATCGCTGGATCATAAAGCCTTATTCACTGATGTTACATCCATACATGTGTACACCCATAGATATTTTTATCAAGGTTCTCTGGATTTCCATCTAGATTAGTGATTTCACAGTTTGCATTACTCTTCACGTGAGATTTTACCCCTATGATGCCCATATCATGGGATCATTCCCCAGTATGGGATAAAAAAACTAGGCTATGTTAAAAAGAGTCATGATTAGCTTTGATGATCTTTGCATGATGCTTTCTCTCTGATGTTGATGACATGATGTTTAGACCTGGCTTGGCTCTTTATGCAGTCGAATCCCCTGTGTCTTGCCTTGATGGTTGAACATGAGGTCAAAATCTAGAACTATATCTAGAACTATAATGTATTTTACATTTCCCATTTATTGCATAACTTGTGGAAAACTTACTTTCTTATATAATAACTCAGTGATTTTGCTTTATATCTTCACTGTTGCTTCATGGATTGTATGAAACTTGAAATATTAGTAAATTGGTATTTGAAATGACTAGAGTTGTAAATTCGGACACTAAGCTTCTGTTGTTAGCTGAAATTTATATGCATTTGATACCCAGTATCAGTATTCGATGTTGGTAATTCCAATTTGCATTACTATTGTTTATTTCACCGACTGTGAGGGCTTTCAGCCCTTTGATTTTAATAGTTCGTTCCGATATTTCGGCTTCGTTCCGGTATTTTTGTTTTGTAAGCTATTAAACACACCGCTACAAAATTTCTTTTCGATACTGCACAAGTCCAAGTATATTATTTTTATGCTAGAATCAGAAGTGATTTGGCTTTCGTATTTCACATGAGTATGCCTTTAGACAGTTTGTTTGATTTGAGGTTTAACGTCCGCGTCAACACTGTAAAGGTCATTTTGGAGACGTTGCTTCCAATTTCGTGGGACTTTTACCCGACATTGAGATGAAATGACATCTCAAGCCCTGTCGCCCAATGAAACCAATAGGGTTTATTAGCATGGACGGTCCGCCTCGCACCACACGTTTACACGTGTAACTGATAGCGAGCTACCATCTAAAGGTACAAGTCTGTTCCCCTCTACGGGGGACATAACAGTTGACCCCAAGGGGGTCGCTTAACTCTTAGGTAAAGTTAAGCTCAAGATACATAAGGCATCTGGGCCCAACGACATGAATGCCAGGGTATTTAAGGAATGTAATGCTGAAATCCCTCCTGTGTTTATCTTCAATGAATCTCTTGCCAAGCAAATGTTACCCCGGTCTATAAATTATTGACCTTATAGTGAAGTGATATTTCCGAATATTGTTTTATTCCTATTTGTTTGATGTTATTTGTTTAAATTGAATGTTGATTTTCTAACAATAAGACTGGCTGAACCCCCAGGTATTAGACTTCCTGCCTTACCGTGGCCCTGGGGGCTCAATTCGCACTGGGCACATTGCCGCTGTGGTCTCTGTGCCCACTGGGAAGAGCTAAAGGAAGTACCATCCGTTTGCCATGGGTGGCGTCCTGTAATCCGGAAAAAGGGATCCTGGAGGTTGAGGGTTACCTGAGGTGGTGGTGCTTCAGGTACCCAACACGCCTCTTTGACCTGGCTTTTCGGTGTAGACAGGTGGCCGTGCGGTATGGCACGGTCAATCGGCTGATCGCGCCGAGCCCTAGAGATACCGCTTTGCTTTCTCTTCAATTCTTTTTGTATCTTTCCTGATACCAACCATATACCCATTTACCTTAACCTTTTCTGTCTTTTTATCTCTAGAAGACGGTGGCTAAACGGATCAATCGTGTAGGCATTTTGTTTATAAGAGTATATCTAACGTGTATCTCTAACACCTGCGAGTTGGATAACCACTCCATTATGTTGTTCCTTGTAGGGCTCCACGGAGGGCGGAGAGCACTTGGGACGAAACTAGAATTTTTTCCTTATGCCTAATGGAAAAAAACATAACTGCAACCACGCACATAACCGCAACGCAACTAAACGTAAAAAAGACGAGGATTCATCCGAAACAGATGAACCCAGTCAGCAGTCAAGTCAGCAGTTTGAAACTCCAAAGCTCAACAATTTTCCACGCTTCTTGGTGATGACATCACACGATGATACACGCACGGTGTCAGATTTATCACCCTTTGTTATCGAAAAGAGTTTAGTGTCAATGCATCCAAAAAGTATCAAAAAACTGAAGTCAGGTGATCTCCTCTTGGAAGTCGAGAGAGAGCAGCAGGTCATAAACCTGCTTGGTACCACAAAGATGTTTGATCTCAACGTCAAAGTATCGTTGCACAAAACACTAAATTCATGTAAAGGTGTCATCCGCAGCCCAGAGCTACGTCCGTGCAACGATGCCGAGATTGTTGAGAATTTAAGAGATGAAGGCGTCATTGGTGTACGTAACATCCAAGTTCGTAGAAGTGGTGTATTAAAACCAACAAGTACCCACGTGTTGACATTTAATACACCAGTTCTGCCCAAGAAAATAAAAGTTGCATATCTATCTGTTAACGTAGAGGTGTATATACCAAACCCTCTCAGATGTTATCATTGTCAGGTTTTTGGTCACCACGAAAGCAGATGTCAGAAGAAACACCTCTGTCCAAATTGTGGTGAGGAAAAACATGTCGATAACCATCAAAACTGCAAGAATGAGGCAAATGCGTCAATTGTGGTGACAAGCATGCTGTTTTCTCTCGAGATTGTCCGGCATGGAAAAAAGAAAAAGAAATACTCTCTGTCAAATACCAAATGGGGATAACATTCCCAGAAGCGCGGAAAATTGTTGATGAGCGATACACAACACCAACCACAAGTAACCCCAGCATCACAAAGGGTGCTGGTGTAAAAGTTTCCAGCTCCGCAACACAGACTGCTGAATCATACATAGCTGAACTGAAAAAATCTGGTGCATGGAGTAAATCCACTCCAGCACCAAAAAGTTCAACCAGTTTGTCAAATGGCGCAATCCAGGCTGCTTCGGATCGGTCGACAGCGACCGTACCGAAGCCAGCGCCGCATGCAAAAGAGAAACTCGACTCCGGTCGAACTAATAAGGGATCAGAAGATCCGAAGAAACAACACTTGTCTCAAAAACAAACAGACAGACAACGTAAAATGGAAAGAGACAATATAAAATTCCAGAATAGATTCGGATCTTCAAGTGACAGTGATATGGAGTTCAATGAAACTCCATCATCACCAAGCGGCAATAACAGATCGAGGTCAGCAATACCACCAGCTGGTGGTAGCAGATCTATATCACCAATTGCAGCTCCAATATAGTTTCTAGTCTTAATCTATTCATAAAATGGAATTAAAACACAAAATAATACAATGGAATTGTCGAGGTCTTAAATCAAATTATAATGAAAAGTAGAAGTAAAACAAACATCAGGAATTGTTACAATTAACTTACTCCACCCATAAAAGACACCAAAGGGAAAGAAATACAAACATTAAGCGACCAGACCATAATGGAAACCTTAACAAAGGAAGGCCATAAGGACAGTTACTTTCCCACAAAATGGCCATATCGCCATCCAAAACCAAAAGACACAAGTGATACACACAGTAAGAAACAAACAACAACATAAATAAATCGCCACAGAAGAGCCGCCTTGGAACGGTCAGTGGAAGATTTCCACTGGGGGGCTTCAATCGATTTTACGTGGCCACAATCCTCGCCCTTACTTCCGTCGCGATTTAGACTAATAATTTGTTCAGTCCGCATGAACTCTTATTACTTATTTCGTTATTAAACCCATCGGTTTTTTGTTTGCAAGAAACTTTTTTAAAAACTAATGACAACATTGATGTCAGGGGTTACAATACATACAACTATATCTATTCTGATGGTAACAAACCAACTGGTGGCAGTTCAATTTTGTGAAATCATGTTTACCACAAAGAGAGATCAAATTAAAAACAGACCTACAAGCTGTAGCAGTATCGGTTTCTTTGGATAAAGAAACTACAATTTGCTCTCTATATATCCCGCCCTCATTTTCTTTAAAGCCCGAACACCTTGACTCATTGCTGAGTCAACTTCCATCGCCATATCTTTTAGTTGACGACTTCAAAGGTCACAATATTCTATGGGGCTGTAAAGATATCAATAACAGAGGAGCACTCGTCGAAGATTTTATTGCAAAAAACGATCTTTGCTTGATGAATGATATATCTTATACTTACCTTCACCCTGCGACAGGTCATTTGTCTTCTTTAAATCTCTCCTTGTGTCACCCATCTCTCTTCTTGGATTATGACGGGTCTGTTCATGATGATCAGTGCGGAAGTGATCACTTCCCTGTTATAATTGAGAGCGTAAACGAACCAGATGAGGACTGTAACCAGAAATGGAAATGAATAAAGCCGACTGGGAATTATTCCATAATTTATGTGAAGAAGTGTTATCAGTTGATCACTTAAATGAATCATCCGACATTGTTTCTGATTTCACAGATACATAAGTGTATCAAAACAATGCATACCAAAGACCTCCACAAATACTAAGAAAAGCAAGCCTTGGTTTAATAATGACTGTAAAGAAGCTATTCAAAAGCGCAAACAGGCTCTAAATAAGTTCTGCAAAAGTCCCACTTAAGAAAAGCCAAACGAAGTAAAAGTTTTTACAGCTAAAGCTCGGCGAACAATCCGAGCTTCCAAACGAAAGTCATGGAGGGAATATGTTTCAAAATTGAACTACAAAACCCCCATTAAAAAGATTTGGGATATGTTACGACAAATTTCAGGAAAAACAAAGCCCGCTTGTTTTACACATTTAAATACCGAATTTGACACAATAGCTTCAACAAAAAAAGATATTTCAGATACTCTTGGGAGCACATTCTTGAGAAATTCATCATCGCGTAATTATTCTGACTCTTTTAGAAATTTCAAAAAGGACCAAGAGAAAAGAAATATAAACTTTAAATCCCTTAATCACGAAGAATACAACAAACCTTTTAACTTATCCGAACTTGTTGAAGCCAATGAAAAATCACATATGGCAACCGGTCCCGATGAAATTCATTATCAGATGCTTAAGCATCTGCCAAAAAGTTCTCTTTCAACACTTTTAGATATCTTAAATGATATTTGGGAAACGGGGGTCTGTCCTGAGAGCTGGCGTGTAGCTACAGTTGTACCAATTCCGAAACCAGGAAAAGATCATGCAGAACCTACAAATTATCGTCCAATAGCTTTGACAAGTTGTTTGTGTAAAACATTGGAGAGAATGATAAACAAGAGATTAAACTGGTACTTAAAGTCCAACATCCTCATTTCAGAATATCAATCGGGTTTTCGTTCGGAACGTAGTACCAACGACAATTTAATAAGACTAGAAACATTTATACGAAATGCTTTTATTAACAAAGAACACGTAGTAGCTGTCTTTTTCGACTTGGAGAAAGCATACGATACAACATGGCGTTATGGAATATTGAAAGATCTCCATAACACTGGCTTAAGAGGAAAACTTCCCAGTTTTATTGAAAGCTTTTTAGGGGAGCGCATGTTTCAGGTGCGTGTGGGGTCTACCGTGTCAGATTTCTATGATCAAGAACAGGGTGTCCCACAGGGTAGTATTCTTTCAACTACACTATTTAACATCAAAATAAACAATATCGTACAATGTTTGGACGACAAAACTGATTGTTCCTTGTATGTTGACGATTTTTGTATATGGTACCGTTCGTAAAATATGAAAACAATTGAACGAAAGTTACAACAAAATCTAAAAAGAATAGAAGAATGGACTGATAAAAAATGGTTTCAAGTTCTCCATGTCGAAAACGCAGTGTGTTCATTTTTGTAAGCTACGGAAGAAACACGAACATCCTTGTTTTTATACGGATCACAAATTCCTGTTGTTGAAGAAGCCAAATTTCTTGGGGTCATACTCAGGTCGAACTAATAAGGGGTCGCAAGATCCGATCAAAAAACATCAATTGTCTCAAAGACAAACAGACAGACAACGTAAAATGGAAAGAGACAATATAAAATTTCAGAACAGATTCGGATCTTTGAGTGACAGTGATATGGAGTTGACTGAAACTCCATCATCACCAAGTGGCAATAACAGATCGAGGTCTGCCACACCACGAGCTGGTGGTAGCAGATCTATATCACCAATTGCACCTCCATAATAGTTTCTAGTCTTTAAATATCTCTCCTTAAAATGGATTTAAAACACAAAATAATACAATGGAATTGTCGAGGTCTTAAATCGAATTATAATGAACTCTTATTGCTTATTTCGCTACTAACCCCATCGGTGTTTTGTTTGCAAGAAACTTTTTTAAAAACTGATGACAACATAGATGTCAGGGGTTTCAATACATACAACTATATCTATTCTGATGGTAACAAACCATCTGGTGGCAGCTCAATTTTTGTTAAATCATGTTTACCACAAAGAGAGATCAAATTAAAAACAGACCTACAAGCTGTAGCAGTATCGGTTTCTCTGGATAAAGAAACTACAATTTGCTCTTTATATATTCCACCCTCATTTTCTTTAAAGCCCGAACATCTTGACTCATTGCTGAGTCAGCTTCCATCTCCATATTTTTTAGTTGGCGACTTCAATGGTCACAATATTCTATGGGGCTGTAAAGATATCAATAACAGAGGAGCACTTGTTGAAGATTTTATTGCAAAGAGCGATCTTTGCTTGATGAATGATAAATCTTATACTTACCTTCACCCAGCGACAGGTCATTTGTCTTCTTTAGATCTCTCTTTGTGTCACCCATCTCTCTTCTTGGACTATGACTGGTCTGTTCACGATGATCAGTGCGGAAGTGATCACTTCCCTGTTATAATTGAGAGCGTAAACGAACCAGATGAAGACTGTAACCAGAAGTGGAAAATGAATAAAGCCGACTGGGAATTATTCCATAATTTATGTGAAGAAGAGTTAACAGTTGATTACTTAAATGAATCATCCGACATTGTTTCTGATTTCACAGATACACTTATTAATATATCAGAACAATGCATTCCAAAGACCTCCACAAATACTAAGAAAAGCAAGCCTTGGTTTAATAATGACTGTAAAGAAGCTATTAAAAAGCGTAAACAGGCTCTAAATAAGTTCTGCAAAAGTCCCACTTCAGAAAAGCTAAACGACGTAAAAGTTTTTAGAGCTAAAGCTCGGCGAACAATCCGAGCTTCAAAACGAAAGTCATGGAGAGAATATGTCTCCAAATTGAACTACAAAACCCCAATTAAAAAGGTTTGGGATATGGTACGAAAAATTTCAGGAAAAACAAAGTCCTCTAGTTTTACACATTTAAATACTGAATTTGACACAATAGCTTCAACAAAAAAAGATATTTCAGATACTCTTGGTCACACATTCTTGAGAAATTCATCATCGCGTAATTATTCTGACACTTTTAGAAATTTCAAAAAGAACCAAGAGAAAAGAAATCTTAACTTCAAATCCCTTAATCACGAAGAATACAACACACCTTTTAACTTATCCGAACTCGTTGAAGCCATTGAAAAATCACATGATACGGCAACCGGCCCCGATGAAATTCATTATCAGATGCTTAAGTATCTGCCAAAAAGTTCTCTTACAACACTTATAGATATCTTTAATAATATTTGGGAAACGGGGGTCTGTCCTGAGAGTTGGCGTGTAGCTACAGTTGTACCAATTCCGAAACCAGGAAAAGATCATGCAGAACCTACAAATTATCGTCCGATAGCTTTGACAAGCTGTTTGTGTAAAACATTGGAGAGAATGATAAACAAGAGATTAGTCTGGTACTTAGAGTCCAACAACCTCATTTCAGAATATCAATCGGGTTTTCGTTCGGAACGTAGTACCAATGACAATTTAATAAGACTAGAAACATTTATACGAGATGCTTTTATTAACAAAGAACACGTAGTGGCTGTCTTTTTCGACTTGGAGAAAGCATATGATACAACATGGCGTTATGGAATATTGAAAGATCTACATAACATTGGCTTAAGAGGAAAACTTCCCAGTTTTATTGAAAGCTTTTTAGGGGAGCGCATGTTTCAGGTGCGTGTGGGGTCTACCCTGTCAGATTTCTATGATCAAGAACAGGGTGTCCCACAGGGTAGTATTCTTTCAACTACGCTATTTAACATCAAAATAAACAATATTGTACAATGTTTGGACGACAAAACTGATTGTTCATTGTATGTTGATGATTTTTGTATATGTTACCGTTCAAAAAATATGAAAACAATTGAACGAAAGTTACAACAAAATTTAAAAAGAATAGAAGAATGGACTGATAAAAATGGTTTCAAGTTCTCCAAGTCGAAAACGCAGTGTGTTCATTTTTGTAAACTACGGAAGAAACACGAACATCCTTCCCTGTTTTTATACGGATCACAAATTCCTGTTGTTGAAGAAGCCAAATTTCTTGGGGTCATATTTGATCAAAAGTTATCTTTTATTCCCCATATTAAATATCTTAAAGCGAAATGCTTAAAAGCTTTGACTCTTTTGAAAGTTTTAGCCCATACAAGTTGGGGAGCAGATCGGTATACTTTATTACATCTTTACCGGTCTTTAATAAGATCTAAATTAGATTATGGGTCTGTTGTTTATGGTTCTGCCAGAAAGTCCTATTTAAAATCATTGGATACTATCCATCACCAAGGCCTTCGTCTGGCTATGGGAGCCTTTCGTACTTCTCCCGTATTAAGCCTTTATGTAGAAGCAGGTGAACCATCTTTAACTTCGCGCAGAGAGAAACTTTCTCTTCAGTATGCTATTAGAATTGCTGCTAATCCATCTAACCCGGCATCCAAAATTTCATTTCCACCTCAATTTATAGATAAGTATGAAACTAAACCCACAGCAATCAAACCTTTTGGATTACGAATTTTACCGCTGCTAGAAAATTCAGGCATCGACCTTAAAAATATTCAAAAACATGAAACCGCCGAAGTTCCATCTTGGTGTATTAAACAACCTTCTATTCTGTTCGACTTGCATGATGGCAAAAAATCCGAATCAAATCCGATACTTCTCAAACAAAACTTCCAGGTACTGCAGTCACGTTACAATGAATACCAGCAAATCTATACTGATGGTTCCAAAGAAGGAGATAAAGTTGGTTGTGCGTTTGTTTCTAAAGATACGCACAAAACCATGCGCCTTCCAGATGGTTCATCTATTTTTACAGCTGAAGCCAAAGCAATAGACCTAGCTTTAGATTTTATCAGTTCTTCAACAATTCAAAAAGCAATTATATTTTCTGATTCACTTTCTGTGCTTAAGGCTTTAGACCATTCATCATCTAAAAATCCTCAAATTCAAAAATTGATCGAAAAACATCATGAAATTTCTAAAACACACCAAATCTTGTTTTGTTGGCTTCCGAGCCATATTGGCATTGTCGGCAATGAATATGCTGACAAGAAAGCAAAGGAATCGCTCAATCTTGATCCATCTGTTTTTAAAATTCCTTTTAATAATTTTAAACCATTTATCAACCGATACATCTTGTCGGAATGGCAAGGCGAATGGGACCGTGCAATAAATAACAAACTCCATGCCATTAAACCTGTCGTTAGTACAAAATGCTCTCCTCCACAGTTTTCCAGAAAAGAGGACGTAGTATTAACACGACTGCGCATCGGCCATACTAGAGTTACTCATTCTTATATTTTTAATGGTGATGATCAACCTTCTTGTGTAGGTTGTGATCAGCCATTCACTGTGAAACATATCTTAATTGACTGTGTTGACTTTTCACCCTCACGTTTTTTATATTTCAAAGCTGACACTTTACAACAACTGTTTCGAGATGTACCTGTTGATAATATTATTTTATTCTTAAAAGAAATTGGACTTTTTCATAAGATTTAACTGTTTCAGATTTTTATACATTATCATTCTGACTTTTTACTTTTAATATCATCATAATTATTCATGCCGTTTAACCATTAACCGTTTGACGCTTATGACCCACAAAGAGGGTTGACGCGTCGTTAAACACGAAATCATCATCATCATTCTTGGGGTCATATTTGATCAAAAGATATCTTTTATTCCCCATATTAAATATTTAAAGCGAAATGCTTAAAAGCTTTGAATCTTTTGAAAGTTTTAGCTCATACAAGTTGAGGAGCAGATCGGTACACTTTATTACATCTTTACCGGTCTCAGATAAGATCTAAATTAGATTATGGGTCTATTGTTTATGTCTGCCAGAAAGTTTTATTTAAAATCTTTGGATACTATCCATCACCAAGGCCTTCGTCTGGCCATGGGAGCCTTCCGTACTTCTCCAGTATTAAGCCTTTATGTGGAAGCAGGTGAACCATCTTTAACTTCGCGCATAGAGAAACTTTCTCTTCAGTACGCTATCAGACTTGCTGCTAATCCATCTAACCCGGCATTCCAAATATCATTTGCACCTGAATAGGTAGATAAGTATGAAACTAAACCCACAGCAATCAAACCTTTTGGATTACGAATTTTACCTCTGCTAGAAAATTCAGGTATAGACCTTAAAAATATTCAAAAACATGAAAAGGCCGAAATTCAATCTTGGTGTATTAAAAAACCTTCTATTCTGTATGACTTACATGATGGTAAAAAATCCGAATCAAATCCAATGCTACTCAAACAAAACTTTCAGGTACTGCAGTCACGTTATGATAGTTACCAGCAAGTCTATACTGATGGTTCCAAAGAAGGAGATAAAGTTGGTTGTGCGTATGTTTCTAAAGATACGCACAAAACCATGCGCCTTCCAGATGGTTCATCTATTTTTACAGCTGAATCCAAGGCAATAGACCTTGCTTTAGATTTTGTCAGTTCCTCAACAATTCAAAAAGCAGTTATATTTTCTGATTCACTTTCTGTGCTTAAGGCTTTAGACCATTCATCATCTAAAAATCCTCAAATACAAAAATTGATCGAAAAACATCATGAAATTTCTAAAACGCACCAAATCTTGTTTTGTTGGCTTCCGAGCCATATTGACATTGTGGGTAATGAATATGCTGACAAGAAAGCAAAGGAATCGCTCAATCTTGATCCGTCTGTTTTTAAAATTCCTTTTAATAATTTTAAACCATTTATCAACAGATACATCTTGTCGGAATGGCAAGATGCATGGGACCATGAAATAAATAACAAACTCCATGCCATTAAACCTGTCGTTGGAACAAAATGATCTCCTCCACAATTTTCCAGGAAAGAGGATGTAGTTTTAACGCGACTGCGCATTGGCCATACTAGAGTTACTCATTCTTATATTTTGAATGGGGGTGATCAGCCATTCACTGTTAAACATATCTTAATTGAATGTGTAGACTTTTCACAGTCCCTTGACTTATACTTCAAAGCTGACACTTTGCAACAATTGTTTCAAGATGTACCTGTTGATAATATTATTTTATTCTCAAAAGACATTGGACTTTTCCATAAGATTTAATTGTTTCAGATTTTTTTACATATCATACTTACTTTTTTACTTTTAGTATCCTCGTAATTCTACATGCCATTTAACCATTAACCGCTTGACGCTTATGACCCACAAAGAGGGTTGACGCGTCAAACACGAAATCATCATCATCATCAAGACTGGCTGAAATTTATGAGCTGTTTGGCATTTATTTCGCACATTATATATTAGTAAAGTTATACCACACGAAAACGGGATTTTTCAGATCAAACTTTCTATATTTTTCATATTTCTGTGTAAACCTGCATTGTGGATATTTGTTAGAACTGCCTCAGTGAGAACATTCTAACAAATAGTCACAATCTATGTCTTTGAGCAGACCAAAAATATGGATTGTGGTATTTGTTAGAACCGCCTCAGTGAGAAGGTCTAACAAATACTCACAATCCATGTATTTGTGCACAGATAAGTTATCAGACGATTGAGAGGACAACTTCTTGTAATTTTTGCTCAAGCATGTATGACATCCAGTGCAATAAAATCTACAAGACTTGTGCAACATGCAAAGATACAGATAAAGGTACACATCCATCGAGTCAGAGTTGTCTTTGATTCTTGCCAATTTTTATTTACTCAGGCTAGAAGGTTGATTGTAAAGACTGATCAGACAATTTTGATTTGGGTTGTGGTTTAACATTCCCGTCAACATTTTTGAGGTCATTTTGGAGATATTGCTTCCAATTTCGTTGGACATTGAGATGAAATGACATCTCAATCCTTGCTGCTCAATAAAACAGACGGTTTATAATTTGCAGCAGTTTTCCTAGACAAGCTTAGACATTCTATGCAGATTACCAGAACTCATGTGCAGTCGATATTAGCTCTTGTGTGGAAGCATCATGCAGCTTATCTATTTCTTCAAGCCCCGATGGGCGGGGGTGACTGATCAGCCAGAATGGAAGTGCAGCTTGATCTGAGTTTTTTCTTGACAAGAGTCATAGAGGCTTATTTAAAGATACTTATCCTTTCCATTCAATTTCACAATCACACTTGATACTTTGTCTTTGTTCATAATGGCTTCCTTTGTTTAGGTTTCCATTATGGTCTGGTCGCTTAATGTTTGTATTTCTTTCCCTTTGGTGTCTTTTATGGATGGAGTAAGTTAATTGTATCAATTCCTGATCTTTGTTTTACTTCTACTTTGAATGGGAGACCTGGTGTTTCTAATATGGCCATTATGATGGAGCGTTTCAAGTCTTCTGGTGTCTTCCACAATTCTAATGTGATGTTGTAAAATTTGCTGAATTTTTCTAGCTCTTTTGTAAAGACAGTTATTGTGATGTTTTCTTCCTCTCCTGTAGACAGCATTAAACGGCAGACACAAGCATTTGTTATGTTGGTTCCTGTTTTTTTTTCATTTTGGACAGACATTTAAGCCTTATCTGTTTTAGGCTGCAGGCCTTTGTATTACAGGCCATGTAAGTTGACAATGATGACACACCCTTTACTGTAATCGTGGGCAGGGTAGGATAAGCTTGTTCCTCTGATTCTGTTAGCATTGGTTCAGTCTCAATTGCTACTTGCATAAGATCTTCATCTTCAATAGCCTTCAGTAAAGTAGAAGTAAAACAAAGATCAGGATGATGATTTCGTGTTTAACGACGCGTCAACCCTCTGTGGGTCATAAGCGTCAAACGGTTAATGGTTAACGGGATTGAGAATTATGAGGATATTAAAAGTGAAAAAATTAGTTTGATATGTATAAAAATCTTAAACAGTTAAATCTTATGAAAAAGTCCAATTTCTTTTAAGAATAAAATAATATTTTCAAAAGGCACATCCTGAAACAATTGTTGCAAAGTGTCAGCTTTGAAGTATAAGTTACGGGACTGTGAAAAGTCTACACATTCAATTAAAATAACAAAGATCAGGAATCGATACAATTAACTTACTCCACCAATCAAAGACACCAAAGGGAAAGAAACACAAACATTAAACGACCAGACCATAATGGAAACCTAAACAAAGGAAAGCCATAAGGACAGTTACTTTCCCACAAAATGGCCATATGGCCATCCAAAAAAAAAAGACACAAGTGATACACACAGTTAGTAACAAACAACACTATAAATAAACCGCCACAGAAGAACCGCCTTGGAACGGTCAGTGGAATGATTTCCACTGGGGGGCTTAAATCGATTTTACGTGGCCACAACCCTCGCCCTTACTTCCGTCGCGATTTAGACAAATAATTTGTTCAGTCCGCATGAATGCCTCCTAACTCATCAGTGCAATATCTCCGTGAACACAAAACTCAAAAAACCACAGAGGTGAGACAACGGTGAGGACTCGACAGCAAGAAACCACTGAAATGCTGGAGCAAAAGAAAACCAACAGTTAGACTCCGATGGGCCCGACCAGAGACAGAGCATCAGGCACCAACCAACATTACCTTGAATTAGATCTCCATAATTCTCAATAAGCCTTTACGTTGGAGCCGTCATAGAATCCGAGGCCTGACCCACCGGCGTGCAATTAAAGAGGTGTTTGCTCTAATGATCTCAGCCATTAAACCACAGAGGCAAGTACTGCAATACAGCAGCCACTAATACAACAGTTGCAGCTTTTTACTTGATGTGCCAATTTTGTGATTAATTGTATTCTAACACCTTTAAAACAGATTACCAAATTTACGGTACTTATGTGTAAATACTCTATGATAACACAATGCTGGCGATCTATAAGAACCAAAACCACTGAAACCATTGCAATTGCTATTTGAAGTAAATTTGTTGCGGTTTATTGTTTGTATTAGGGTTTAACGGCTCAGTCAACACTGTCATTTTCGAGCTGGTCAGTTTACCTATCAACTTCATTGTTAAGCAGTTAACTAGTACAGTGAACATTCTTTCGCCAGAAACTAACAACTGCCCTTCTTGTTTCAGTTTAACAATCCTTTTAAGATTTTCCATGTATTTTGAGTCCATCATTAATGATGTGGGTGAAAACCAGAAAACGTTGGAGAAGAAACTACCCAACCTTCTGTTGCATAACTTGGCATTTCAAATGCCACCCAACCAAGGTGTGAACCAAAGCATTGAGAGCTCTTTAACGGCTCTTTAATGATCTCAGCCATTAAACCACAGAGGCAAGTACTGCAATACAGCAGCCACAAATACAACAGTTACAGCTTTTTACTTGATGTGCCAATTTTGTGATTAATTGTATTCTAACACCTCAAGTATGTATCTGTTGGCTTCAGCCCATTGGGCTTGAAGACATAAGTTGATCTGCATGATGCTTTAATGCAGACAAGTACTGGTAAACGTTTTAGACCTTTAAAGCTTGTCCAGAAAATGAGGCGCAAGTCTGACTATCCATGCATATACATCCCTTTTGTTTCATTGGATGGCAGGACTTGGGATATCATGTAATCTCAATACCTGGTAAAAGTTGCACAAAATTTGAAGCTAAGTCTTCAAAGAACCTAAAACGTTAAACCTCAAATCAATCAAAATGTACAGTGATGTTTGAGATAATGTCAGTTTGCAGTGTTCTGCCAAGGACACACCCTTGCGCCATTGGTGTGGAAAAGGGCATTATGGTGCAAGTAAAATGCCATCCAGGGGCCGCTTGGTGCGTCCAAATGTTTGCTGGGTGCACCTTTTTCTTGCCGAACAACCCATCAAATATGCCATTTTAATCAGGTTTCTTTCCTTTGAAGTCTATTTACAACTGGGCAACCGGCAGTTTAGCAGTGGGACATATCCCTTCGGTTCATTAAAGAGCAGATACGTGGAAAAACACTGACACGCTACACAAGAATATGTGTTACAAATGACAAGTATGTCAAGGGTACCGCAATCCATTCCAACAGAAGAGGGCGGAGCTAAGCGATTGTCAATAATCTACTGCATCCCGCCTTCAGATTCACGATGCATAATTATTTAATATTGTTTGTTTGATTTGAGGTTTAACGTCCCCGTCAACACTGTATATGTCATTTTGTGGGACTTTTACCCGACGTTGAGATGAAATGACATCTCAATCCCTGCCCCCACCCCCCCCCCCCCCCAATGAAACCAATTGGGTGTTTAAGCATGGACGGGCCGACTCGCACCGCTTTGCCTGGGCTGGCTTAAATTGTCTAAACGGTTTACCAGTACTCGTGTGCGGGTCGGTTTCAGCTCTGCGTGAAAGCATCATGCAGCCCATCTATTTCTTCAAGCCCCAATGGGCGGGGACCATTAATATTGTCTATATAAAAATTCACTTTTGCATGTAATATCACAAATTACATGTAAGTAGAAATAGTCGCTGGGACGTCAGTGTTGCGTAGAGGTTTATCTATACAGCCTGGGCTGGAGTCATGGTTTGGGCTTGGTAAACATTGACGACCCAGATCAGGCGCCACAGAACGCGGCGTCTGCTTGGGGTCTACACTGCATAAAAAGTGGAATTTGGGGGTTGAAAGATACAGTTTGGATCTCAGTCCGGGACTCATCACTCAAACAGGCCTATATAATTTTGACCCCCTTGAGCCCCACTTTTATATAGTAAAACTGTGGAGTTTACAGGGGTGTTAACTTTCATTTTTAGCTCGTCTGTTTTTTGAAAAAAAAACTTTCGAGCTATTGTCATCACTCCGGCGTCTGCGTTGTCGTCTGGCGTCGTCTGGCGTCGTCGTTCCAAAAAAACTTAACCTTGGCCATAACTTAAAAAGTATTAGACCTAGCCTCATGAAACTTCATACACACACTCATCATCACAAGAGCTACATTTTGACCATGGACCATAACAACATTGTTGATTTTGGCTGAATTATCTCCCCTTTTCCATTTTTTTGCTCTCATTTTAATACTATTCACAACAGAGCCTTCAAACTTCACATGAATGTTCCTTGGGACAAGACCTTTTCAGTGATACCACACTTTTTGATCTGTGACCTTGACCTTTGAACTTTGACCTATTTTTCGAAAATTTAACCGAAAACCTTAACCTTGACCATATTTCCAAAAGTATTTGACCTACCTTCATGAAACTTCATACACATACTCACCATCACAAGAGCTACATTCCCTACAAGTTTTATAACTCCATCTTGCAATTTGATTGCTCTTGTTTGACTTAGAACTTTGGTTTTCTAAAAGAAACTGCAGACGAGCGTTGGCACCCGCATGCGGTGCTCTTGTTATTAATCCTGCTCGAAAGTATTAATTGAGGGTACCTGTTAGAACCACCTCGACGAGGCGGCAGAAGCTATATTTCAAGCAGAAATAAGAAAAATATCACACTTTTTCACCGTAAAAGGTTCGTTTTTTTAGGCAGTTAAGTTAACGATGCATTTGTATAGGCGTGTTTTTGTAATGTATTTTCCTAGTCTACACTCGGTGACAATCGACCAAGGGTACGTCATGACGGACGGACGGTGGGCGCGAGCGCTGGATAGGTAGGCACCTGTCTTGATTGTCAGATTGTTTTTAGTTAATTATATTCACTGACCACTTCTCATCGGGGCAATTTGGTCAGTCGGGGACCCTTCCCCTTTCCACTGAGGTCGCCTCTGTTGTCCGCTCCCGACTGTCGACGACTGTCCTGTCTGATTACATACATGTGCATACCTTTATTTATAATGGTTGACAATTTACACATCTGCATTTCAGCTTATCATAATAAGATCTGACAGCTTGATGAGAACGATGTTTTTAAAAGAGTATATTACCTAATATTTTAAACCTCCATGAACTAACAGAAAACAACTTCTTTATGTTTTTGACACAAGTCCTTGAAGCCCCCGCCCATTAGGGCTTGAAGAAATATATTGGCTGCAAGATGCTTCCACGCAGAGCTGAATCCGGCCCGCACACTAGTACTGGTAAACCGCTTAGAGGATCCAAGCCTGTCCAGGAACAGCGGTGCGAGGCGAACCGTCCATGCTAATAAACCCTATTGGTTTCATTGGACGACAGGGCTTGAGATGTCATTTCATCTCAATGTCGGGTAAAAGTCCCACAAAATTGGAAGCAACGTCTCCAAAATGATCTTGACAGTGTTGACGGGGACGTTAAACCTCAAATCAAACAAACAAACAAAAGACACAAGTCCTTGTAATTTATAATGTAAAGAGTGTGAGTGAGGAATGTGCAATTGCAATACATACAGAAATGGACACAACAGGAGGCTCGGTTATAAGGTGGGTGAAGTGTACGCTGAACACAACAACCCTTACTTTTGCAAACAGTGTAGATCAAGATCAGATGACTTTTGAAGAAGCCGTGTGATCAGGTTCTACACTGTTTGTCATGCAGTTTGTGAATTATATTAAGAAATATGAATGTTTGATAGCCAGCAATGGGTGTGGCTAAATTTATTCAGCAGGAGAAGGTTTTAGTCTCCGAAACGAGACTTATTTGTTTTTCTGGATTTCTTCTGTTTTTCCGCACAATTTTTGTCCAGACAAGTTCTCAGTAATCATTTGACAAATTGTTCTGAAATTTTTGGATATGATAGATATGAAAATGAGGTTGTGCAGATTTAAAAGTGTGGACCCAACAGGTCTCCTGAGGGGCACGCAAAAATCTGCCCAAATCTTTTACGATGAGTTCTCATTAACCGTCGAGCCGAGCAATTAAGTGACAAATATTTTGTTTTATTTCTTTATTTTCCGTCAACAGGGGCCAACTCTTAAAGGATAGAATTTGCTCCTGAGGAGAACATTCTTTTCGTGGGACAGAGCTTATAGACTAGAAATGCGTCCATATGACACGGATGCCACCGCCTGAAAATATGTCTATGTTCGTATTCATCCATAGAAAGTTATTGACCGTGTTTAAGTTTTGTACCTTTTTTTCACGTTTGACCTCGTATGTCCTTGACCTTGGTTTTGTGTGAGGCAAATTGTCTCTTGATGGCAAACATTTCTGCCAAGTAATTTCAAAATCCATCCAGAGACAAGAAAGTTATTGACTGCGTTTAAGTTTCGGACCATTTTTTTACCCTTGACCTTGGATCAACGTTTACGGATCTCAGTTTGCACGTGACACATCGTCTCATGATGGTTAACATTTCTTCAAAGTAATTTCAAAATCCATCCAGAAATAAGTAAGTTATTGACTGTGTTTAAGTTTCGGACCCCTTTTGTTTTACTTTGACCTCTAAGTATGACATTGACCTTGGAGGTACGGACCTGCATTTTGCATGTGACACATCGTCTCATGATGGTTAAAATTTCTACAAAGTAATTTCAAAATCCATCCAGAAATAAGAAAGTTATTGACTGCGTTTAAGTTTCGGACCTTTTTTTTACCTTTGACCTCTAAGTATGACCTTGACCTTGGAGGTACGGACCTGGGTTTTGCACTTGACAGATCGTCTTATGATGGTTAACATTTCTGCCGAGTAATTTTAAAATCAATCATAAAATAAGGAAGTTATTGACCACGTTTAAATTCGGACGAATGGACAGGGGCAACGCTATATGTCCTTTCCACCATTCTTCGAATGGCGGGGGCATAAAAAGCAAACAGGAAGTCCCGAAAGTTGTCCCCTTTTGAAACAAGAGGGCCATGATGGCCCTGAATCCAAGATGCTTCAAAGCTTATTGAAATGAAGGATTCACTGCTTTAAGGAGAAGTGGACCAAAGACTTTTATCTTTGGAGGCTATTTTTCATTGTAATGGACCCCCAGGTATTAGACTTCCTGCCTTGCCGTGGCCCTGGGGGCTCAAAGCCCACTGGGCACATTGCCGCTGTGGTCTCTGTGCCCACTGGGAAGAGCTAAAGGAAGTACCACCCGTTTGCCGTGGGTGGTGCCCTGTAAGCCGGAAGAAGGGATCCTGGAGGTTGAGGGTTACCTGAGGTGGCGGTGCTTCAGGTACCCAACACGCCTCTTTGGCCTGGCTTTTCGGTGTTGACGGGTGGCCGTGCGGTCCGGCACGGTCAATCGGCTGGTCGCGCCGAGCCCTAGAGATACCGCTTTACTTTCTCTTCAACTCTTTTTGTATCTTTCCTGATACCAACCATATGCCCATTTACCTTACCCATTTCTGTCTTTTTATCTCTAGAAGGCGGTGGCTAAACGGATCAATAATGTAGGCATTTTGTTTATACGAGTATATCTCACGTGTATCTCTAACATCTGCGAGTTGGATAACCACTCCATTATGGTGTTCCCTTGTAGGGCTCCACGGAGGGCGGAGAGCACTTGGGACGAAACTAGAATTTTTTCCTTATGCCTAATGGAAAAAATAACCGCAACGCACATAACCGGAAGCAGCTAAACGTAAAAAAGACGAGGATTCATCCGAAACGGATGAACCAAGTCAGCAGTCAAGTCAGCAGTCTAGTCAGCAGTCTGAAACTCCAAAGCTCAACAATTTTCCACGCTTCTTGGTAATAACACCACGTGATGATACACGTACGGTGTCAGATTTATCACCTTTTGTGATCGAAAAGAGTATAATGTCCCATTGCCGGACATCCAAAAAGTATAAAAAAAGCTGAAGTCAGGTGATCTCCTCTTGGAAGTCGAGAGAGAGCAGCAGGTCAAAAACCTGCTTTGTACCACAAAGCTATTCGATATCAAAACACTAAATTCGTGTAAAGTTGTCACCCGCAGCCCAGAGCTACGTCCGTGCAACGATACCGAGATTGTTGAGAATTTAAGAGATGAAGGCGTCATTGGTGTACGTAACATCCAAGTTCGTAGAGGTGGTGTATTAAAGCCAACAAGTACCTACGTGTTGACATTTAATACACCAGTTCTGCCAAAGAAAATAAAAGTTGCATATCTGTCTGTTAACGTAGAGGTGTATATACCAAACCCTCTCAGATGTTATCATTGTCAGGTTTTTGGTCACCACGAAAGCAGATGTGAGAAGAAAAAACTCTGTCCAAACTGTGGTGAAGAAAAACATATCGATAACCAGCAAAACTGCAAGAATGAAGCCAAATGCGTCAACTGTGGTGACAAGCATGCTGTTTTCTCTCGAGATTGTCCGGCATGGAAAAAAGAAAAAATACTCACTGCCAAATACTTAAGGGGGATAATATTCCCAGAAGCGCGGAAAATTATTGATGAGCGATATACAACACCAACCACCAGTTACGCCAGCATCACAAAGGGTGCTGGTGTTAAAGTTTCCAGCTCCGCAACACAGACTGCTGAACTGAAAAAATCTGGTGCATGGAGTTAATCCACTCAGCACCTCAAAGTTCAACCACTTTATCAAATGGAGCAATCCAGGTTGCTTCGGATCGGTCGACAGCGACCGTACCGAAGCCAGCGCCGCATGCAAAAGAGAAAGTCGACTCAGGTCGAACTAATAAGGGATCAGAAGATCCGAAAAAAAAAACATGTCTCAAAAACAAACAGACAGACAACGTAAAATGGAAAGAGACAATATAAAATTCCAGAATAGATTCTGATCTTTAAGTGACAGTGATATGGAGTTCGCTGAAACTCCATCATCACCAAGCGGCAATAACAGATCGAGGTCAGCAACACCTAGAGCTGGTGGTAGCAGATCTATATCACCAATTGCAGCTCCAATATAGTTTCTAGTCTTAATCTCTTCATAAAATGGATTTAAAACACAAAATAATACAATGGAATTGTCGAGATCTTAAATCGAATTATAATGAACTCTTATTACTGATTTCGTTATTAAACCCATTGGTTTTTTGTTTGCAAGAAACTTTTTTAAAAACAGATGACAGCATTGATGTCAGGGGTTTCAATACATACAACTAGATCTATTCTGATGGTAACAAACCATCTGGTGGCAGTTCAATTTTTGTTAAATCATGTTTACCACAAAGAGAGATCAAATTAAAAACAGACCTACAAGCTATAGCAGTATCGGTTTCTCTGGATAAAGAAACTTCATAAATTTTGCACGAAACAAACCCATCTACAATAGATGGATGTAAATCCAAAAAAGGGGCCTCTGTATCAGAAGAATTTGCTTTATTTAACTGAAGTTCTGGGGGGGGGGGGGGTGTAAATCTGACTGATCAAACCATCGAAATTTAATAAATCATCTAAATATCTAGAAGTGGAGCTAAAAGCTTCAATAATTTCAGATTGGTCATGCGGACTGAACAAATTATTTGTCTAAATCGCGACGGAAGTAAGGGCGAGGATTGTGGCCACGTAAAATCGATTTAAGCCCCCCAGTGGAAATCTTCCACTGACCGTTCCAAGGCGGCTCTTCTGTGGCGATTTATTTATGTTGTTGTTTGTTACTTACTGTGTGTATCACTTGTGTCTTTTGGTTTTGGATGGCCATATGGCCATTTTGTGGGGAAGTAACTGTCCTAATGGCCTTCCTTTGTTTAGGTTTCCATTATGGTCTGGTCGCTTAATGTTTGTATTTCTTTCCCTTTGGTGTCTTTTATGGGTTGAGTAACTTAATTGTATCAATTCCTGATCTTTGTTTTACTTCTACTTTAAATAAATTGAAATCCAGACATTTTCGTGCTTCAAGTCTGTCTACTTACGTACTTTACACTACACTTCCTCATAATCTTATAAAAGAAAAGCTTAATGATTTAATTGAATGGGCTTTTCACAGAGAAGATTCTCTCTATATTGCATGTAATGTCAGAAATGCATTTTTCACTTCTAAAGAGCACTAGAATTATACATTTTGGTCATGTCAGAAAGTGTGTGATGCCCTCACCTTTTTACTTGTATAGTATATTAGATTCGGTACTAAGTTATTTAGAAAACAATTGTGGGTATTCCGATGGGTACGAATTGCGCACCTCTTGTGGCTGATCTGTTCTTGTATTGTTATGAAAGAGACTTCATGTTGTCGCTTTCCATTGATAACCAATCTGAAATTATTGAAGCTTTTAGCTCCACTTCTAGATATTTAGATGATTTATTAAATTTCGATGGTTTGATCAATCAGATTTACCCCCCCCCCCAGAACTTCAGTTAAATAAAGCAAATTCTTCTGATACCGAGGCCCCGTTTTTGGATTTACATCCATCTATTGTAGATGGGTTTGTTTCGTGCAAAATTTATGATAAACGCGATGACTGTGATTTTGAGATTGTAAATTTTCCTTTTTTAGATTGTGATGTTCCTCGGGCGCCATCCTATGGCGTTTATATTTCGCAATTAATTCGATTTGCTAGAGTGTGTAGTCATGTAACTGACTTCAACACTCGTAATAAATTATTAACGGCTATGATGATGATGATGATTTCGTGTTTAACGACGCGTCAACCCTCTTTGTGGGTCATAAGCGTCAAACGGTTAATGGTTAAACGGCAAGAATAATTATGATGATATTAAAAGTAAAAAGTCAGAATGATAATGTATAAAAATATGAAACAGTTAAATCTTATGAAAAAGTCCAATTTCTTTTAAGAATAAAATAATATTATCAACAGGTACATCTCGAAACAGTTGTTGCAAAGTGTCAGCTTTGAAATATAAAATACGTGAGGGTGAAAATTCAACACAGTCAATTAAGATATGTTTCACAGTGAATGGCTGATCACAACCTACACAAGAAGGTTGATCATCACCATTAAAAAGATAAGAATGAGTAACTCTAGTATTGCCGATGCGCAGTCGTGTTAATACTACGTCCTCTTTTCTGGAAAACTGCGGAGGAGAGCATTTTGTACTAACGACAGGTTTAATGGCATGGAGTTTGTTATTTATTGCACGGTCCCATTCGCCTTGCCATTCCGACAAGATGTATCTGTTGATAAATGGTTTAAAATTATTAAAAGGAATTTTAAAAACAGATGGATCAAGATTGAGCGATTCCTTTGCTTTCTTGTCAGCATATTCATTGCCGACAATGCCAATATGGCTCGGAAGCCAACAAAACAAGATTTGGTGTGTTTTAGAAATTTCATGATGTTTTTCGATCAATTTTTGAATTTGAGGATTTTTAGATGATGAATGGTCTAAAGCCTTAAGCACAGAAAGTGAATCAGAAAATATAATTGCTTTTTGAATTGTTGAAGAACTGATAAAATCTAAAGCTAGGTCTATTGCTTTGGCTTCAGCTGTAAAAATAGATGAACCATCTGGAAGGCGCATAGTTTTGTGCGTATCTTTAGAAACATACGCACAACCAACTTTATCTCCTTCTTTGGAACCATCAGTATAGACTTGCTGGTAATCATTGTAACGTGACTGCAGTACCTGGAAGTTTTGTTTGAGAAGTATCGGATTTGATTCGGATTTTTTGCCATCATGCAAGTCGAACAGAATAGAAGGTTGTTTAATACACCAAGATGGAACTTCGGCCGTTTCATGTTTTTGAATATTTTTAAGGTCGATGCCTGAATTTTCTAGCAGTGGTAAAATTCGTAATCCGAAAGGTTTGATTGCTGTGGGTTTAGTTTCATACTTATCTATAAATTGAGGTGGAAATGAAATTTTGGATGCCGGGTTAGATGGATTTGCAGCAAGTCTAATAGCATACTGAAGAGAAAGTTTCTCTCTGCGCGAAGTTAAAGATGGTTCACCTGCTTCTACATAAAGGCTTAATACGGGAGAAGTACGAAAGGCTCCCATAGCCAGACGAAGGTCTTGGTGATGGATAGTATCCAATGATTTTAAATAGGACTTTCTGGCAGAACCATAAACAAAAGACCCATAATCTAATTTAGATCTTATTAAAGACCGGTAAAGATGTAATAAAGTATACCGATCTGCTCCCCAACTTGTATGGGCTAAAACTTTCAAAAGATTCAAAGCTTTTAAGCATTTCGCTTTAAGATATTTAATATGGGGAATAAAAGATAACTTTTGATCAAATATGACCCCAAGAAACCTGGCCCCTTCAACAACAGGAATTTGTGATCCGTATGAAAACAAGGAAGGATGTTCGTGTTTCTTCCGTAGTTTACAAAAATGAACACACTGCGTTTTCGACTTGGAGAACTTGAAACCATTTTTATCAGTCCATTCTTCTATTCGTTTTAAATTTTGTTGCAACTTTCGTTCAATTGTTTTCATATTTTTTGAACGGTAACATATACAGAAATCGTCAACATACAAGGAACAATCAGTTTTGTCGTCCAAACATTGTACAATATTGTTTATTTTGATGTTAAATAGCGTAGTTGAAAGAATACTACCCTGTGGGACACCCTGTTCTTGATCATAGAAATCTGACAGGGTAGACCCCACACGCACCTGAAACATGCGCTCCCCTAAAAAGCTTTCAATAAAACTGGGAAGTTTTCCTCTTAAGCCAATGTTATGTAGATCTTTCAATATACCATAACGCCATGTTGTATCATATGCTTTCTCCAAGTCGAAAAAGACAGCTACTACGTGTTCTTTGTTAATAAAAGCATCTCGTATAAATGTTTCTAGTCTTATTAAATTGTCATTGGTACTGCGTTCCGAACGAAAACCCGATTGATATTCTGAAATGAGGTTGTTGGACTCCAAGTACCATACTAATCTCTTGTTTATCATTCTCTCCAATGTTTTACACAAACAACTTGTCAAAGCTATCGGACGATAATTTGTAGGTTCTGCATGATCTTTCCCTGGTTTCGGAATTGGTACAACTGTAGCTACACGCCAGCTCTCAGGACAGACCCCCGTTTCCCAAATATTATTAAAGATATCTAAAAGTGTTGTAAGAGAACTTTTTGGCAGATGCTTAAGCATCTGATAATGAATTTCATCGGGGCCGGTTGCCGTATCATGTGATTTTTCAATGTCTTCAACGAGTTCGGATAAGTTAAAAGGTTTGTTGTATTCTTCGTGATTAAGTGATTTAAAGTTTAGATTTCTTTTCTCTTGGTCCTTTTTGAAATTTCTAAAAGTGTCAGAATAATTACGCGATGATGAATTTCTCAAGAATGTGTGCCCAAGAGTATCTGAAATATCTTTTCTTGTTGAATTTATTGTGTCAAATTCAGTATTTAAATGTGTAAAACTAGAGGACTTTGTTTTTCCTGAAATTTTTCGTACCATATCCCAAACCTTTTTAATGGGGGTTTTGTAGTTCAATTTGGAGACATATTCTCTCCACGACTTTCGTTTTGAAGCTCGGATTGTTCGCCGAGCTTTAGCTCTAAAAACTTTTACGTCGTTTAGCTTTTCTGAAGTGGGACTTTTGCAGAATTTATTTAGAGCCTGTTTACGCTTTTTAATAGCTTCTTTACAGTCATTATTAAACCAAGGCTTGCTTTTCTTAGTATTTGTGGAGGTCTTTGGATTGCATTGTTCTGATATATTAATAAGTGTATCTGTGAAATCAGAAACAATGTCGGATGATTCATTTAAGTGATCAACTGTTAACTCTTCTTCACATAAATTATGGAATAATTCCCAATCGGCTTTATTCATTTTCCACTTCTGGTTACAGTCTTCATCTGGTTCGTTTACGCTCTCAATTATAACAGGGAAGTGATCACTTCCGCACTGATCATCATGAACAGACCAGTCATAGTCCAAGAAGAGAGATGGGTGACACAAAGAGAGATCTAAAGAAGACAAATGACCTGTCGCAGGGTGAAGGTAAGTATAAGATTTATCATTCATCAAGCAAAGATCGCTCTTTGCAATAAAATCTTCGACAAGTGCTCCTCTGTTATTGATATCTTTACAGCCCCATAGAATATTGTGACCATTGAAGTCACCAACTAAAAGATATGGGGATGGAAGCTGACTCAGCAATGAGTCAAGATGTTCGGGCTTTAAAGAAAATGAGGGTGGAATATATAAAGAGCATATTGTAGTTTCTTTATCCAGAGAAACCGATACTGCTACAGCTTGAAGGTCTGTTTTTAATTTGATCTCTCTTTGTGGTAAACATGATTTAACAAAAATTGAACTGCCACCAGATGGTTTGTTACCATCAGAATAGATATAGTTGTATGTATTGAAACCCCTGACATCAATGTTGTCATCAGTTTTTAAAAAAGTTTCTTGCAAACAAAAAACCGATGGGTTTAATAACGAAATAAGTAACAAGAGTTCATTATAATTTGATTTAAGACCTCGACAGTTCCATTGTATTATTTTGTGTTTTAAATCCATTTTATGAAGAGATTAAGACTAAAAACTATATTGGAGCTGCAATTGGTGATATAGATCTGCTACCACCAGCTCATGGTGTTGCTGACCTCGATCTGTTTTTGCCGTTTGGTGATGATGGAGTTTCAAACTCCATATCACTGTCACTCAAAGATCCGAATCTGTTCTGGAATCTTATATTGTCTCTTTCCATTTTACGTTGTCTGTCTGTTTGTTTAAGAGACATTTGTTTTTTCGGATCTTCTGATCCCTTATTAGTTCGACCTGAGTCGAGTTTCTCTTTTGCATGCGGCGCTGGCTTCGGTACGGTCGCTGTCGACCGATCCGAAGCAACCTGGATTGCGCCATTTGATAAACTGGTTGAACTTTGTGGTGCTGGAGTGGATTTACTCCATGCACCAGATTTTTTCAGTTCAGCTATGTATGATTCAGCAGTCTGTGTTGCGGAGCTGGAAACTTTTACACCAGCACCTTTTGTGATGCTGGCGTAACTGGTGGTTGGTGTTGTGTATCGCTCATCAACAATTTTCCGCGCTTCTGGGAATGTTATCCCCCTTTGGTATTTGACAGTGAGTATTTCTTTTTCTTTTTTCCATGCCGGACAATCTCGAGAGAAAACAGCATGCTTGCTACCACAATTGACGCATTTGGGTTCATTTTTGCAGTTTTGATGGTTATCGACATGTTTTTCCTCACCACAGTTTGGACAGAGTTGTTTCTTCTGACATCTGCTTTCGTGGTGACCAAAAACCTGACAATGATAACATCTGAGAGGGTTTGGTATATACACCTCTACGTTAACAGATAGATATGCAACTTTTATTTTCTTGGGCAGAACTGGTGTATTAAATGTCAACACGTAGGTACTTGTTGGCTTTAATACACCACCTCTACGAACTTGGATGTTACGTACACCAATGACGCCTTCATCTCTCAAATTCTCAACAATCTCGGTATCGTTGCACGGGCGTAGCTCTGGGCTGCGGATGACACCTTTACATGAATTTAGGGTTTTGTGCAACGATACTTTGACGTTGAGATCGAAGATCTTTGTGGTACCAAGCAGGTTTTTGACCTGCTGTTCTCTCTCGACTTCCAAGAGGAGATCACCTGACTTCAGTTTTTTTTATACTTTTTGGATGTCCGGCAATGGACACTATACTCTTTTCGATCACAAAAGGTGATAAATCTGACACCGAACGTGTATCATCACGTGATGTTATCACCAAGAAGCGCGGAACATTGCTTAGCTTTTGAGTTTCAGACTGCTGACTAGACTGCTGACTTGACTGCTGACTTCTCTGTTGACTGGGTTCATCCGTTTCGGATGAATCCTCGTCTTTTTTACGTTTAGCTGCGTTGCGGTTATGTTTTTTTCCATGAGGCATAAGGAAAAAATTCTAGTTTCGTCCCAAGTGCTCTCCGCCCTCCGTGGAGCCCTACAAGGGAACACCATAATGGAGTGGTTATCCAACTCGCAGGTGTTAGAGATACACGTGAGATATACTCGTATAAACAAAATGCCTACACGATTGATCCGTTTAGCCACCGCCTTCTAGAGATAAAAAGACAGAAAAGGGTAAGGTAAATGGGCATATGGTTGGTATCAGGAAAGATACAAAAAGAGTTGAAGAGAAAGCAAAGCGGTATCTCTAGGGCTCGGCGCAACCAGCCGATTGACCGTGCCGGACCGCACGGCCACCCGTCTACACCGAAAAGCCAGGCCAAAGAGGCGTGTTGGGGTACCTGAAGCACCGCCACCTCAGGTAACCCTCAACCTCCAGGATCCCTTCTTCCGGCTTACAGGACGCCACCCACGGCAAACGGGTGGTACTTCCTTTAGCTCTTCCCAGTGGGCACAGAGACCACAGCGGCAATGTGCCCAGTGGGAATTGAGCCCCCAGGGCCACGGCAAGGCAGGAAGTCTAATACCTGGGGGATATTAACGGCTAAACTCCTTAAACAGGGTTATCGGTACCATAAACTACGCAAAGCCTTTTCACAATTTTATAGACGCCATTCTGATTTAATTTCAAAATTCAATATTGGACTTAAATCTGTTCTGCAACAAGGTCTATCGGAACCCGAATTTTATGGTGACTTAGTATATAAATTCAGAAAAATATATAACCGCAATGACTTCAGCACACAATTTCGTAAAATCATTCTTCGATATAAAAAGATTGGGTACAACATGGATGTTATACGACAGACTGCATGCATGGTTGTTAACCCAATCACGGTTGGCAACTTTGCTTCCCTCTTTTATTGCTCGCCGGTTGGTCAGGCCTCAGATTCTATGATGGCTCCAACGTAAAGGCTTATTGAGAATTAGAGAGATCTAATTCAAGGTAATGTCGGTTGGTGCCTGATGCTCTGTCTCTGGTCGGGCCCATCGGAATCTAACTGTTGGTTTTCTTTTGCTCCAGCATTTCAGTGGTTTTTTGCTGTCGAGTCCTCACCGTTGTCTCACCTCTGTGGTTCTTTGATTTTTTGTGTTCACGGAGATGTTGCACTGATGAGTTAGGAGGCCTTCATGCGAACTGAACAAATTATTTGTCTAAATCGCGGCGGAAGTAAGGGCGAGGATTGTGGCCATCCAAAACCAAAAGACACAAGTGATACTCACAGTAAGTAACAAACAACAACATAAATAAATCGCCACAGAAGAGCCGCCTTGGAACGGTCAATGGAAGATTTCCACTGGGGGGCTTAAATCGATTTTACGTGGCCACAATCCTCGCCCTTACTTCCGTTGCGATTTAGACAAATAATTTGTTCAGTCCGCATGAAGGCCTCCTAACCCATCAGTGCAACATCTCCGTGAACACAAAAATCAAAGAACCACAGAGGTGAGACAACGGTGAGGACTCGACAGCAAGAAACCACTGAAATACTGGAGCAAAAGAAAACCAACAGTTAGACCCCGATGGGCCCGACCAGAGACAGAGCATCAGGCACCAACCACCCCCAGGTATTAGACTTCCTGCCTTGCCGTGGCCCTGGGGGCTCAATTCCCACTGGGCACATTGCCGCTGTGGTCTCTGTGCCCACTGGGAAGAGCTAAAGGAAGTACCACCCGTTTGCCGTGGGTGGCGTCCTGTAAGCCGGAAGAAGGGATCCTGGAGGTTGAGGGTTACCTGAGGTGGCGGTGCTTCAGGTACCCAACACGCCTCTTTGGCCTGGCTTTTCGGTGTAGACGGGTGGCCGTGCGGTCCGGCACGGTCAATCGGCTGGTCGCGCCGAGCCCTAGAGATACCGCTTTGCTTTCTCTTCAACTCTTTTTGTATCTTTCCTGATACCAACCATATGCCCATTTACCTTACCCTTTTCTGTCTTTTTATCTCTAGAACCCCCAGGTATTAGACTTCCTGCCTTGCCGTGGCCCTGGGGGCTCAATTCCCACTGGGCACACTGCTGCTGTGGTCTTTGTGCCCACTGGGAAGAGCTAAAGGAAGTACCACCCGTTTGCCGTGGGTGGCGTCCTGTAAGCCGGAAGAAGGGATCCTGGAGGTTGAGGGTTACCTGAGGTGGCGGTGCTTCAGGTACCCAACACGCCTCTTTGGCCTGGCTTTTCGGTGTAGACGGGTGGCCGTTCGGTCCGGCACGGTCAATCGGCTGGTCACGCCGAGCCCTAGAGATACCGCTTTGCTTTCTCTTCAACTCTTTTTGTATCTTTCCTGATACCAACCATATGCCCATTTACCTTACCCTTTTCTGTCTTTTTATCTCTAGAAGGCGGTGGCTTAACGGATCAATCGTGTAGGCATTTTGTTTATACGAGTATATCTCAGGTGTATCTCTAACACCTGCGAGTTGGATAACCACTCCATTATGGTGTTCCCTTGTAGGGCTCCGTGGAGGGCGGAGAGCATTTGGGACGAAACTAGGATTTTTTTCTTATGGCTCCTAAAAACAAACATAACCGCAACCACGCACCTAACCGCAACGCACCTAAACGTAAAAAAGACGAGGATTCATCCGAATCGGATGAACGCAGTCAAAAATCCAGTCAGCAGTCAAGTCAACAATCGAGTCAGCAGTCTGCTGAACCAAACTTTGACAATGTTCCGCGTTTCTTGGTCGTCACGTCGCTTGACGATACACGAACTGTGTCAAGCCTTTCTCCCTTTGTTATCGAGAAAAGTATTGTCGCCATAGCCGGACACCCAAAGAGTATTAAATCACTCAAATCAGGTGACCTTCTCTTGGAACTCGAGAGAAAACCGCAAGTTGTAAGCCTGCTCGCCACCAAAAAGCTCTTTGATCTTTCGGTAAAAATATCTCTTCACAACACACTAAACTCATCTAAAGGAGTGATTCGCAGTCCAGAACTGCGTCCTTGTTCAGACGAAGAGATCATTGATAACCTGAAAGATCAAGGGGTTATTGGAGTTCGTAACATCAAAGTCCGTAGAAATGGTGTACTAAAACCAACAGCAACTTATGTGTTGACTTTTAATACACCAATTCTACCGAAGAAAATCAAAGTAGCATATCTTTCCATTAACGTAGAGGTATACATCCCAAACCCTCTTAGATGTTACTCTTGTCAGGCTTTTGGCCATCACGAAAGCAGATGTCAGAGAAAACAACTCTGTCCTAATTGTGGTGAAGAAAAGCATGTTGATAATCACCTCAACTGCAAAAATGAACCCAAATGCGTAAATTGTGATGGCAAACATGCTGTTTTCTCCCGAGACTGTCCGGCGTGGAAAAAAGAAAAAGAAATACTTACCGTCAAATACCAAAGGGGGATAACATTCCCAGAAGCGCGGAAGATTGTCGAAGAGCGATACATAACACCAACCACCAGTTTCGCCAGCATCACAAAGGGTGCTGGTGTAAAATGTACCAGCTCCGCAACACAGACTGCTGAATCATACATTGCTGAACTGAAAAAGTCTGGTGCATGGAGTAAATCCACTCCAGCACCACAAAGTTCAACCAATTTATCAAAAGGCGCAATCCAGGTTGCTTCGGATCGGTCGACAGCGACCGTACCGAAGCCAGCGCCGAATGTAAAAGAGAAACCCGACCCAGGTCGAACTAATAAGGGGTCGCAAGATCCGATAAAAAAACATCAATTGTCTCAAAGACAAACAGACAGACAACGTAAAATGGAAAGAGACAATATAAAATTTCAGAACAGATTCGGATCTTTGAGTGACAGTGATATGGAGTTGACTGAAACTCCATCATCACCAAGTGGCAATAACAGATCGAGGTCTGCCACACCACGAGCTGGTGGTAGCAGATCTATATCACCAATTGCACCTCCATAATAGTTTCTAGTCTTTAAATATCTCTCCTTAAAATGGATTTAAAACACAAAATAATACAATGGAATTGTCGAGGTCTTAAATCAAATTATAATGAACTCTTATTACTTATTTCGCTACTAACCCCATCGGTGTTTTGTTTGCAAGAAACTTTTTTAAAAACTGATGACAACATAGATGTCAGGGGTTTCAATACATACAACTATATCTATTCTGATGGTAACAAACCATCTGGTGGCAGCTCAATTTTTGTTAAATCATGTTTACCACAAAGAGAGATCAAATTAAAAACCGACCTTCAAGCTGTAGCAGTATCGGTTTCTCTGGATAAAGAAACTACAGTTTGCTCTCTATATATCCCACCCTCATTTTCTTTAAAGCCCGAACATCTTGACTCATTGCTGAGTCAACTTCCATCGCCATATCTTTTAGTTGGCGACTTCAATGGTCACAATATTCTATGGGGCTGTAAAGATGTCAATAACAGAGGAGCACTTGTCGAAGATTTTATTGCAAAGAACGATCTTTGCCTGATGAATGATAAATCTTATACTTACCTTCACCCTGCGACAGGTCATTTGTCTTCTTTAGATCTCTCTTTGTGTCACCCATCTCTCTTCTTGGACTATGACTGGTCTGTTCATGATGATCAGTGCGGAAGTGATCACTTTCCTGTTATAATAGAGAGCGTGGGCGAACCAGATGAAGACTGTAACCAGAAATGGAAAATGAATAAAGCCGACTGGGAATTATTCCATAATTTATGTGAAGAAGAGTTATCAGTTGATCACTTAAATGAATCATCTGACATTGTTTCTGATTTCACAGATACACTTATTAACATATCAGAACAATGCATTCCAAAGACCTCCACAAATACTAAGAAAAGCAAGCCTTGGTTTAATAATGACTGTAAAGAAGCTATTAAAAAGCGTAAACAGGCTCTAAATAAGTTCTGCAAAAATCCCACTTCAGAAAAGCTCAACGACGTAAAAGTTTTTAGAGCTAAAGCTCGGCGAACAATCCGAGCTTCCAAACGAAAGTCATGGAGAGAATATGTCTCCAAATTGAACTATAAAACCCCCATTAAAAAGGTTTGGGATATGGTACGAAAAATTTCAGGAAAAACAAAGTCTTCTAGTTTTAAACATTTAAATACTGAATTTGACACAATAGCTTCAACAAAAAAAGATATTTCAGATACTCTTGGTCACACATTTTTGAGAAATTCATCATCGCGTAATTATTCTGACACTTTTAGAAATTTCAAAAAGGACCAGGAGAAAAGAAAACTTAACTTCAAATCCCTTAATCACGAAGAATACAACACACCATTTAACTTATCCGAACTCGTTGAAGCCATTGAAAAATCACATGATACGGCAACCGGCCCCGATGAAATTCATTATCAGATGCTTAAGCATCTGCCAAAAAGTTCTCTTACAACACTTTTAGATATCTTTAATAATATTTGGGAAACGGGGGTCTGTCCTGAGAGTTGGCGTGTAGCTACAGTTGTACCAATTCCGAAACCAGGGAAAGATCATGCAGAACCTACAAATTATCGTCCGATAGCTTTGACAAGTTGTTTGTGTAAAACATTGGAGAGAATGATAAACAAGAGATTAGTCTGGTACTTAGAGTCCAACAACCTCATTTCAGAATATCAATCGGGCTTTCGTTCGGAACGTAGTACCAATGACAATTTAATAAGACTAGAAACATTTATACGAGATGCTTTTATTAACAAAGAACACGTAGTGGCTGTCTTTTTCGACTTGGAGAAAGCATATGATACAACATGGCGTTATGGAATATTGAAAGATCTACATAACATTGGCTTAAGAGGAAAACTTCCCAGTTTTATTGAAAGCTTTTTAGGGGAGCGCATGTTTCAGGTGCGTGTGGGGTCTACCCTGTCAGATTTCTATGATCAAGAACAGGGTGTCCCACAGGGTAGTATTCTTTCAACTACGCTATTTAACATCAAAATAAACAATATTGTACAATGTTTGGACGACAAAACTGATTGTTCATTGTATGTTGATGATTTTTGTATATGTTACCGTTCAAAAAATATGAAAACAATTGAACGAAAGTTACAACAAAATTTAAAAAGAATAGAAGAATGGACTGATAAAAATGGTTTCAAGTTCTCCAAGTCGAAAACGCAGTGTGTTCATTTTTGTAAACTACGGAAGAAACACGAACATCCTTCCCTGTTTTTATACGGATCACAAATTCCTGTTGTTGAAGAAGCCAAATTTCTTGGGGTCATATTTGATCAAAAGTTATCTTTTATTCCACATATTAAATATCTTAAAGCGAAATGCTTAAAAGCTTTGAATCTTTTGAAAGTTTTAGCTCATACAAGTTGGGGAGCAGATCGGTATACTTTATTACATCTTTACCGGTCTTTAATAAGATCTAAATTAGATTATGGGTCTGTTGTTTATGGTTCTGCCAGAAAGTCCTATTTAAAATCCTTGGATACTATCCATCACCAAGGCCTTCGTCTGGCCATGGGAGCCTTCCGTACTTCTCCCGTATTAAGCCTTTATGTAGAAGCAGGTGAACCATCTTTAACCTCGCGCAGAGAGAAACTTTCTCTTCAGTATGCTATCAGACTTGCTGCAAATCCATCTAACCCGGCATCCAAAATTTCATTTCGACCTCAATTTGTAGATAAGTATGAAACAAAACCCACAGCAATCAAACCTTTTGGATTACGTATTTTACCACTGCTGGAAAATTCAGGTATCGACCTTAAAAATATTCAAAAACATGAAACCGCCGAAGTTCCATCTTGGTGTATTAAACAACCTTCTATTCTGTTCGACTTACATGATGGAAAAAAATCCGAATCAAATCCAATACTTCTCAAACAAAACTTTCAGGTACTGCAGTCACGTTACAATGATTACCAGCAAGTCTATACTGATGGTTCCAAAGAAGGAGATAAAGTTGGCTGTGCGTATGTTTCTAAAGATACGCACAAAACCATGCGCCTTCCAGATGGTTCATCTATTTTTACAGCTGAAGCCAAAGCAATAGACCTAGCTTTAGATTTTATCAGTTCTTCAACAATTCAAAAAGCAATTATATTTTCGGATTCACTTTCTGTGCTTAAGGCTTTAGACCATTCATCATCTAAAAATCCTCAAATTCAAAAATTGATCGAAAAACATCATGAAATTTCTAAAACACACCAAATCTTGTTTTGTTGGCTTCCGAGCCATATTGGCATTGTCGGCAATGAATATGCTGACAAGAAAGCAAAGGAATCGCTCAATCTTGATCCATCTGTTTTTAAAATTCCTTTTAACAATTTTAAACCATTTATCAACAGATACATCTTGTCGGAATGGCAAGGCGAATGGGACCGTGCAATAAATAACAAACTCCATGCCATTAAACCTGTCGTTAGTACAAAATGCTCTCCTCCACAGTTTTCCAGAAAAGAGGACGTAGTATTAACACGACTGCGCATCGGCCATACTAGAGTTACTCATTCTTATATTTTTAATGGTGATGATCAGCCTTCTTGTGTAGGTTGTGATCAGCCATTCACTGTGAAACATATCTTAATTGACTGTGTTGACTTTTCACCCTCACGTATTTTATATTTCAAAGCTGACACTTTGCAACAACTGTTTCGAGATGTACCTGTTGATAATATTATTTTATTCTTAAAAGAAATTGGACTTTTTCATAAGATTTAACTGTTTCAGATTTTTATACATTATCATTCTGACTTTTTACTTTTAATATCATCATAATTATTCATGCCGTTTAACCATCAACCGTTTGACGCTTATGACCCACAAAGAGGGTTGACGCGTCGTTAAACACGAAATCATCATCATCATTTATCTCTAGAAGGCGGTGGCTAAACGGATCAATCGTGTAGGCATTTTGTTTATGCGAGTATATCTCACGTGTATCTCTAACACCTGCGAGTTGGATAACCACTCCATTATGGTGTTCCCTTGTAGGGCTCCACGGAGGGCGGAGAGCACTTGGGACGAAACTAGAATTTTTTCCTTATGCCTCATGGAAAAAAAAAATAACCGCACCCACGCATCTAAACGTAAGAAAGACGAGGATTCATCCGAAACGGATGATCCCAGTCACCAATCTAGTCAACAGTCTAGTCAGCAGTCTGAAGCACCTAAGATTTTAAATTTTCCACGCTTCTTGGTTATGACATCAGTCGAGGAAACTCGCACTGTGTCAAGTTTATCGCCTTTTGTAATTGAAAAGAGCATAATGTCCATTGCCGGACACCCAAAAAGCATCAAAAAGCTTAAGTCAGGTGATCTCCTCCTGGAAGTAGAGAGAGAACAGCAGGTTAAAAGCCTGCTTGGTACCACAAAGCTCTTTGATCTCAAGGTCAAGGTGTCTCTGCACAATACACTCAATTCGTGTAAAGGTGTCATCCGCAGCCCAGAGCTACGTCCTTGCACCGATGCAGAGATAATTGACAACTTGAGATCTGAGGGCGTCATTGCAGTACGTAACATCCAAGTTCGTAGAGATGGTGTATTGAAGCCAACAGGTACTTACGTGTTGACCTTTAATACACCAGTTCTGCCCAAGAAAATCAAAGTAGCATATCTTTCGGTTAACGTAGAGGTATATATACCAAACCCTCTCAGATGTTACTCATGTCAGGTTTTTGGCCACCACGAAAGCAGATGTCAGAAGAAACAACTTTGTCCAAACTGTGGTAAAGACAAACATGTTGATAATCATCAACACTGTAAGAATGAGGCCAAATGCATCAATTGTGGTGGCAATCATGCTGTTTTCTCTCGAGATTGTCCGGCATGGAAAAAAGAAAAAGAAATACTCACTGTAAAATACCAAAGAGCGATAACCTTCCCAGAAGCGCGGAAAATTGTTGAGGATCGAAACGCAACACCAACCACCAGTTACGCCAGCATCACAAAGGGTGTTGGTGTAAAAGTGTCAAGCTCCGCAACACAGACTGTTGATTCATACATAGCTGAACTGAAAAAATCTGGTGCATGGAGTAAATCCACTCCAGCGCCACAAAGTTCAACCAAGTTACATAATGGCGCAATCCAGGTTACTTCGGATCGGTCGACAGCGACCGTACCGAAGCCAGCGCCGCATGTAAAAGAGAAACTCGACTGCGGTCGAACTAATAAGGGATCGGAAGATCCGAAAAAGCAATTGTCTCTAAAACAAACAGACAGACAACGTAAAATGGAAAGAGACAATATAAAATTTCAGAACAGATTCGGATCTTTGAGTGACAGTGATATGGAGTTTGAAGCTCCATCATCACCAAGTAGCAATAACAGATCAAGGTCTGCAACACCACGAGCTGGTGGTAGCAGATCTATATCACCAATTGCAGCTCCAATATAGTTTCTAGTCTTAATCTCTTCATAAAATGGATTTAAAACACAAAATAATACAATGGAATTGTCGAGGTCTTAAATCAAATTATAACGAACTGTTATTACTTATTTCGTTATTAAACCCATCGGTTTTTGTTTGCAAGAAACTTTTTTAAAAACTGATGACAACATTGATGTCAGGGGTTTCAATACATACAACTATATCTATTCTGATGGTGACAGACCATCTGGTGGCAGCTCAATTTTTGTTAAATCATGTTTACCACAAAGAGAGATCAAATTAAAAACAGACCTACAAGCTATAGCAGTATCGGTTTCTCTGGATAAAGAAACTACAATTTGCTCTCTATATATCCCACCCTCATTTTCTTTAAAGCCGGAACATCTTGACTCATTGCTGAGTCAACTTCCATCGCCATATCTTTTAGTTGGCGACTTCAATGGTCACAATATTCTATGGGGCTGTAAAAATATCAATAACAGAGGAGCACTTGTCGAAGATTTTATTGCAAAGAGCGATCTTTGCTTGATGAATGATAAATCTTATACTTACCTTCACCCTGCGACAGGTCATTTGTCTTCTTTAGATCTCTCTTTGTGTCACCCATCTCTCTTCTTGGACTATGACTGGTCTGTTCATGATGATCAGTGCGGAAGTGATCACTTCCCTGTTATAATTGAGAGTGTAAACGAACCAGATGAGGACTGTAACCAGAAATGGAAAATGAATAAAGCCGACTGGGAATTATTCCATAATTTATGTGAAGAAGAGTTATCAATTGATCATTTTAATGAATCATCCGACATTGTTTCTGATTTCACAGATACACTTATTAACATATCAGAACAATGCATTCCAAAGACCTCCATTAATACTAAGAAAAGCAAGCCTTGGTTTAATAATGACTGTAAAGAAGCTATTAAAAAGCGTAAACAGGCTCTAAATAAGTTCTGCAAAAATCCCACTTCAGAAAAGCTCAACGACGTAAAAGTTTTTAGAGCTAAAGCTCGGCGAACAATCCGAGCTTCCAAACGAAAGTCATGGAGAGAATATGTCTCCAAATTGAACTACAAAACCCCCATTAAAAAGGTTTGGGATATGGTACGAAAAATTTCAGGAAAAACAAAGTCTTCTAGTTTTACACATTTAAATACTGAATTTGACACAATAGCTTCAACAAAAAAAGATATTTCAGAAACTCTTGGGCACACATTCTTGAGAAATTCATCATCGCGTAATTACTCTGACACTTTTAGAAATGTCAAAAAGGACCAAGAGAAAAGAAAACTTAACTTCAAATCCCTTAATCACGAAGAATACAACACACCTTTTAACTTATCCGAACTAGTTGAAGCCATTGAAAAATCACATGATACGGCAACCGGCCCCGATGAAATTCATTATCAGATGCTTAAGCATCTGCCAAAAAGTTCTCTTACAACACTTTTAGATATCTTTAATAATATTTGGGAAACGGGGGTCTGTCCTGAGAGCTGGCGTGTAGCTACAGTTGTACCAATTCCGAAACCAGGGAAAGATCATGCAGAACCTACAAATTATCGTCCGATAGCTTTGACAAGTTGTTTGTGTAAAACATTGGAGAGAATGATAAACAAGAGATTAGTCTGGTACTTAGAGTCCAACAACCTCATTTCAGAATATCAATCGGGTTTTCGTTCGGAACGCAGTACCAATGACAATTTAATAAGACTAGAAACATTTATACGAGATGCTTTTATTAACAAAGAACACGTAGTAGCTGTCTTTTTCGACTTGGAGAAAGCATATGATACAACATGGCGTTATGGTATATTGAAAGATCTCCATAACATTGGCTTAAGAGGAAAACTTCCCAGTTTTATTGAAAGCTTTTTAGGGGAGCGCATGTTTCAGGTGCGTGTGGGGTCTACCCTGTCAGATTTCTATGATCAAGAACAGGGTGTCCCACAGGGTAGTATTCTTTCAACTACGCTATTTAACATCAAAATAAACAATATTGTACAATGTTTGGACGACAAAACTGATTGTTCATTGTATGTTGATGATTTTTGTATATGTTACCGTTCAAAAAATATGAAAACAATTGAACGAAAGTTACAACAAAATTTAAAAAGAATAGAAGAATGGACTAATAAAAATGGTTTCAAGTTCTCCAAGTCGAAAACGCAGTGTGTTCATTTTTGTAAATTACGGAAGAAACACGAACATCCTTCCCTGTTCTTATACGGATCACAAATTCCTGTTGTTGAAGAAGCCAAATTTCTTGGGGTCATATTTGATCAAAAGTTATCTTTTATTCCCCATATTAAATATCTTAAAGCGAAATGCTTAAAAGCTTTGAATCTTTTGAAAGTTTTAGCTCATACAAGTTGGGGAGCAGATCGGTATACTTTATTACATCTTTACCGGTCTTTAATAAGATCTTAATTAGATTATGGGTCTGTTGTTTATGGTTCTGCCAGAAAGTCCTATTTAAAATCCTTGGATACTATCCATCACCAAGGCCTTCGTCTGGCCATGGGCGCCTTCCGTACTTCTCCCGTATTAAGCCTTTATGTAGAAGCAGGTAAACCATCTTTAACCTCGCGCAGAGAGAAACTTTCTCTTCAATATGCTATCAGACTTGCTGCAAATCCATCTAACCCGGCATCCAAAATTTCATTTCCACCTCAATTTGTAGATAAGTATGAAACAAAACCCACAGCAATCAAACCTTTTGGATTACGTATTTTACCACTGCTGGAAAATTCAGGTATCGACCTTAAAAATATTCAAAAACATGAAACCGCCGAAGTTCCATCTTGGTGTATTAAAAAACCTTCTTTTCTGTTTGACTTACATGATGGCAAAAAATCCGAATCAAATCCAATACTTCTCAAACAAAACTTTCAGGTACTGCAGTCACGTTACAATGATTACCAGCAAGTCTATACTGATGGTTCCAAAGAAGGAGATAAAGTTGGCTGTGCGTATGTTTCTAAAGATACGCACAAAACCATGCGCCTTCCAGATGGTTCATCTATTTTTACAGCTGAAGCCAAAGCAATAGACCTAGCTTTAGATTTTATCAGTTCTTCAACAATTCAAAAAGCAATTATATTTTCTGATTCACTTTCTGTGCTTAAGGCTTTAGACCATTCATCATCTAAAAATCCTCAAATTCAAAAATTGATCGAAAAACATCATGAAATTTCTAAAACACACCAAATCTTGTTTTGTTGGCTTCCGAGCCATATTGGCATTGTCGGCAATGAATATGCTGACAAGAAAGCAAAGGAATCGCTCAATCTTGATCCATCTGTTTTTAAAATTCCTTTTAATAATTTTAAACCATTTATTAACCGATACATCTTGTCGGAATGGCAAGGCGAATGGGACCGTGCAATAAATAACAAACTCCATGCCATTAAACCTGTCGTTAGTACAAAATGCTCCCCTCCACAGTTTTCCAGAAAAGAGGACGTAGTATTAACACGACTGCGCATCGGCCATACTAGAGTTACTCATTCTTATATTTTTAATGGTGATGATCAACCTTCTTGTGTAGGTTGTGATCAGCCATTCACTGTGAAACATATCTTAATTGACTGTGTTGACTTTTCACCCTCACGTATTTTATATTTCAAAGCTGACACTTTACAACAACTGTTTCGAGATGTACCTGTTGATAATATTATTTTATTCTTAAAAGAAATTGGACTTTTTCATAAGATTTAACTGTTTCAGATTTTTATACATTATCATTCTGACTTTTTACTTTTAATATCATCATAATTATTCATGCCGTTTAACCATTAACCGTTTGACGCTTATGACCCACAAAGAGGGTTGACGCGTCGTTAAACACGAAATCATCACCATCATCATCATCATCAGGCACCAACCAACATTACCTTGAATTAGATCTCTCTCATTCTCAATAAGCCTTTACGTTGGAGCCGTCATAGAATCTGAGGCCTGACCCACCGGCGTGCAATTAAAGAGGGAAGCAAAGTTGTCAACCGTGATTGGAATAACTACCATGCATGCAGTCTGTCGTATAATATCCATGTTGTACCCAATCTTTTTATATCGAAGAATGATTTTACGAAATTGGGTGCTGAAGTCATTGCGGTTATATATTTTTCTGAATTTATATACTAAGTCACCATAAAATTCGGGTTCCGATAGACCTTGTTGCAGAAAAGATTTAAGTCCAATATTGAATTTTGAAATTAAATCAGAATGGCGTCTATAAAATTTTGAAAAGGCTTTGCGTAGTTTATGGTACCGATAACCCTGATTAAGAAGTTTAGCCGTTAATAATTTATTACGAGTGTTGAAGTCAGTTACATGACTACACACTCTAGCAAATCGAATTAATTGCGAAATATAAACGCCATAGGATGGCGGACGAGGAACATCACCATCCAAAAATGGAAAATTTACAATCTCAAAATCAAAGTCATCGCGTTTATCATAAATTTTGCATGAAACAAACCCATCTACAATGGATAGATGTAAATCCAAAAACGGGGCCAAGGCGGCTCTTCTGTGGCGATTTATTTATGTTGTTGTTTGTTACTTACTGTGTGTATCACTTGTGTCTTTTGGTTTTGGATGGCCATATGGCCATTTTGTGGGAAAGTAACTGTCCTTATGGCCTTCCTTTGTTTAGGTTTCCATTATGGTCTGGTCGCTTAATGTTTGTATTTCTTTCCCTTTGGTGTCTTTTATGGGTGGAGAAACTTAATTGTATCAATTCCTGATCTTTGTTTTACTTCTTCTTTTCAATTTGCTCTCTATATATCCCAACCTCATTTTCGTTAAATCCCGAACACCTTGACTCATTGCTGAGTCAACTTCCATCGCCATATCATTTGGTTGGCGACTTCAATGGTCACAATATTCTATGGGGCTGTAAAGATATCAATAACAGAGGAGCACTTGTCGAAGATTTTATTGCAAAGAGGGATCTTTGCTTGATGAATGATAAATCTTATACTTATCTTCACCCTGCGACATGTCAATTGTCTTCTTTAGATCTCTCTTTGTGTCACCCATCTCTCTTCTTGGACTATGACTGGTCTGTTCACGATGATAAGTGCGGAAGTGATCACTCCCCTGTTATAATTGAGAGCGTAAACGAACCAGATGAGGACTGTAACCAGAAATGGAAAATGAATGAAGCCGACTGGGAATTATTCCGTAATTTATGTGAAGAAGAGTTATCAGTTGATCACTTAAATGAATCATCTGACATTGTTTCTGATTTCACAGATACACTAATTAATATATCAGAACAATGCATTCCAAAGACCTCCACAAATACTAAGAAAAGCAAGCCTTGGTTTAATAATGACTGTAAAGAAGCTATTCAAAAGCGCAAATAGGCTCTAAATAAGTTCTGTAAAAGTCCCTCTTCAGAAAAGCTAAACGACGTAAAAGTAAAGCTAAACGACGTAAAAGTTTTTAGAGCTAAAGCTCGGCGAACAATCCGAGCTTCCAAACGAAAGACATGGAGAGAATATGTCTCCAAATTGAACTACAAAACCCCCATTAAAAAGGTTTGGGATATGGTACGAAAAATTTCAGGAAAAACAAGGTCTCCTAGTTTTGCACATTTAAATACTGGTTTTGACACAAAAGCTTCAACTAAAAAAGATATTTCAGATAATCTTGGTAGCACATTTTTGAGTAATTCATCACCGCGAAATTATTCTGACTCTTTTAGAAATTTCAAAAAGGATCAAGAGAAAAGAAATCTCAACTTCAAATCCCATAATCACGAAGACTACAACAAACTTTTTAACTTATCCGAACTAGTGGAAGCCATTGAAAAATCACACGATACAGCAACCGGCCCGGATGAAATTCATTATCAGATGCTTAAGCATCTGCCAAAAAGTTCTATTTCAACACTTTTAGATATCTTTAATAATCTAAACGGATCAATCGTGTAGGCATTTTGTTTATACGAGTATATCTCACGTGTATCTCTAACACCTGCGAGTTGGATAACCACTCCATTATGGTGTTCCCTTGTAGGGCTCCACGGAGGGCGGAGAGCACTTGGGACGAAACTAGAATTTTTTTCTTATGCCTCATGGAAAAAACATAACCGCAACGCAGCTAAACGTAAAAAAGACGAGGATTCATCCGGAACGGATGAACCCAGTCAACAGTCAAGTCAGCAGTCTAGTCAGCAGTCTGAAACTCAAACGCTTCACAATTTTCCACGCTTCTTGGTGATAACATCACGTGATGATACACGTACGGTGTCAGATTTATCCCCTTTTGTGATCGAAAAGAGTATAGTGTCCATTGCCGGACATCCAAAAAGTATCAAGAAACTGAAGTCAGGTGATCTCCTCTTGGAAATCGAGAGAGAACAGCAGGTCAAAAACCTGCTTGGTACCACAAAGCTCTTCGATCTCAACGTCAAAGTATCGTTGCACAAAACCCTAAATTCATGTAAAGGTGTCATCCGCAGCCCAGAGCTACGCCCGTGCAACGATACCGAGATTGTTGAGAATTTGAGAGATGAAGGCGTCATTGGTGTACGTAACATCCAAGTTCGTAGAGGTGGTGTATTAAAGCCAACAAGTACCTACGTGTTGACATTTAATACACCAGTTCTGCCAAAGAAAATAAAAGTTGCATATCTATCTTTTAACGTAGAGGTGTATATACCAAACCCTCTCAGATGTTATCATTGTCAGGTTTTTGGTCACCACGAAAGCAGATGTCAGAAGAAACAACTCTGTCCAAACTGTGGTGAGGAAAAACATGTCGATAACCACCAAAACTGCAAAAATGAACCCAAATGCGTCAATTGTGGTGGCAAGCATGCTGTTTTCTCTCGAGATTGTCCGGCATGGAAAAAAGAAAAAGAAATACTCACTGTCAAATACCAAAGGGGGATAACATTCCCAGAAGCGCGGAAAATTGTTGATGAGCGATACAGAACACCAATCACTAGTTACGCAAGCATCACAAAGGGTGCTGGTGTAAAAGTTTCTAGCTCCGAAACACAGACTGCTGAATCATACATAGCTGAACTGAAAAAATCTGGTGCATGGAGTAAATCCACTCCGGCACCACAAAGTTCAACCAGTTTATCAAATGGCGCAATCCAGGTTGCTTCGGATCGGTCGACAGCGACCGTACCGAAGCCAGCGCCGCATGTAAAAGAGAAACTCGACTTAGGTCGAACTAAGGGATCAGAAGATCCGAAGAAACAACACTTGTCTCAAAAACAAACAGACAGACAACGTAAAATGGAAAGAGACAATATAAAATTTCAGAACAGATTCGGATCTTTGAGAGACAGTGATATGGAGTTTGAAGCTCCATCATCACCAAGTAGCAATAACAGATCGAGGTCTGCAACACCACGAGCTGGTGGTAGCAGATCTATATCACCAATTGCAGCTCAAATATAGTTTCTAGTCTTAATCTCTTCATAAAATGGATTTAAAACACAAAATAATACAATGGAATTGTCGAGGTCTTAAATCAAATTATAACGAACTGTTATTACTTATTTCAATATTAAACCCATCGGTTTTTTGGTTTGCAAGAAACTTTTTTAAAATCTGATGACAACATTGATATCAGGGGTTTCAATACATACAACTATATCTATTCTGATGGTAACAAACCATCTGGTGGCAGTTCAATTTTTGTTAAATCATGTTTACCACAAAGAGAGATCAAATTAAAAACAGACCTACAAGCTGTGGCGGTATCGATTTCTCTGGATAAAGAAACTACAATATGCTCTTTATATATTCCACCCTCATTTTCTTTAAAGCCCGAACATCTTGACTCATTGCTGAGTCAGCTTCCTTCCCCATATCTTTTAGTTGGCGACTTCAATGGTCACAATATTCTATGGGGCTGTAAAGATATCAATAACAGAGGAGCACTTGTCGAAGATTTTATTGCAAAGAGCGATCTTTGCTTGATGAGTGATAAATCTTATACTTACCTTCACCCTGCGACAGGTCATTTGTCTTCTTTAGATCTCTCTTTGTGTCACCCATCTCTCTTCTTGGACTATGACTGGTCTGTTCATGATGATCAGTGCGGAAGTGATCACTTCCCTGTTATAATTGAGAGCGTAAACGAACCAGATGAAGACTGTAACCAAAAGTGGAAAATGAATAAAGCCGACTGGGAATTATTCCATAATTTATGTGAAGAAGAGTTAACAGTTGATCACTTAAATGAATCATCCGACATTGTTTCTGATTTCACAGATACACTTATTAATATATCAGAACAATGCATTCCAAAGACCTCCACAAATACTAAGAAAAGCAAGCCTTGGTTTAATAATGACTGTAAAGAAGCTATTAAAAAGCGTAAACAGGCTCTAAATAAGTTCTGCAAAAGTCCCACTTCAGAAAAGCTAAACGACGTAAAAGTTTTTAGAGCTAAAGCTCGGCGAACAATCCGAGCTTCAAAACGAAAGTCATGGAGAGAATATGTCTCCAGGTTGAACTACAAAACCCCCATTAAAAAGGTTTGGGATATGGTACGAAAAATTTCAGGAAAAACAAAGTCCACTAGTTTTACACATTTAAATACTGAATTTGACACAAAAGCTTCAACAAAAAAAGATATTTCAGATACTCTTTGGAGCACATTCTTGAATAATTCATCATCGCGTAATTATTCTGACACTTTTAGAAATTTCAAAAAGGACCAGGATAAAAGAAAACTTAACTTCAAATCCCTTAATCACGAAGAATACAACACACCTTTTAACTTATCCGAACTAGTTGAAGCCATTGAAAAATCACATGATACGGCTACCGGCCCCGATGAAATTCATTATCAGATGCTTAAGCATCTGCCAAAAAGTTCTCTTACAACACTTTTAGATATCTTTAATAATATTTGGGAAACGGGGGTCTGTCCTGAGAGCTGGCGTGTAGCTACAGTTGTACCAATTCCGAAACCAGGGAAAGATCATGCAGAACCTACAAATTATCGTCCGATAGCTTTGACAAGTTGTTTGTGTAAAACATTGGAGAGAATGATAAACAAGAGATTAGTCTGGTACTTAGAGTCCAACAACCTCATTTCAGAATATCAATCGGGTTTTCGTTCGGAACGCAGTACCAATGACAATTTAATAAGACTAGAAACATTTATACGAGATGCTTTTATTAACAAAGAACACGTAGTAGCTGTCTTTTTCGACTTGGAGAAAGCATATGATACAACATGGCGTTATGGTATATTGAAAGATCTCCATAACATTGGCTTAAGAGGAAAACTTCCCAGTTTTATTGAAAGCTTTTTAGGGGAGCGCATGTTTCAGGTGCGTGTGGGGTCTACCCTGTCACATTTCTATGATCAAGAACAGGGTGTCCCACAGGGTAGTATTCTTTCAACTACGCTATTTAACATCAAAATAAACAATATTGTACAATGTTTGGACGACAAAACTGATTGTTCCTTGTATATTGACGATTTCTGTATATGTTACCGTTCAAAAAATATGAAAACAATTGAACGAAAGTTGCAACAAAATTTAAAACGAATAGAAGAATGGACTGATAAAAATGGTTTCAAGTTCTCCAAGTCGAAAACGCAGTGTGTTCATTTTTGTAAACTACGGAAGAAACACGAACATCCTTCCTTGTTTTTATACGGATCACAAATTCCTGTTGTTGAAGAAGCCAAATTTCTTGGGGTCATATTTGATCAAAAGTTATCTTTTATTCCCCATATTAAATATCTTAAAGCGAAATGCTTAAAAGCTTTGAATCTTTTGAAAGTTTTAGCCCATACAAGTTGGGGAGCGGATCGGTATACTTTATTACATCTTTACCGGTCTTTAATAAGATCTAAATTAGATTATGGGTATGTTGTTTATGGTTCTGCCAGAAAGTCCTATTTAAAATCATTGGATACTATCCATCACCAAGGCCTTCGTCTGGCTATGGGAGCCTTTCGTACTTCTCCCGTATTAAGCCTTTATGTAGAAGCAGATGAACCATCTTTAACTTCGCGCAGAGAGAAACTTTCTCTTCAGTATGCTATTAGAATTGCTGCTAATCCATCTAACCCGGCATCCAAAATTTCATTTCCACCTCAATTTATAGATAAGTATGAAACTTAACCCACAGCAATCAAACCTTTTGGATTACGAATTTTACCACTGCTAGAAAATTCAGGCATCGACCTTAAAAATATTCAAAAACATGAAACCGCCGAAGTTCCATCTTGGTGTATTAAACAACCTTCTATTCTGTTCGACTTGCATGATGGCAAAAAATCCGAATCAAATCCGATACTTCTCAAACAAAACTTCCAGGTACTGCAGTCACGTTACAATGAATACCAGCAAGTCTATACTGATGGTTCCAAAGAAGGAGATAAAGTTGGTTGTGCGTTTCGCACAAAACCATGCGCCTTCCAGATGGTTCATCTATTTTTACAGCTGAAGCCAAAGCAATAGACCTAGCTTTAGATTTTATCAGTTCTTCAATAATTCAAGAAGCAATTATATTTTCTGATTCACTTTCTGTGCTTAAGGCTTTAGACCATTCATCATCTAAAAATCCTCAAATTCAAAAATTGATCGAAAAACATCATGAAATTTCTAAAACACACCAAATCTTGTTTTGTTGGCTTCCGAGCCATATTGGCATTGTCGGCAATGAATATGCTGACAAGAAAGCAAAGGAATCGCTCAATCTTGATCCATCTGTTTTTAAAATTCCCTTTAATAATTTTAAACCATTTATCAACAGATACATCTTGTCGGAATGGCAAGGCGAATGGGACCGTGCAATAAATAACAAACTCCATGCCATTAAACCTGTCGTTAGTACAAAATGCTCTCCTCCACAGTTTTCCAGAAAAGAGGACGTAGTATTAACACGACTGCGCATCGGCCATACTAGAGTTACTCATTCTTATATTTTTAATGGTGATGATCAGCCTTCTTGTGTAGGTTGTGATCAGCCATTCACTGTGAAACATATCTTAATTGACTGTGTTGACTTTTCACCCTCACGTATTTTATATTTCAAAGCTGACACTTTGCAACAACTGTTTCGAGATGTACCTGTTGATAATATTAATTTATTCTTAAAAGAAATTGGACTTTTTCATAAGATTTAACTGTTTCAGATTTTTATACATCATCATTCTGACTTTTTACTTTTAATATCATCATAATTATTCATGCCGTTTAACCATTAATCGTTTGACGCTTATGACCCACAAAGAGGGTTGACGCGTCGTTAAACACGAAATCATCATCATCATCTTTAATAATATTTGGTAAACTGGGGTCTGTCCTGAGAGCTGGCGTTTTGCTACAGTTGTACCAAGTCCAAAACCAGGGAAAGATCATGCAGAACCTACGAGTTATCGACCGATAGCTTTGACAAGTTGTTTGTGTAAAACATTGGAGAGAATGATAAACAAGAGATTAGTCTGGTACTTAAGAGTCCAACAACCTCATTTCAGACTATCAGTCAGGTTTTCGTTCGGTGCGTAGTACCAACGACAATTTAATAAGACTAGAAACATTTATACGAAATGCTTTTATTAACAAAGAACACGTAGTAGCTTTTTTCGACTTGGAGAAAGCATATGATACCACATGGCGTAATGGAATATTGAGAAATCTCCATAACCTGGGCTTAAGGGGAAAACTTCCCAGTTTTATTCAAAGTTTTTTAGGTGAGCGTGTATTTCAAGTCCGCGTGGGATCTACCCTGTCAGATCTCTATGCACAAGAGCAGGGTGTCCCTCAAGGTAGTATTCTCTCAACTACGCTATTTAACATCAAAATAAATAATATTGTACAATGTTTGGACGACAAAACAGACTGTTCATTGTATGTTGATGATTTTTGTATATGTTACCGTTCAAGAAACATGAAAACAATTGAACGAAAGTTACAACAAAATTTAAAACGAATAGAAGAATGGACTAATAAAAATGGTTTCAAGTTCTCCAAGTCGAAAACGCAGTGTGTTCATTTTTGTAAGCTTCGGAAGACACACGACCATCCTTCCCTGTTTTTATACGGATCACAAATTCCTGTCGTTGAAGAAGCCAAATTTCTTTGGGTCATATTTGATCAAAAGTTATTTTATTCCCCATATTAAATATCTTAAAGCGAAATGCTTAAAAGCTTTGAATCTTTTGAAAGTTTTAGCTCATACAAGTTGGGGAGCAGATCGGTACACTTTATTACATCTTTACCGATCTCTGATAAGATCTAAATTAGATTATGGGTCTGTTGTTTATGGTTCTGCCAGAAAGTCTTATTTAAAATCTTTGGATACTATTCATCATCAAGGCCTTCGTTTGGCTATTGGAGCCTTCCCTACTTCTCCCGTATTAAGCCTTTATGTAGAAGCAGGTAAACCATCTTTGATTTCGCGCAGGGAGAAACTTTCTCTTCAGTATGCTATCAGAGTTGCTGCTAATCCATCTAACCCGGCATTCCAAATTTCATTTCCACCTGAATTTGTAGATAAGTATGAAACTAAACCCACAGCAATCAAACCTTTTGGATTACGAATTTTACCACTGCTAGAAAATTCAGGTATCGACCTTAAAAATATTCAAAAACATGAAACCGCCGAAGTTCCATCTTGGTGTATTAAAAAACCTTCTATTCTGTGGCAAAAAATCCGAATCAAATCAGATACTTCTCAAACAAACTTTCAGGTACTGCAGTCACGTTACAGTGATTACCAGCAAGTCTATACTGATGGTTCCAAAGAAGGAGATAAAGTTGGTTGTGCGTATGTTTCTAAAGATACCCACAATACCATGCGCCTTCCAGATGGTTCATCTATTTTTACAGCTGAGAACAAGGCAATAGACATAGCATTAGATTTTGTCAGTTCCTCAACAATTAAAAAAACAATTATATTTTCTGATTCACTTTCTTTGCTTAAGGCTTTAGACCATTCATCATCTAAAAATCCTCAAATACAAAAATGGATCGAAAAACATCATGAAATTTCTAAAACGCACCAAATCTTGTTTTGTTGGCTTCCGAGCCATATTGACATTGTGGGCAATGAATATGTTGACAAGAAAGCAAAGGAATCGCTCAATTTGGATCCGTCTGTTTTTAAAATTCCTTTTAATAATTTTAAACCATTTATCAACAGATACATATTGTCGGAATGGCAAGATGCATGGAACCATGAAATAAATAACAAACTCCATGCCATTAAACCTGTCGTTGGAACAAAATGCTCTCCTCCACAGTTTTCCAGGAAAGAGGACGTAGTATTAACGCGATTGCGCATTGGCCATACTAGAGTTACTCATTCTTAAATTTTGAATGGTGATGATCAGCCTTCTTGTGTAGGATGTGATCAGCCATTCACTTTTAAACAAATCTTAATTTAATGTGTAGACTTTTCACAGTCCCGTGACTTGTATTTCAAAGCAGACACTTTGCAACATTTGTTTCAAGATGTACCTGTTGATAATATTATTTTATTCTTAAAAGATATTGGACGTTTTCATAAGATTTAACTGTTTCAGATTTTATACCTACCATACTTACTTTTTTTCTTTTAATATCCTCATAATTCTTCATGCCATTTAATCATTAACCGCTTGACGCTTATAACCCACAAAGAGGGTTGATGCGTCGTTAAACACGAAATCATCATCATTGTAGTGGAATTTGAAGGTTTTTTTCTATTTTTAGCTCTGGTGTTCATTTTGTTTAACAGGGCAGAACAGTTAAGGCAGATTTGAAAGAGGGTCACTCAAGGAACATTCTTGGGAAATTATTTTCATATCGGGCCATTTGCCTAGGAGGAAATGACATTTAAAGGTTTTTCTATTTTCAGCTCTGGCTGCCATTTTGTTTAACGGAGTGGAACGATTTAGGCAATTTTGAAAGAGGGTCACTCAAGGAACATTCCTGTGAAATTATTTTCAAATAGAGCAATTTGCCTAGGAGGAGATGTCATTTAAAGGTTTTTCTATTTTTAGCTGAACTGTCACGTAGTGACGAGGTGAGCTTTTGGGATCACTTTTTGTCCGTCATGCGTGCGTGCGTCCGTGTGTCCGTAAACTTTTTCTTCAAACGACATCTCCTACTAAACCACTGATCAGATTTTGACCAAACTGCACAGGAATGATCCTTAGGTGGTACCTTTTCAAAATGGTTCCGGTCCATTGCACATCTAGGTCACTTGAGCCGAAAATAGATTTTTTCCACAGAAAACTTAAAAAATCTTCTTCTCTGAAACCACAAGGCGCAGGTCTTTGATATTTGGTATGAAGCTTCATCTAGTGGACCCCTACCAAGATGGTTCAAATTATAGTGCCGGGGCCAAAATGGCCCCCGCCTCGGGGCCCTTTGGTTTTACATGGGCTTATATAGGGAAAACCTTTTTACTTCTTCTCTGAAACCGCAAGGCCCTTATCTTTGATATTTGGTATGAAGCTTCATCTAGTGGACCTCTACCAAGATTGTTCAAATTATAGTGCTGGGGTGAAAAATGCCCCCGCTCCAGGGCCCTTTGGTTTTACATGGGCTTATATGGGGAAAATCTTTAAAAATCTTCTTCTCTGAAACCGCAAGGCCCAGATCTTTGATATTTGGTATGAAGCTTGATCTAGTGGACCCCTACCAAGATAGTTCAAATTATAGTGCTGGGGCCAAACATGCCCCCGTCCAGGGGCCCTTTGGTTTTACATGGGCTTATATTTGGAAAATCTTTAAAAATCTTCTTCTCTGAAACCGTATGGCCAAGATCTTTGATATTTGGTATGAAGCTTCATCTAGTTGACCGCTACCAAGATTGTTCAAAATATAGTGCTGGGGGCAAAAATTCACCCGCTCCGGGGCCCTTTGGTTCTACATGGGCTTATATAGGGAAAATATTAAAACATTTTCTTTTCTGAAACCGCAGGGATCCCTACCAAGATTGTTCAAATTATAGTGCTGGGGCCAAAAATGCCCCCGCCCCGGGGCCAAAAATGCCCCCGCCCCGGGGCCCTTTGATTTTACATGGGCTTAAAGAGGGAAAATCTTCTGAAACCGCAAGGCCCAGATCTTTGATATTTGGTATGAAGCTTCAGCGAGTGGACCTCTACCAAGATTTTTCAAAATATAATGCTGGGGCCAAAAATGTCCCCACCCCGGGCCCTTTGATTTTACATCGGCTTATATAGGGAAAATCTTTAAAAATCTTCTTCTCTGAAACCGCAAGGCCCAGGTCTTTGATATTTGGTATGTGGCTTCATCTAGTGGACCCATACCAAAAATGACCCCGCCCCGGGGCCCTTTGGTTTTACATGGGCTTATATAGGGAAAATCTTCTCTGAAACCGCAAGGCCCTGATCTTTGATATTTGGTATGAAGCTTCATCTAGTGGACCTCTACCAAGATTGTTCAAATTATAGTGCTGGGGTGAAAAATGCCCCCGCTCCTGGGCCATTTGGTTTTACATGGGCTTATATGGGGAAAATCTTTAAAAGATCTTCTTCTCTAAAACCGCAAGGCCCAGATCTTTGATATTTGGTATGGAGCTTCATCTAGTGGACCCCTACCAAGATTGTTCACATTAAAGTGCTGGGGCCAACAATGCCCCCGCCCCGGGGCCAACAATGCCCCCGCCCCGGGGCCCTTTGGTTTTACATATAGACAATCTTTAAGAATCTTCTCTGAAACTGCAAGGCCCAGATCTTTGATATTTGGTATAAAGCTTCATCTTGTGGTCCCCTACCAAGATTGTTCAAAATATAGTGCTGGGGCCCAAAAATTGAAAGAAATTATTTTCAAACTGGGCCATTTGCCTAGGAGATGTCATTGAAAGTTTTTTCTATTTTTAGCTCTGGCATTTTAACGGAGCAGAACGATTTAGGCAATTTTGAAAGAGGGTCACTCAAATCAGGCCATTTGCCTAGGAGGAGATGTCATTTAAAGGTTTTTCTATTTTTAGCTCTGGTGGCCATTTTGTTAAATGGAGCGGAACGATTAAGGCAATTTTGAAAAAGGGTCACTCAAGGAACATTCCTGTGAAATTATTTTCAAATCGGGCAAATTGTCTAGGAGGAGATGTCTAAATATTTAGAGGTATCTATTTTAGCTCTGGCGGCCATTTTATTATTCTGCTCCGGAACGATTTAAACAATTTTGAAAGAGGGTCACTCAAGGAACATTCCTGTGAAATTATTTTCAAATAGGGCAATTTGCCTAGGAGGAGATGTCATTTTAGGTTTTTTTTTTTCTATTTTTAGGTCTGTCGGCCATTTTATTTAACGGTGCGGAACGATTAAGCCATTTTGAAAGAGGGTCACTCAAGGAACATTCCTGTGAAATTATTTTCAAATCGGGCCATTTGCCTAGGAGGAGATGTCATTTTAAGGTTGTTCTATTTTTAGCTCTGGCGGCCATTTTGTTTAACGGAGCAGAACGATTTCGGCAATTTTGAAAGAGGGTCACTTTAGGAACATTCCTGTGAAATTCTTTTCAAATTGGGCCATTTGCCTAGGAGGAGATGACATAGGTTTTTCTATTTTTAGCTTATGCGGCCAATTTTGTTGAACGGAGCAGAACGATTTAGGCTTTTTTGAAAGAGGGTCACTCAAGGAACATTCCTGTGACATTATTTTCAAATTGGACCATTTGCCTAGGAGATGTCATTTAAAGGTTTTTTTTTTTTTTTTCATTTTTAGCTCATGCGGCCATTTTGTTTAACGGAGCGAAATGATTTAGGCAATTTTGAAAGAGGGTCATCCAAGGAACATTCCTGTGAATTTATATATAAATCCATTCACTGGTTTCGGAGGAGATGTCGTTTTAAGAAAAGGTTTTCGCACGACGGACAAAAAGTGATCCCAAAAGCTCACCTCGTCACTTCGTGACAGGTGTGCTAAAAATGGTCGAAAATGCCAGGTGTTGCCATTCCTCTCAAGAAACCAATTTTTGTTTCCTTTTCTGCAAGATTTCATGTGACCAATAACAGGCTTTAATTGACTATATTTCTGCTTTTCTGTCAGATTATTTGTTTGTTTGCTTTGAGGTTTATCATCCAAGGAGGCGTTACTTGAATTTTACTTGACATTGAGATAAAATGACATCTCAATCCCTGCCGTCCAGTGAAACCAATAGTGAAAACACACCTATATAATTTTGATCGCCTACCACCCCCTCCCCAACAAAACCTTGACTCAACGTTGGAACAGCGTTTTCAATTCTTTCTTTCAACTATTTCTATCTACTATCGATCGAATCAACATTGGAGCGTTTTCAATTCTAGTGTGACCGGTCATTGACGCTCCAAGTTTGCAGGATGAAAACATATGCAGTAATCATGAAATAACGATAAAGATCTTTAACCTGCACAGAATGGGCCTCCCTGCAAGTGCAGGGGGTCCCCAGTTAACGTCCCAATGCGGAGGACGATGCTCTTTGTTGTATTCACCCGGAGCACGTTCGGACACCGCAGTTTAATTACCGCTTTCGGGAATCAAATCGGGGGCCTCTATCATTATATGCAAGTGCACTAACCATTGAGCTACCATGCTCGATTCAATGTCGAGTTCCTGCTCGGCCACTTGAATACATGTTTATACAGGCGTTCATTCATTGTTTTTTTTTTTTCGTTTCTGCACCTAAACTGTGACTGCTGGTTGCACGGAACAGCCTCGAGGTTTTAACGAGTATCCACAGTCTGTATTGAGCAGAATATAGATTCGCTTGTGGGTACTGCTGGTTAGAACCGCCTAGAGGTTTTGTTTGTTTTGAGATTTACCGTCCCCGTCAACACTATAGGTCATTTTGAAGACCTTTCCAATTCTGTGAGACTTTTACCCGACATTGACATGAAATGACAACTCGAGCCCTGTCGCCACCTCGAGGTTTCAACGAGTATCCACAATCTCTGTTTTGAGCAGACTATTGATTGTGGGTACTGCTGGTTAGAACCGCTTCGAGGTTTTAACGAGTTTTGAGCAGTATTAAAATCGAGTGTAACATAAACTGACAGCACTATTGGCCCGCCCACGCTTAAAACGTTCAAAGACGGTTGTCATTCATCTCTAATTCCAGTTCAGAAGCATGTGATGGAAAGTTCAAAACGGTGCTACAAAGTTTATTTGCTATTCGTCTCAAACAACAACAAAAGTGCATCTGGAAGAAGGCCTATTGCTAACTTGCCGGTTGCGCGGTTGTACATGTATCTGCAGCGTAATGTATTTTCAGCCTCTGAAAAATTAACCAGGCATGTGTTTTTCGCACCTGACACCTGCTTGCTGTTCACCTACCTCAAACTGACTATTAGAAGTAATCTGTAAAAAATCTTCACCCCGGAAAGAGTGTTTGTTCACTTTCGTCACTCGTACTGTTTCACATCTGCCAGATTCCCCCACAGCGCAATTCTGCATTTTGCTGTTGTGTCTTGTATTCTTGCCTCTTTTAATTTAACTTGGTTTTCTGTGTCTTTCCTACAGTTTTCGTTGTCACTGGACTTGTCGGTAATAAATAATATATAGTTCAAAAATGTTTTGAATCACTCGGTACATTTCACATTTTTTAAGAAAGCGAAATAAATTTCTAATCCTTTGGTGTGTATTTGTAGGCCAATAACTGCTATTCACACATGGATATGAACAAAGCCTACGCTCACGCATAAGTGAACAAGTGGTTTATAAGTATAGCAAGGGTGGTGCAACAAAAATCACAAAATGACAAAACTCACAACCAGGATTTGTTTTGTTTTGTTTTCCTGATAAATGTGTGGTGGAGTGAAAATCATTTTTTGCAGCTCACGTATGCATGTCTAAGGGTAGAATGCTGACCCACACCCATCGGATCCGAACCCTTGGGCAAATGGACTCAGTGCCAGGCAGGTAACCAGAAACTTTGTTATCGCGCATGCTGCCATCCTTAGAATCTGCCAGTGGCGAGGGCAAATTGACAATTTTAACTAAGTTTAAGAACAGACCAATTACTGGTTGACCAAAGAATACAGTGCCAAGACAGGGTCTATTCATCCTTTTTAATGACAACCAGAAATTACTTCAAAACTGGTTATGTGCCTGGACTCCAAAGATTCTGGTTATCTGATTGACACTGAGACAAGATTCCACACGCCAGAGGGTCTAGGTCCGATCAGTTTGGGCCAGTAATCTACCCCTAGGCATATATACATGAGCTGGGAATATGATTTGCATTCAACCACACAGCTATTGGGAAGACTAAACTTTTTACTGACCACCCTTTTTTAGTAATGAGTGCGCATAGGCTATGTTGGAAACAATCTGTGAATAGCACAATTATTAAATAATAATCGACCTTATTTATAGAGGGTAACATTTAGCCCTCTTTTCCTGGGTAGAAACCAGAACTAAGCAATGTGGATAAAGTCTCTTACTCAGGGAAACAACACTTCGCGCTTACGGAGATCGAACCGGCTACCTCTCGATCTCCAATCTGATGCTTTACCACTGCACCAATGCTTTTACCACTGCACCACTGCGCTCCACAATAATTGGCCAACAAATAGACTCCAACTGATTAAAATATGTTTCGCTTCCTTAAAAAAATGTGAAATACATCCAGTGGCTCAAAACTTTTTTATATATATGGATCATCAATGGTTTCAGTTTTTTCAAAACCCTTTCACGGAACCTGACAAATGTTATGACAATGAAAAGACCATGAATTATTGTTCTTGCAATATATATGGTTCCGACACAAAATTATGCTACAAAGCTTCATACGAGGACTGTTCAAATATGAATGCAACTAAGCACATAAAAATGATTCCGTGATAGATTTCGATGAAAAATTTATTTTGTCCCCTCAAAGTATTCCCCTTTAACAGATATACAAACTTTGTCTTCTGATCCAATCATTGAATGCATTTTGGTAGTCCTTTCGAGGTATACTATGAAGGCACTGGAATATTGCAGAACCGAGGTGTTTGCGCTGTACAAATTTTCGACCAGAAAGGTATTTTTTCAGCCGCGGGAACAAAAAAAAAGTCACACGGGGCAAGGTCGGGAATACGGGGGGTGAGGGAGTTCAACAACCTTTTCCTGCTTCAGATAGTCTTGCACAATGAACGCCTTGTGCGATGACGCATTGTCATGTAGCAATCTGACATTGGCCAAACCAGTTGCGGGTCTTCGTTCTTTGAAATATTTCTTCAATTTTCGAAGAACTTTATTCTTGTAAAACTTCGCATTTACAGATTTACCTTTAGGCACAGCAACCTGAATAGCAGGGCCCGATTTGAAAAGAATATGGCATACATTACCTTCTTGACGCTCATGGTCTTTTGCAATACTTTGTTGCCCATATTTTGTTCTGAATCTTTCGTTTTGGCTCAAAAAAGTGAACCCATGTCTCGTCACCTGTGACGACATAAGCGAAAGACCGTGCATTGTATTTTGGAAACTTTATAAGCAACTTCTTGGCGCACTGAACGCGTGTCTTTTTCTGCTCATCTGTCAACAGATGGGGAATCCATCTAGCACAGAACTTTCTCATTTTCAAATCCCGTTTCCGACTTGTATGAGCTGCTCCTAATGAGATGCCAACCATACTAGCTGTTTGCCTAGTGGTGTATCGTGCCTCGGTAGCAACTACTTCTTTCACTCTAGCAACCATCTTGGCAGATGTTGCTCTTTTCGGCCGACGATCATGTAGTGCATCTTCTGTTGAGCCTAGCCCACAGCTGAATTTCTTACACCAACGAAAGACTGTCTGAAAAGACATTTCATTATGCCCATAAACCGAACATATTTCATCAAAAATGTCTTTGCAACATATACCAAGAATACAACGATTCTTAATATAGGACCGTATTTCAACGGCGTACTCTGACCTTCTTCCAACCATGTTTTGTGTTAGTATACAAGAGTAGACAGTGTTTATCGAACGATATACACGGCTAAAGTGCACGGATTTTAACACGTTTGGTATCAATGTATAGGTAAAATGTTTTTCTACGCTGTGGTATTTATTTCCAGGTGATTTTCGCATTAGTGCATGAGAAAACGTTCTACTTGCATTCATATTTGAACAGTCCTCGTATGAACTCTTTAAATGCAACTGTAAAACTAACATCGCAGGCAGTTGTTTGTTTGTTTCTATTTGAGTTTTCTGCATGATGCTTCCACACAGCGCTGAATCCGATTGCACATGAGTACTGTTAAACAACTTAAAGGATCTAAGCCTGCCCAGGCAAAGTGGTGTGAGTCCGACTGTCCATACTAACAAAGTAGAAGTAAAGCAATGATCAGGAATCAATACAATTAACTTTACCTCCCACCAAAGACATGGGAAAGAAGCACAAACATGAAGCAACTAGACCTTACTTGAAACAACAACAGAGGAAAACCAAAAGGACAGTTACTTTTCCACAAAATGGTCATCTGGCTAACAAAATTAAAAAGACACAAGACAACCCTATTTGTTTCATTGGAAAACAGGGCTTGAGGTGTCTTTTTATCTCAGTGTCTGGTAAAAGTCTCGCACAAAATCGGAAGCAATGTCTCCAAAATGACCGTTACAGTGTTGAAGGGGAAGCTAAACCTCAAATCAAACAAACATAACCCACATATGCCTAGAGAACCATTTTTGTGTTGCTGTCAAATACTGCAGACCCAGTTCAGATTGACAGGATGGTCACACACAAAAATTTTGCGGGCCTCTTTATAATTGTTTGTTTGTTTGATTTGAGGTTTAACGTCCCCGTCAACACTGTAAAGGTCATTTTGGAGACGTTGCTTCCAATTTTGTGGGACTTTTACCCGACATTGAGATGAAATGACATCTCAATCCCTGTCGCCCAATGAAACCAATAGGGTTTATTAGCATGGACGGTCCACCTCGCACCGCGGTTCCTGGACAGGCTTAGATCCTCTAAGCGGTTTACCAGTACAAGTGTGAGGGCGGGATTCAGCTCTGCGTGGAAGCATCATGCAGCCCATATATTTCTTCAAGCCCCTATGGGCGGGGGCTTGGCCTCTTTATAAAGTAGAAGTAAAACAAAGATCAGGAATCGATACAATTAACTTACTCCACCCATCAAAGACACCAAAGGGAAAGAAACACAAACATTAAGCGACCAGACCATAATGGAAACCTAAACAAAGGAAGGCCATAAGGACAGTTACTTTCCCACAAAATGGCCATATGGCCATCCAAAATAAAAAGACACAAGTGATACACACAGTTAGTAACAAACAACACCATAAATAAACCGCCACAGAAGAACCGCCTTGGAACGGTCAGTGGAATGATTTCCACTGGGGGGCTTAAATCGATTTTACGTGGCCACAATCCTCGCCCTTACTTCCGTCGCGATTTAGACAAATAATTTGTTCAGTCCGCATGAAGGCCTCCTAACTCATCAGTGCAACATCTCCGTGAACACAAAAAATCAAAGAACCACAGAGGTGAGACAACAGTAGAATATTTTTATTTCATTTTTTTTACAATTAAAATGTATTTGTGTTTCAGCTGTGATATAAATATACTACAATATCTGTCTTTTTTTTTCATATACTCAGGGCTCATACTGATTAAACTTTTCCATGCCTGAAATTGTAGACGGGTGGCCGTGCGGTCCGGCACGGTCAATCGGCTGGTCGCGCCGAGCCCTAGAGATACCGCTTTGCTTTCTCTTCAACTCTTTTTGTATCTTTCCTGATACCAACCATATGCCCATTTACCTTACCCTTTTCTGTCTTTTTATCTCTAGAAGGCGGTGGCTAAACGGATCAATCGTGTAGGCATTTTGTTTATGCGAGTATATCTCACGTGTATCTCTAACACCTGCGAGTTGGATAACCACTCCATTATGGTGTTCCCTTGTAGGGCTCCACGGAGGGCGGAGAGCACTTGGGACGAAACTAGAATTTTTTCCTTATGCCTCATGGAAAAAAAAATAACCGCACACACGCATCTAAACGTAAGAAAGACGAGGATTCATCCGAAACGGATGATCCCAGTCACCAATCTAGTCAACAGTCTAGTCAGCAGTCTGAAGCACCTAAGATTTTAAATTTTCCACGCTTCTTGGTTATGACATCAGTCGAGGAAACTCGCACTGTGTCAAGTTTATCGCCTTTTGTAATTGAAAAGAGCATAATGTCCATTGCCGGACACCCAAAAAGCATCAAAAAGCTTAAGTCAGGTGATCTCCTCCTGGAAGTAGAGAGAGAACAGCAGGTTAAAAGCCTGCTTGGTACCACAAAGCTCTTTGATCTCAAGGTCAAGGTGTCTCTGCACAATACACTCAATTCGTGTAAAGGTGTCATCCGCAGCCCAGAGCTACGTCCTTGCACCGATGCAGAGATAATTGACAACTTGAGATCTGAGGGCGTCATTGCAGTACGTAACATCCAAGTTCGTAGAGATGGTGTATTGAAGCCAACAGGTACTTACGTGTTGACCTTTAATACACCAGTTCTGCCCAAGAAAATCAAAGTAGCATATCTTTCGGTTAACGTAGAGGTATATATACCAAACCCTCTCAGATGTTACTCATGTCAGGTTTTTGGCCACCACGAAAGCAGATGTCAGAAGAAACAACTTTGTCCAAACTGTGGTAAAGACAAACATGTTGATAATCATCAACACTGTAAGAATGAGGCCAAATGCATCAATTGTGGTGGCAATCATGCTGTTTTCTCTCGAGATTGTCCGGCATGGAAAAAAGAAAAAGAAATACTCACTGTAAAATACCAAAGAGCGATAACCTTCCCAGAAGCGCGGAAAATTGTTGAGGATCGAAACGCAACACCAACCACCAGTTACGCCAGCATCACAAAGGGTGCTGGTGTAAAAGTGTCAAGCTCCGCAACACAGACTGTTGATTCATACATAGCTGAACTGAAAAAATCTGGTGCATGGAGTAAATCCACTCCAGCGCCACAAAGTTCAACCAAGTTACCAAATGGCGCAACCCAGGTTACTTCGGATCGGTCGACAGCGACCGTACCGAAGCCAGCGCCGCATGTAAAAGAGAAATTCGACTGCGGTCGAACTAATAAGGGATCGGAAGATCCGAAAAAGCAATTGTCTCTAAAACAAACAGACAGACAACGTAAAATGGAAAGAGACAATATAAAATTTCAGAACAGATTCGGATCTTTGAGCGACAGTGATATGGAGTTTGAAGCTCCATCATCACCAAGTAGCAATAACAGATCGAGGTCTGCAACACCACGAGCTGGTGGTAGTAGATCTATATCACCAATTGCAGCTCCAATATAGTTTCTAGTCTTAATCTCTTCATAAAATGGATTTAAAACACAAAATAATACAATGGAATTGTCGAGGTCTTAAATCAAATTATAACGAACTGTTATTACTTATTTCGTTATTAAACCCATCGGTTTTTTGTTTGCAAGAAACTTTTTTAAAAACTGATGACAACATTGATGTCAGGGGTTTCAATACATACAACTATATCTATTCTGATGGTAACAAACCATCTGGTGGCAGTTCAATTTTTGTTAAATCATGTTTACCACAAAGAGAGATCAAATTAAAAACAGACCTACAAGCTGTGGCAGTGTCAGTTTCTCTGGATAAAGAAACTACAATTTGTTCTCTATATATCCCTCCCTCATTTTCTTTAAAGCCCGAACAGCTTGACACATTGCTGAGTCAACTTCCATCGCCATATCTTTTAGTTGGCGACTTCATTGGTCACAATATTCTATGGGGCTGTAAAGATATCAATAACAGAGGAGCACTTGTCGAAGATTTTATTGCAAAGAGCGATCTTTGCTTGATGAATGATAAATCTTATACTTACCTTCACCCTGCGACAGGTCATTTGTCTTCTTTAGATCTCTCTTTGTGTCACCCATCTCTCTTCTTGGACTATGACTGGTCTGTTCATGATGATCAGTGCGGAAGTGATCACTTCCCTGTTATAATTGAGAGTGTAAACGAACCAGATGAGGACTGTAACCAGAAATGGAAAATGAATAAAGCCAACTGGGAATTATTCCATAATTTATGTGAAGAAGAGTTATCAATTGATCATTTTAATGAATCATCCGACATTGTTTCTGATTTCACAGATACACTTATTAACATATCAGAACAATGCATTCCAAAGACCTCCACAAATACTAAGAAAAGCAAGCCTTGGTTTAATAATGACTGTAAAGAAGCTATTAAAAAGCGTAAACAGGCTCTAAATAAGTTCTGCAAAAGTCCCACTTCAGAAAAGCTCAACGACGTAAAAGTTTTTAGAGCTAAAGCTCGGCGAACAATCCGAGCTTCCAAACGAAAGTCATGGAGAGAATATGTCTCCAAATTGTGAACTATAAAACCCCCATTAAAAAGGTTTGGGATATGGTACGAAAAATTTCAGGAAAAACAAAGTCTTCTAGTTTTACACATTTAAATACTGAATTTGACACAATAGCTTCAACAAAAAAAGATATTTCAGATACTCTTGGGCACACATTCTTGAGAAATTCATCATCACGTAATTATTCTGACACTTTTAGAAATTTCAAAAAGGACCAAGAGAAAAGAAATCTAAACTTTAAATCCCTTAATCACGAAGAATACAACAAACCTTTTAACTTATCCGAACTCGTTGAAGCCATTGAAAAATCACATGATACGGCAACCGGCCCCGATGAAATTCATTATCAGATGCTTAAGCATCTGCCAAAAAGTTCTCTTACAACACTTTTAGATATCTTTAATAATATTTGGGAAACGGGGGTCTGTCCTGAGAGCTGGCGTGTAGCTACAGTTGTACCAATTCCGAAACCAGGGAAAGATCATGCAGAACCTACAAATTATCGTCCGATAGCTTTGACAAGTTGTTTGTGTAAAACATTGGAGAGAATGATAAACAAGAGATTAGTCTGGTACTTAGAGTCCAACAACCTCATTTCAGAATATCAATCGGGCTTTCGTTCGGAACGTAGTACCAATGACAATTTAATGAGACTAGAAACATTTATACGAGATGCTTTTATTAACAAAGAACACGTAGTAGCTGTCTTTTTCGACTTGGAGAAAGCATATGATACAACATGGCGTTATGGAATATTGAAAGATCTACATAACATTGGCTTAAGAGGAAAACTTCCCAGTTTTATTGAAAGCTTTTTAGGGGAGCGCATGTTTCAGGTGCGTGTGGGGTCTACCCTGTCAGATTTCTATGATCAAGAACAGGGTGTCCCACAGGGTAGTATTCTTTCAACTACGCTATTTAACATCAAAATAAACAATATTGTACAATGTTTGGACGACAAAACTGATTGTTCATTGTATGTTGATGATTTTTGTATATGTTACCGTTCAAAAAATATGAAAACAATTGAACGAAAGTTACAACAAAATTTAAAAAGAATAGAAGAATGGACTGATAAAAATGGTTTCAAGTTCTCCAAGTCGAAAACGCAGTGTGTTCATTTTTGTAAACTACGGAAGAAACACGAACATCCTTCCCTGTTTTTATACGGATCACAAATTCCTGTTGTTGAAGAAGCCAAATTTCTTGGGGTCATATTTGATCAAAAGTTATCTTTTATTCCACATATTAAATATCTTAAAGCGAAATGCTTAAAAGCTTTGAATCTTTTGAAAGTTTTAGCTCATACAAGTTGGGGAGCAGATCGGTATACTTTATTACATCTTTACCGGTCTTTAATAAGATCTAAATTAGATTATGGGTCTGTTGTTTATGGTTCTGCCAGAAAGTCCTATTTGAAATCCTTGGATACTATCCATCACCAAGGCCTTCGTCTGGCCATGGGAGCCTTCCGTACTTCTCCCGTATTAAGCCTTTATGTAGAAGCAGGTGAACCATCTTTAACCTCGCGCAGAGAGAAACTTTCTCTTCAGTATGCTATCAGACTTGCTGCAAATCCATCTAACCCGGCATCCAAAATTTCATTTCCACCGCAATTTGTAGAAAAGTATGAAACAAAACCCACAGCAATCAAACCTTTTGGATTACGTATTTTACCACTGCTGGAAAATTCAGGTATCGACCTTAAAAATATTCAAAAACATGAAACCGCCGAAGTTCCATCTTGGTGTATTAAACAACCTTCTATTCTGTTCGACTTACATGATGGAAAAAAATCCGAATCAAATCCAATACTTCTCAAACAAAACTTTCAGGTACTGCAGTCACGTTACAATGATTACCAGCAAGTCTATACTGATGGTTCCAAAGAATGAGATAAAGTTGGCTGTGCGTATGTTTCTAAAGATACGCACAAAACCATGCGCCTTCCAGATGGTTCATCTATTTTTACAGCTGAAGCCAAAGCAATAGACCTAGCTTTAGATTTTATCAGTTCTTCAACAATTCAAAAAGCAATTATATTTTCTGATTCACTTTCTGTGCTTAAGGCTTTAGACCATTCATCATCTAAAAATCCTCAAATTCAAAAATTGATCGAAAAACATCATGAAATTTCTAAAACACACCAAATCTTGTTTTGTTGGCTTCCGAGCCATATTGGCATTGTCGGCAATGAATATGCTGACAAGAAAGCAAAGGAATCGCTCAATCTTGATCCATCTGTTTTTAAAATTCCTTTTAATAATTTTAAACCATTTATTAACCGATACATCTTGTCGGAATGGCAAGGCGAATGGGACCGTGCAATAAATAACAAACTCCATGCCATTAAACCTGTCGTTAGTACAAAATGCTCTCCTCCACAGTTTTCCAGAAAAGAGGACGTAGTATTAACACGACTGCGCATCGGCCATACTAGAGTTACTCATTCTTATATTTTTAATGGTGATGATCAACCTTCTTGTGTAGGTTGTGATCAGCCATTCACTGTGAAACATATCTTAATTGACTGTGTTGACTTTTCACCCTCACGTATTTTATATTTCAAAGCTGACACTTTACAACAACTGTTTCGAGATGTACCTGTTGATAATATTATTTTATTCTTAAAAGAAATTGGACTTTTTCATAAGATTTAACTGTTTCAGATTTTTATACATTATCATTCTGACTTTTTTACTTTTAATATCATCATAATTATTCATGCCGTTTAACCATTAACCGTTTGACGCTTATGACCCACAAAGAGGGTTGACGCGTCGTTAAACACGAAATCATCATCATCATCATCCATGCCTGAAATGCACGATTTTCCATTCATAATCCTATCCTGCCGTACATGACATTTGCAAATGAAAAGAATACATCATACCAAGTAATTTATTGGCTGGTTGTCAGAAATGGGAGTGGTTAAATAAATTCATTCAACAAAGAGCCTCAAAAGCTTGATATCCTGCCAAAGAGGACAAACATGAAGCCTGAATACTGTTTGTACTTACATTCACAATTTTACCCTGAATGGTCAAGTAAGATGAAGATGGACTGATGAGAGCCGACTCTAGGCCTGTAGAGGTTGATAATGGCATAAAGCCTGAAATCCAGGAAAAGAAAGAGCCTCAAAAGCTTGATATCCTGCCAAAGAGGACAAACATGAAGCCTGAATACTGTTTGTACTTACATTCACAATTTTACCCTGAATGGTCAAGTAAGATGAAGATGGACTGATGAGAGCCGACTCTAGGCCTGTAGAGGTTGATAATGGCAAAGGTGGAGCATTAAGTCTCACTGGGGGTGGGTTGTGATGTTACAAGAAGGTAATTCTGTTTGTTGATGACATTGACTAGTCATATTCCCAAACCAGATATAAAATCCCCAAATAAATTGGGCTTGAACACTTTGACAACACAGGCAACTATAGAGTCCGCCAATATGGCAAGAAACCTTTGTCTCTATTCTTTTGCTTATGTTACATATTCTGTCAAAGCAGTGTCCTTGCTTAGAACTGCAGCTGTTACTGGCTGACATATGGGGAGGTTATCACCCGTTTTTAGTATTTCTTCTAAGTTATTCTACAAATAAACATGTAGCACAGCATAGAAAGTGAGTGAAAACAAAAGCATAGTTCTAAAAATGTTAAGGTTTGAAAATCCAGGCTTCCACACAATATAGCAAAATGGTAAATAGAGATTATCATATGACATTTTTCATATCCTACCCAATTTCATACCCCATAGCAGCCCGAGACTCCCATATCAGCCCGAGGGCCGAATCATACCCCATATCAGCCCGAGGGCCGAAGGCCTTCGGGCTGATATGGGGTATTTCGGCCCTCGTGCTGATATGGGGTATGATATGAAAAATGCCAGTAGCATAGAAAATGATGGTGGAGCCGGAGCTTCTGGTTCCGGTGCCATTGTCCGAAAGAATGTTAATCCTTTGTTTCCAACAATGAGGTGTTTTCTTAACACAAACGTGTGATATTTCAATATTGATGCACCGGGTCCGAAAGAATCTTAATCCTTTGGTTCAAATAATGACGTGTTTTCTTAACACAAAGGTGTTACATTCCGATATTGATGCAGAGAATGGAGCTGTTTTGATAACACAAATATGTGATATGCAAATATTGATACATAAAATGTCGTTGTTTAGCTTAGCAAGTGTGAACTCGAAAACCTAGAGGGCGCTCTATAACTTGATTTTAATATTGCAATTTTAACACTACTTCTCATTGTTCAGGACTGCTTAATGTTTAGTTGTATAACACATTACAAGCTAAAACATGACACTGCTGTTGCGCATGGACATTTAATAGATATCCTTGCTGAACTGAACAAACAGATGAACAGTTGCGAGAATGAAACCGAAACTAATACCGAAAACGGAAGACGTGGCAGTCACCCGCCGCAGTCGCCTTCTGAGGATAGCGTCAGCTCTGGTGCGGCTGGCAGCAATTTCACCGGAGCTGCGAGCCGACGAATTTCAAGTAGCAGTACCGAGGTGCCTTCTGCTGATCGCCATGGTGTTGCTAAGAATTGGTATGAGAAGGAATCGCTTTTAAGTTCGTTACACCCTGCACTATCGGACTGTTCGGGATGAGCAACTGTGGGAAATCGACGTACATCAAGAAGATGCTAGAGCAAGCGGATGGGGTTTTCATTGAACCACCAAAACGCGTGGTATTTTGTTACAATATTTTCCAGGAACTGTTTCATCGCATGGCAGCAACTGTGCCTAATATCAGCTTTTACGAGGGCGTTCCTGATAGAGCTACCATGGAAGAGTGGTCCGCACAGATAGGTGGGGGACCTTTGATGATAGTGTTTGATGACCTCTACAACGAAGTAATACAGAGCAAGGGAGTTTGCGATCTTTCTATTTTGTTAAGCCACCATCTGAACATAGTTGCATCATTTCAAGTCACAACATCTTTATGGGGGCAAAATACTCAAAAACTGTTACAACCAATTTGCACTATATAGGCCTTTTTACAATACGTGACAGACGACATTTACCTATTCTCGGGTCCCAATTATTTGCGCATAAAAGTAAAGCACGGAACTTTGTAAAAGGTAATCCCTTAATAATCGATAATTCTCCAAAGTCCAATACAAACAGAAATCATATCCTGAGAAGCAGAGTGTTACCTGGAGAATTGCCAATTATTTACGAAATCAGCTAGTTGACAAAGAACCCGAGCTGAACGTATGAGTTTATTGACAGAATAGGTCAGATGGATAGAGTAAAACGGAATAGCTTCTTCCTGCGCTATCCCAGTTCAGTCAAAAGCATTTCCCAGCGCAAGTCGTTGCTTGAAGGTGCATCTTTGGACCAAATAACATCTTTAGCCCATCAGCTAGACGACAAAGAACCCGAGCTGAACGTATGAGTTTATTGACAGAATAGGTCAGATAGATAGAGTAAAACGGAATAGCTTCTTCCTGCGCTATCTCAGTTCAGTCAAAAGCATTTCCCAGCGCAAGTCGTTGCTTGAAAGTGCATCTGTGGACCAAATAACATCTTTAGCAGAGATTGCTTACAACATATTAGGTGAGTATTTGATTTGACAGATTTTGAACTTGTCAGCTTACGGCGGTATAAAAACATCTTAAGGAAACTTGCTTCAAAACAACTGCGACCTTGGGAAAAAGAGCCGCTTTGTTAGAGAACAGCATAGCGGTTAAACATTTGCTTTCCGCATTCTTCGCTCACAACAGAAGTTTCGACAATGGATTCGGAAGGGATACGGCAGCTGATAGTCATACCATAGACTCAGTATCAACAACTGACTCAGAATCAGAAGCAAGCAGCGACAACGACCCCGCCTAAGGTAAAAGACCAGATTCAGGGGAAAAGTGACCAAAATCAACTGCACGGGGAGAGCACTGATGCTGCAACTACCACGGGAAGTGAAATGGATATTATTTACGTGACGACGGTGCAGATGATGTGGAGGGGAAACTCTTACAAATAATACAATGCAGTTATCCGAAAAATGTGATGAAGAAAATGAGGAAACTTTTCTTATTTATCATTCATTTCGGAAATGACGTTTTGACCTTTAATCGTAAAGGCAACGTGTTGATTAAAGGTGAAGAAACTGAACAGAAATCAAATATTTTAGATCTTCTTGAAACAGCAGTCACTGGTCGGTTCTCAGAAGAACCGGTTGGTTATAAAGCATTTCTAGGTGCCTTGCAGGAAATCAATGTTCCTTCAAACTTCTATGTTGGTTGTGACAAAAATGGAAAATGGACAAAAGAAAAGCGTTCTGTCAACAAATGGACGCCGTATTAGCACGTGCAGTTTTATTATTTATTTAATTCATGATAATAATAATAATAATAATAATAATAATTATTCTTATTATTACTATTATCATTATTATTATTTATTTTTATATTATTATTATTTTTTTGACCGGCTTTTCAATTCCCTGCTACTATCGACAAATAAAGTTCATATCCGCTAGCTGGTGTTAATGTTTCTTATGCATTTCTCATTAGGCAGAGAAACTCCATTACGCCCTCGATCCGTTTCATTGACATGCCTATGCATTATAATGATGTCGTCTTTTTGGCTAGAGGATGAAAATTTTCATACGATTTTTTCGTACTTTCTGCTCAAAACATGAAGTCGAGAAAAAACAGCAAGTTGTAAGCCTGCTAAGCACCAATAAACTCTTTGATCTTCAGGTTAAAGTCTCTCTCCACAACACGTTAAATTCGTCTAAGGGAGTGATTCGCAGTCCAGAACTGCGCCCTTGTACAGATGAAGAGATCGTCGATAACTTGAAAGATCAGGGAGTTGTTGGTGTTCGTAACATCAAAGTCCGTAGAAGTGGTGTACTAAAACCAACAGCAACTTATGTGTTGACTTTTAATACACCAGTTCTATCCAAGAAAATCAAAGTAGCATATCTTTCCATTAACGTAGAGGTATACATCCCAAACCCTCTTAGATGTTACTCTTGTCAGGCTTTTGGCCATCATGAAAGCAGATGTCAGAGAAAAAAACTCTGTCCTAATTGTGGTGAAGAAAAGCATGTTGATAATCACCTCAACTGCAAAAATGAACCCAAATGCGTAAATTGTGATGGCAAACATGCTGTTTTCTCTCGAGACTGTCCGGCATGGAAAAAAGAAAAAGAAATACTAACCGTCAAATACCAAAGGGGGATAACATTCCCAGAAGCGCGAAAAATTGTCGATGAGCGATATATAACACCAACCACCAGTTTCGCCAGCATCACAAAGGGTACTGGTGTAAAATGTACCAGCTCCGCGACACAGACTGCTGAATCATACATAGCTGAACTGAAAAAATCTGGTGCATGGAGTAAACCCACTCCAGCACCGCAAAGTTCAACCAACTTATCAAATGGCGCAATCCAGATTTCTTCGGATCGGTCGACAGCGACCGTACCGAAGCCAGCGCCGCACGTAAAAGAGAAACTCGACTCAGGTCGTACTAATAAGGGATCGGAAGATCCGACCAAAAAACATCAATTGTCTCAAAAACATACAGACAGACAACGTAAAATGGAAAGAGACAATATTAGATTTCAGAACAGATTCGGATCTTTGAGTGACAGTGATATGGAGTTCGCTGAAACTCCATCATCACCAAATGGCAATAACAGATCGAGGTCAGCAACACCACGAGCTGGTGGTAGCAGATCTATATCACCAATTGCAGCTCCAATATAGTTTCTAGTCTTAATCTCTTCATAAAATGGATTTAAAACACAAAATAATACAATGGAATTGTCGAGGTCTTAAACCAAATTATAATGAACTCTTATTAGTTATTTCGTTATTAAACCCATCGGTTTTTTGTTTACAAGAAACTTTTTTAAAAACTGATGACAACATTGATGTCAGGGGTTTCAATACATACAACTATATCTATTCTGATGGTAGCAAACCATCTGGTGGCAGTTCAATTCTTGTTAAATCATGTTTACCACAAAGAGAGATCAAATTAAAAACAGACCTACAAGCTGTAGCAGTATCGGTTTCTCTGGATAAAGAAACTACAATTTGCTCTTTATATATTCCACCCTCATTTTCGTTAAAGCCCGAACATCTTGACTCATTGCTGAGTCAACTTCCATCGCCATATCTTTTAGTTGGCGACTTCAATGGTCACAATATTCTATGGGGCTGTAAAGATATCAATAACAGAGGAGCACTTGTTGAAGATTTTATTGCAAAGAGCGATCTTTGCTTGATGAATGATAAATCTTATACTTACCTTCACCCAGCGACAGGTCATTTGTCTTCTTTGGATCTCTCTTTGTGTCACCCATCTCTCTTCTTGGACTATGACTGGTCTGTTCATGAGGATCAGTGCGGAAGTGATCACTTCCCTGTTATAATTGAGAGTGTAAACGAACCAGATGAGGACTGTAACCAGAAATGGAAAATGAATAAAGCCGACTGGGAATTATTCCATAATTTATGTGAAGAAGAGTTATCAATTGATCATTTTAATGAATCATCCGACATTGTTTCTGATTTCACAGATACACTTATTAACATATCAGAACAATGCATTCCAAAGACCTCCACAAATACTAAGAAAAGCAAGCCTTGGTTTAATAATGACTGTAAAGAAGCTATTAAAAAGCGTAAACAGGCTCTAAATAAGTTCTGCAAAAATCCCACTTCAGAAAAGCTCAACGACGTAAACGTTTTTAGAGCTAAAGCTCGGCGAACAATCCGAGCTTCCAAACGAAAGTCATGGAGAGAATATGTCTCCAAATTGAACTATAAAACCCCCATTAAAAAGGTTTGGGATATGGTACGAAAAATTTCAGGAAAAACAAAGTCTTCTAGTTTTACACATTTAAATACTGAATTTGACACAATAGCTTCAACAAAAAAAGATATTTCAGATACTCTTGGGCACACATTCTTGAGAAATTCATCATCGCGTAATTATTCTGACACTTTTAGAAATTTCAAAAAGGACCAAGAGAAAAGAAATCTAAACTTTAAATCACTTAATCACGAAGAATGCAACAAACCTTTTAACTTATCCGAACTCGTTGAAGCCATTGAAAAATCACATGATACGGCAACCGGCCCCGATGAAATTCATTATCAGATGCTTAAGCATCTGCCAAAAAGTTCTCTTACAACACTTTTAGATATCTTTAATAATATTTGGGAAACGGGGGTCTGTCCTGAGAGCTGGCGTGTAGCTACAGTTGTACCAATTCCGAAACCAGGGAAAGATCATGCAGAACCTACAAATTATCGTCCGATAGCTTTGACAAGTTGTTTGTGTAAAACATTGGAGAGAATGATAAACAAGAGATTAGTCTGGTACTTAGAGTCCAACAACCTCATTTCAGAATATCAATCGGGCTTTCGTTCGGAACGTAGTACCAATGACAATTTAATAAGACTAGAAACATTTATACGAGATGCTTTTATTAACAAAGAACACGTAGTAGCTGTCTTTTTCGACTTGGAGAAAGCATATGATACAACATGGCGATATGGAATATTGAAAGATCTACATAACATTGGCTTAAGAGGAAAACTTCCCAGTTTTATTGAAAGCTTTTTAGGGGAGCGCATGTTTCAGGTGCTTGTGGGGTCTACCGTGTCAGATTTCTATGATCAAGAACAGGGTGTCCCACAGGGTAGTATTCTTTCAACTACGCTATTTAACATCAAAATAAACAATATTGTACAATGTTTGGACGACAAAACTGATTGTTCATTGTATGTTGATGATTTTTGTATATGTTACCGTTCAAAAAATATGAAAACAATTGAACGCAAGTTACAACAAAATTTAAAAAGAATAGAAGAATGGACTGATAAAAATGGTTTCAAGTTCTCCAAGTCGAAAACGCAGTGTGTTCATTTTTGTAAACTACGGAAGAAACACGAACATCCTTCCCTGTTTTTATACGGATCACAAATTCCTGTTGTTGAAGAAGCCAAATTTCTTGGGGTCATATTTGATCAAAAGTTATCTTTTATTCCCCATATTAAATATCTTAAAGCGAAATGCTTAAAAGCTTTGAATCTTTTGAAAGTTTTAGCTCATACAAGTTGGGGAGCAGATCGGTATACTTTATTACATCTTTACCGGTCTTTAATAAGATCTAAATTAGATTATGGGTCTGTTGTTTATGGTTCTGCCAGAAAGTCCTATTTAAAATCCTTGGATACTATCCATCACCAAGGCCTTCGTCTGGCCATGGGAGCCTTCCGTACTTCTCCCGTATTAAGCCTTTATGTAGAAGCAGGTGAACCATCTTTAAACTCGCGCAGAGAGAAACTTTCTCTTCAGTATGCTATTAGACTTGCTGCAAATCCATCTAACCCGGCATCCAAAATTTCATTTCGACCTCAATTTGTAGATAGGTATGAAACTAAACCCACAGCAATTAAACCTTTTGGATTACGTATTTTACCACTGCTGGAAAATTCAGGTATCGACCTTAAAAATATTCAAAAACATGAAACCGCAGAAGTTCCATCTTGGTGTATTAAACAACCTTCTATTCTGTTCGACTTACATGATGGCAAAAAATCCGAATCAAATCCGATACTTCTCAAACAAAACTTTCAGGTACTGCAATCACGTTACGATGATTACCAGCAAGTCTATACTGATGGTTCCAAAGAAGGAGATAAAGTTGGTTGTGCGTATGTTTCTAAAGATACGCACAAAACCATGCGCCTTCCAGATGGTTCATCTATTTTTACAGCTGAAGCCAAAGCAATAGACCTAGCTTTAGATTTTATCAGTTCTTCAACAATTCAAAAAGCAATTATATTTTCTGATTCACTTTCTGTGCTTAAGGCTTTAGACCATTCATCATCTAAAAATCCTCAAATTCAAAAATTGATCGAAAAACATCATGAAATTTCTAAAACACACCAAATCTTGTTTTGTTGGCTTCCGAGCCATATTGGCATTGTCGGCAATGAATATGCTGACAAGAAAGCAAAGGAATCGCTCAATCTTGATCCATCTGTTTTTAAAATTCCTTTTAATAATTTTAAACCATTTATCAATAGATACATCTTGTCGGAATGGCAAGGCGAATGGGACCGTGCAATAAATAACAAACTCCATGCCATTAAACCTGTCGTTAGTACAAAATGCTATCCTCCACAGTTTTCCAGAAAAGAGGACGTAGTATTAACACGACTGCGCATCGGCCATACTAGAGTTACTCATTCTTATATTTTTAATGGTGATGATCAGCCTTCTTGTGTAGGTTGTGATCAGCCATTCACTGTGAAACATATCTTAATTGACTGTGTTGACTTTTCACCCTCACGTATTTTATATTTCAAAGCTGACACTTTGCAACAACTGTTTCGAGATGTACCTGTTGATAACATTATTTTATTCTTAAAAGAAATTGGTCTTTTTCATAAGATTTAACTGTTTCAGGTTTTTATACATTATCATTCTGACTTGTTACTTTTAATATCATCATAATTATTCATGCCGTTTAACCGTTAACCGACTGACGCTTATGACCCACCAGGAGGGTTGACGCGTCGTTAAACAAGAAATCATCATCATCATCTGCTCAAAACATAGATTGTTGAACTTCATTTCGAAAGCACGCCTAAACAAACACAATGAAATTTTTTTCACCAAAACATGGTCATTTTTAGATGAACATAAAACTGATATTGTTCACATTTCTGCTCAAAATATAGACTGTGGTAACTTCATAGAACCACTTCGGTGAGGCCGTTCTAATGGGTATCCGCAATGTATGTTTTTGAGCAGGTAAAAGAAACATGTTTACCCTGTAACCCCCCAGTTCCTGTATGAAAGTTGGGTTTAAGGGGGTCAGTTTCATAGGCGTATTTCCGTGATGTGTTAGAAAACCCATTTTTTTTTTCGTGAAAAAAAATGGGTTTATGGGGTCGGTCAACATTGCATAGGCTTGTCAACATGGTACTGATCACTTTGCAAAATTATCAAATATCAAATTATCGCATTTGTCAGAACGAGTTTGACATTTTTCGTCAAAAACCACAGACCCAATCTGCTTGTGACATAGACCCAGTCTGCTTGTCTGTCTTGTCAGAAATGGCAATGCAACGGTTTAAGAATTTGTGTCACAATGCGGCTGAAGTGATAACGTGCAAGCATTGTTCGGTGCTTATCATTCTCTACCAGCCAGACCATGTCTTTTTCGACCCAATTTGCATGACTGTCACATGTAGCATGCGCGATATGTACAGTCTGATCAGAGGCTATGCATGCCGCGAAAGCCACATTGTGGAGCATCACCGAAAGCGGTTCAGATGCTTCAAAAACATAGATATATACAATTTACCAGAAGACATGTTTTGGCGCGTTTATGACAAAAACAACACAACACCCTTTCACTATATTTTTTTTTTTAATTTGACATCTTATCAAGGTTTTGCAAACAAACATGAAAAAAACTGCTTAGCGACTATTTCACATCCTGTACTACCTACATAATTTGACATCACCTGAGATCTGCATGCTTCACCCGAACACAGGCGAAACTGCACCTGAACACAAGCGAAAGTGGTGAGGCCAATTTATTAGGTAGTACTGGATGTCTTCTATGATCGCTAAAAAGGCACTTTATATCAATCACCCCCAGGTATTAGACTTCCTGCCTTGCCGTGGCCCTGGGGGCTCAATTCCCACTGGGCACATTGCCGCTGTGGTCTCTGTGCCCACTGGGAAGAGCTAAAGGAAGTACCACCCGTTTGCCGTGGGTGGCGTCCTGTAAGCCGGAAGAAGGGATCCTGGAGGTTGAGGGTTACCTGAGGTGGCGGTGCTTCAGGTACCCAACACGCCTCTTTGGCCTGAATATGCTGACAAGAAAGCAAAGGAATCGCTCAATCTTGATCCATCTGTTTTTAAAATTCCTTTTAATAATTTTAAACCATTTATCAACCGATACATCTTGTCGGAATGGCAAGGCGAATGGGACCGTGCAAACTCCATGCCATTAAACCTGTCGTTAATACAAAATGCTCTCCTCTACAGTTTTCCAGAAGAGAGGACGTAGTATTAACACGACTGCGCATCGGCCATACTAGAGTTACTCATTCTTATATTTTTAATGGTGATGATCAACCTTCTTGTGTAGGTTGTGATCAGCCATTCACTGTGAAACATATCTTAATTGACTGTGTTGACTTTTCACCCTCACGTATTTTATATTTCAAAGCTGACACTTTGCAACAACTGTTTCGAGATGTACCTGTTGATAACATTATTTTATTCTTAAAAGAAATTGGTCTTTTTCATAAGATTTAACTGTTTCAGATTTTTATACATTATCATTCTGACTTCTTACTTTTAATATCGTCATAATTATTCATGCCGTTTAACCATTAACCGACTGACGCTTATGACCCACCAAGAGGGTTGACGCGTCGTTAAACACGAAATCATCATCATCATCATTATATCAATCACAACGCAAATTAGAGTTCGTCATCGTCAACGGCAAAAAGTATCACAGAATCGTAGGAGTCTGTTACTCCTCTTCTCCTCGGAGACCTAGGCACTGCCCAAAGAACGTACGTCCTCTTGAGTCTGGTTGGCGGTAGTGGATGTTACTTCGTTCACCTGTGTAGGGACTGCCCTCTGTCGCCTGCAGATCCTGACCCTAACAACGATCACTATGCCCACGCTGACCACCACTGTTCCAACAGCGATTATGATTATCCAGTCCCTGTAGGCCATTGCAGCTGCAACTAAAGAAAACGAAAAAAGCATAATATCAAGTTTACAAATCAGTAAAAAAAAACATAAACCCCAATTTATATAGAGAAAATTGGCGTTTATGGGGATATTCAATACTTTGCAAACGTTTGCTCCAATCCAAGACATAAAATAATAATAATAATGTTTATTTTCTGAGAGTGAGTGAGTGAGTGTTTGAGTTTTACGTCCCACCAACAGCTAAGGTCATACGGAGACGGGACCTCGGTTTAAAGACTCATCCGAAAGTCTGGAGAAGCCCGGGATCGATCCTGCGATCCCTGGTTTACAAGGCTTATTTTCTGAGAATGACAAATTAAGCATTTGGTTGTCTATCATATGGTCCGATGAAACAAAACAATATATTAACAAAATGCATGAAAATATATATACACAGTATATAAACCAAAGTATATCAAAAGGCATTGAGGCGGTTCTAAAGAGCACCTACTACATATGTTTTGAAGTATAAATAAGAATAATATCACAAATTTTTATATGAAAAATCACGAAAACATGCCTCATTTTTGACCTTCTCAAACCCTACTTTTGTAGTAAAATTGGGTTTTGAAGGGGTATATATCACTTTTCTACTTTCCGCTCAAACAACATACATTGTGCACGTGGGTACTTGTTAGAACTCAAACGAGTACCCACATATCAGGGGCAGAAATATGAAAAATATCAGAATTTTTATCCGAAAATTTTCATCATGCCTTGGTGTTATTTTTCAAACATATTTGAATAGGCGTGTTTTCGTGAATGATTTACCTTTTTGGGGATTTGGAAGAATGCTCTTTGATACACGGATACGTGTCAAGTTAACAATCCAGGTAATGGCTGCAAGTGCAACAACAACAACGACAACAAAAAATTTAAGACCAAGCATCGTTGATATCTTGATGTAGTTAAAATTACTTACCTGTAATCATCCGGCCAGTGCTTGTTGGATAAGAAACCTGCGTGGTTGACGTCATATTTGTCGTTGATGTGGTTTCGTCATGGTCGGCGTCTTCATCAACTGGCTTGGCAGGAGGTCTAGGTTTGGGTTCCTTGACAAATAAAAAAAAAAACAAATGTACCGAATCATTGCGAACACAAACCTATTCAACAATAATGCAAATTTAACCACCACAAGATTAAAAAATATTTTTCATAGATATGCTTACAACATAGATTGCAGCTGATCGTAAAAACTGCTTCGAAAAGGCGGGTCTTACCAGCACCATCAATCTATGTTTTTAGCAGTTTCCCGATGTAAAAGTGGGGTTTTAAGGGGATCAAAATTATATAAGCTTGTTATCGTGATAGGTGGTTTAGCTCAGCGCACAACAAAGCGCATAGTGCGACCTAGGTCAGAACCTCCGAGTTACTTTAACAGGAAAGAATTTGCTCCCAAATGAGCAATTTCTTGTCTTAAAGTGGCCCCAATAATATGTAAGTGAAAATGCTACACGTTACTTGATTTCTCTTAGTTGTGTCACGCGCATGCGTATTACGGCTTTTTATAATATTATGCACATGCGTATTACGTTTGTCTCTTTTACACAGGCACATGCGTAATGGGTGCTGCAACTATGCTTGAAAAACGACAATAAACTTTAGGGAGTCCACTTTTGCTTTCAAACAAATATGTTGCAAAAGGTACTTTATTTAACACAACACAATTCTTTGAATATGCTGAAAATATTGTTTTACCTTTGTCAGAACTGGTGCCTGGGTACTTGTCGTAGTTGTCCTCGTGGTCCCATTTTTACACATCTGTCCGTCTACAATCAGTATCCGCACTGTCTGCTCATCGAAGTCGGCACAGCTTAACGTCGCCCGCTCCAAAACGACCATATCAAACTTGTCCCATACGCCGGGTTATATGGCAGTCACGAATCCTACTCCCGACGTTCGAACGCAACCGCCACACCCCGTAGTTTTCAGTCTACCACCACGCTGGAGGTTGCATAGCAATGACCCGTCATATTCTGGACAATTGCATACGTCAATCGCTCTCTCCACAGAGCCACATTCCCCTCCTCCTACACATAATATAAACAACAGCACTTTAAACATCTTGATTTCACTAAATTCTGGGTAAAGAAAATGAGACGTCTGTCGCATTTATATAAAAGGAACCAGTCACGTGATATAAACTTTCTAAGTAAAAGTTATGTAACTGGCGATTTCTTTGAAGTTTTCAGAAACTTGGGACTATCGATTGCGACACGTGACGGCGGCATATTCTTTGAATTGAGCGAATACCCTTCGACTTCGGCAGCACACATTATATAATATTGTGTATTTTGATTTCATAATTGTTTTATTTATTTATTTTTTTATTAGCGGTCATTATTAAAACTACCATGAGAGAGAGAGAGATGGCACTTACCGTATGAAAAAAGGGTTAAATTGGGTGAGCTGTTACTATCCATCCTTTCCCTGTTATGATAAGTTTACATCCATTAAAAAGTTCCCCGTTTGCATTGTGGCCAGTCGAGAAGTTCATGTAAGCTTTTACACATTTTCGAAATCTTTTTTGCCAATTTAATCGACGATTCTCTGCCTACCACCGGCTAAATCTAAAGTCATCTTCATAGCCTTAAGTGCTGTTGATCTGTTTGAAAATGTAGATTTCCCACCACATTTTAAAATGTGACACTCGATTATGTGGTCGCTGAAAGAACGACAATAATTTTAAGACATCGCTTGGCATTTTCAATCAAAGGCTAAATTATATATGAATATATCTATGACAAAACCTACAATTAGACCGCACGATCAGCAGAGACTCAAATCAACCTGTGCACCCGTCCATCATGGCAAGACCTTTGCGTATGTTTCTTTCCATAGATCGCATCCTTTAGTTGGTACATGCGATCAGTGAAGAGTCCGATCAGGCTGCGCGGATGCGCAGGCTGATCTGAGTCTTCACTAGTCGCTCAAGCCTTCTTGTAGGTTTTGTTATGCGCTGGCTCATATTATACGAGTTATTCGTATGCCACCTGACAATAAAAGTTGTGTATTCTTCTGTTCAAATATAATGGAGATAATTAGTCTATCTGGATATTTAAGCGAAGTAATTTTCCGAAATTAAACAATAAGTGTAGACCTTGAATATAACGTTCATTGAACTGTGTTGCATGTGGGCCACGTCATGAGATAAAGAATCGTTTCGCCTTCCATAAAGGTTTTCAAATGCATATGCACATAATAATAATAATAATAACTTACTTTACAAGGTTGCTATACATGTTGGTCTTATGTTAGTCTCGGATGTCTTTTTAGCTGTAGCCCTTCAAGTATCAAAACCCCAGTTATCTGTTCTTGATTATCGGTCCTGAACGCCCTAAACACGCATGCGCAATATCGATAACCAACTTCCGGGAAGTGTTTATCTTTGCATGATCGTAGTGTAACACAGATAAAGTGAGATTTCTTGTTTTAAAAAACTACCAGTGATGCCGACGAAACAACGTTATTGCTGCATTTGTAGCAACCATGCGCAGAAATGGGACGGCGACAAGAAAATTAAAGAAGTACCCCAAAACCTCAAGCTGTGCAAATTTTATGGTACTCCTCTAAACCCCAGCTTTAATTTACAAAATAGGGGTTTAATTGGGCAAAAATTATATATGCGTGTTTTCATGATGTCCTGGATGGGGTCTGACTTCCATTTACCTCCATTTAATACATTAATTCCTTGGTGTATGTAACAAGTGTGGATCCTGTTCATGCAGACACTGGGCTCTGCGGTGTCTGATCTGGGCCTACACTGTTTGCCAACGCCCACTGAGGATTTCACAGTTTAGCAACACATTTCACACAGCACTCTTTATTAATACCTGCATAATTAAAAAAGCTAGTGATGCTGTAATCGCATTCGTCTGTCAGTCACATGGTCTGGTGACGATCTGATGTCAGCAGTACTTGTTTTGGAATATCTCTTTGGAATTTGACTATTTTCTTTTTTTTTTTTTTTTTTTTTTTTTTTTTGGACGCATTTTATAAATCAAAACACTGACAGAAATTGTGGATTGATTCTCTCCAAGTGTTTGCGGAAAAAGCATGCCTATATTAATATTGAAAATTTTACCACCAAAATCCGCCCCCGCCCATAGGGGCTTGAAGAAATATATGGGCTGCATGATGCTTCCATGCAGAGCTGAATCTGGTCCGCACACTAGTACTGGTAAACCAGGAACCGCGGTGCGAGGCGGACAGTCCATGCTAATAAACCCTATTGGTTTCATTGGGCGACAGGGCTTGAGATGTCATTTCATCGCAATGTCGGGTAAAAGTCCCCCAAAATTGGAAGCAACGTCCCCAAAATGACCTTTACAGTGTTGACGGGGACGTTAAACCTCAAATCAAACAAAACAAAATTTACCACCAAAAAGTTGACGCAATAATAATAATAATAATAATCGACCTTATTTATAGAGGGTAACACACATTTAGTACAAGTACTAATCTTCCATGTGGCCCTCTTTTCCTGGGTAGGAACCAGTACTAAGCAATATGGATAAAATTTCTTGCTCAAGGAAACAACACGTGGCGCTTGCGAGGATCGAACCGGCTACCTCTCGATCTCAAATCCGATGCGTTACCACTGCACCACAGCGCTCCACCAAGAAGGGCAGTAGTTAGTTTCTGGTACAAGAATGTGCACTATACTGGTTAGTCGCTTACGGATAAGCTTTCCCGGGCAAAGTGTGGATAGGTAAACTGACAGACTCAAAATGTCCTAAATAGTGTTGACTGGGCCGTTAAACGCTTATACAAACAAACAAAAACCACAAAAATGTTACGCTTTTAAACCAAAAATTCGGACAATCTTTATATTTCTGCACAAAACATAAGACTATGGGTACTTGTTAGAACCGCCTTGTTGAGACAGTTCTAAGGATTCCACAATCTATGTTTTAGCAGAATAAACAATTAATGTATACCTATTTATGACAGTCAGGCATAAGCAAATGGTGCTGTTTTACTTTACAAAAGAGGGGTTTAAGGGAGGTGTGTTTTCTTGACGTCCTGAATGGGGTCTTACTTCTGTATTGTTGTACCGGCCCCGATAGCTCAGTTGGTAGAATGTCCGCTCCGGGGAACAAATGGTGCCGTTTTACTTTACAAAAGAGGGGTTTAAGGTAGGTGTGTTTTCTTGACGTCCTGAATGGGGTCTTACTTCTGTATTGTTGTACCGGCCCCGATAGCTCAGTTGGTAGAATGTCCGCTCCGGGGAACGGGAGGTCACGGGTTCGATCCCGGGCCGCGACATACCAAAGTCGTTAAAAATGGTACTAGCTGCTCCTCGCTTGGCACTCAGATTTACGGGGTAGAGCTAGGACTGGTCGACCCAGTGTCAGGATAATGTGACTGGGTGTGGTATCATATAATGTATCTGGGACATGATACTTCAGTGGGGCAGCACTATAAAAGTGAGCATTGAGCTCCCTGTCGCAACCAGACACCGTCGTGATATGACTGAAAAATTGTTGAAAGCGACGTTAAACCCGAATTCACACACCCACTTCTGTATTGCACGTAAATACCTTTGCGTATGTAAACAGTGTAGATCCTCATCAGAGGCCGGACTGCTGTGTATGATCTGGGTCTACACTGTTTGTCAACGCCCAGATCAGATATCGCAGTTTACCACCTCATTTCACAATGCAGTTTGCTATCTCCTAAAGTGTTAATTGGTTTTTGTTTGATTTGAAATTTAACGCCCCCGTCAACATTGTATAGGTCATTTTGGAGACGTTGCTTCCAGTTTTGTGGGACTTTTATTCGACATTGAGGTGAAATGACATCACAAGCCCTGTCGCCCAATGAAACCACTACAGTTTATAAGCATATTTTATCCGACATTGAGGTGAAATGACATCACAAGCCCTGTCGCCCAATGAAACCACTACAGTTTATAAGCATGGACGGCCCGACTCGCAGCGCTTTGCCTGGGCAGGCTTACAATGATCCTCCAAGCGGTTTTCCAGTGCTTGTGTACAGTCGGATTCAGCTCTGCGTGGAAGCATCATGCAGTCCATCTATTTTTCAAGTCCCGATACTGTCCAACCAAATTTTGTGTAGGTTGCTTACATGAGATGGGTGTTTTCTGTTCTTCCGATTTCGCCCTAACCCCCGTAGGGGAAACAGACGGCGTATATTACATACACTCCAGGTTTGCAGAATGAAAGTCCTACACAGTTATCATTTAATTACGGTAGGGTTCTTTAACTTGCGCAGGGGACGGATCTCCCTGCACAGGGGACGGATCTACCAGCACAGGGGACGGATCTCCCTGCACAGGGGACTAGCAGTTTACACTCCGATGACATTCACGGGGGTTTGCAAGGGTACATTTATTTTAACCCACTCTTTGTTCGCGACCATTGTTGTGTGGATACTTCCCGGAAGTAAAAATCGATAAATTTTACGAAAGAGTATTCAAGGGAGATAAACCGGGTTTTGATGGTGGGCTATACTGATATACTAGAAAACCGCCGTGGCCTTTTGTAAGAAGCGAGAGGTGGGAGGGGGAGGGGGCAATTTAGGGATCCACGCTCGGCTAAGGGATTATCTTTACAAACTGGATTGGATGAGTAATTGTGTAAACCCCGCCTTTTATCCTCTCCTCGGGGCTGTTCGGACAAGTCAGCACGCGACTGCTAATAGAGTTAAATCGTACGAGGCCTTCTTCGATGATTAGCGAACTCAATAACGCAAACATGCCCTTTTAAATATTTTGAAAAAAAAAAAAAAAAAAAAAAAAACAACAACAACAACAAAAAACAGAAGAATGAAAAATAACATGAAAAATAAGGATGTTTTTAACATTTCTGCACAAAACATAGATTGTGGGAACTCATTAGAACCGCTTCTAACGAGTACCCACAACCAATGTTTTAGCATACCCCGTTAACCCCACTTTTGATATATATAAAGTAGGGTTTAAGGGCTCCAAATTATATAGGCGTGTGTTCGTGATGTCAAAAGGAGGGTGTGATATACTTTACTTCGCAAAATACATCACAGTATGCCCTGTCATTCGGATTCACCCGCCTGTTTCTCTTGATGGGAGGTTTGAAGTAATTGCCTCGATTCTTGATCATTGCTTTCACTTTATATCTTGATGAAAAAGTGGTTTTTGTATTTCTGCGCTTAATATGAATTGTGGGTACTCATTAGAACCGCCTCGCAGAGTAGCCAGAATCTGCGTTTTGGCAGAAATAATGGAAAGGTACTGATACCATGTAAAATCACTTTGCCCATATAAATATAAATGGGTTTACTTGCGTTTAGTTGTAATGTTGCAGAACTTCATTTCGTAAACTCTTGTCGCCTCTGTCTGAGTTCGGTGCATTTTTTACGGTCATTACGAAATCACGCCTATACAAATACCGCCGTAAAAACTTACAATTTTGTGATGAAAAAAAAGTATTTTTTTTTTCTTATTTCTGTTCCAAACATAGATTGGGGGTACTCGTTAGAACCGCCTCGGCCCCCAGGTATTAGACTTCCTGCCTTGCCGTGGCCCTGGGGGCTCAATTCCCACTGGGCACGTTGCTGCTGTGGTCTCCGTGCCCACTGGGAAGAGCTAAAGGAAGTACCACCCGTTTGCCGTGGGTGGCGTCCTGTAAGCCGGATGAAGGGGTCCTGGAGGTTGAGGGTTATCTGGAGTTCAGTGCTTCAGGTACTCAACACGCCTCTTTGGCCTGGATTTCGGTGAGACGGGTGGCCGTGCGGTCCGGCACGGTCAATCGGCTGGTCGCGCCATGCCCTAGGAATAACCTTTTCCTTTCTCTTCCTTGTCTTTTGTATCATCCTGAATACACACCGTTTGCTCATAAAGTCTTTTAACAACCTTTCCATTTCTAGAAGGCGGCGGCTTAACGGACCAATCGTGCAGCTTTTTGCTCGTGCGAGTATATCTTCCGTGTATCTCTAACACTTGAGGTAGGAAATCCACTCGCTGAAAGTGTTCCCTTGTAGGGCTCCACGGTGGGCGGAGAGCACGGAGGACGAATCATGCCATCTTTTCATCATGGCTACTATAAATAAAAGGAAAAAAACTGACCAGTATCTTTCAGAGTCACCGGCCCCGATAGCTCAGTTGGTAGAGTGTTCGCTCCGGGGAACGGGAGGTCTGGGGTTCGATCCCGGGCCGAGACATACCAAAGTCGTTAAAAATGGTACTAGCTGCTCCTCGCTTGGCACTCAGATTTACGGGGTAGAGCTAGGACTGGTCGATCCAGTGTCAGGATAATGTGACTGGGTGTGGTATCATGTAATGTGTCTGGGACATGATACTTCAGTGAGGCAGCACTATAAACGTGAGCATTGAGCTCCCTGTCGCAACCAGACACCGTCGTGATATGACTGAAAAATTGTTGAAAGCGACGTTAAACCCGAATTCACACACACACACACACATCTTTCAGAGTCTGATGATTCAGACAATGAAAACAATATTCAACATTCGACCACGACATCCAACGACACGTCTCAACATTTTCCACGTTTTATCATCATCGAAAGCACAGAAGAAAAAACTATCACATCGTTGTCTCCGTTTATTATTCAAAAAGTTATAAACGGCATAGCTGGTGAACCTCAAAGTATCAAAAAGTTACAAAGGTCCAATCAACTCCTTGTCGAAGTCAACCGCAAATCCCATGCAGAGAATCTCCTGAGGACCACAACTTTCCACAATTTGAAAGTTCGTGTGTGCCCTCATACCTCACTGAATACCTCCAAAGGAGTCATTCGTTGCCCGGAATTGAGGGAATGCAGTGAGGAAGAGATCCTGGATGGTACAAAATCACAAGGAGTCACTGCAGTCAAACGGTTTAAGGTACGGCGAAACGGTCAATTAAAGGACACAAACACTTTTGTTTTTACATTCAATACACCAGTGCTACCGAAAACCGTCAAAGTCGCTTATTTCCGAGTTAACGTAGAAATTTACATCCCGAACCCGTTACGTTGCCATCAATGCCAGAAGTACGGCCATCACGAGGACAGATGCACAAAAGATCCCGTCTGTCCCAAATGTGGTGAAATAACGGGTCATAGCGAAAGAGTTTGCGATAAAGAACCAAAATGTGTAAACTGCGGAGGGAAACACAACGCAAACTCAAAAGACTGCAAAGTTTGGCACCAAGAAAAAGAAATCTTAACAATAAAGTTCACCAGAAATATATCATTTATAGAAGCGCGGAAAATCGTTGAGTCTCAACACCCAACTCATGGAGTCAGCTATGCCAGCGTCACCCAGTCATCACCTAAGAAGATGCCTGGCACCGATGCTGTCACTCAAACAGATCCGATTCCTGGCCTGGAACCTCTACAAAAATTAAAACCAAAAAGTCAAACAGAAACCCCTAAAACACAAACCGCTAAAGAACAAACAGAAACCCCTAAAACACAAACCGCTCAAGAAACAAACATCACAAAAAATCAAACAACAGCTCAACCTTCCAAGGAAACCAATAACCCCGAGAAGGTATTGAAAAACGCCACACTTGAGATGATAAAGAAAGATTTAAAAAAACAACAAAAACAAGCATCTCAAAAACAAGCATCTCAAAAACAATTAGATCAACAAAAACAAGCATCTCAAAAACATTCAGATAAACAACACAAAAACTCAAGAGACCATTTGAAAAATCGAAATCGATTCGGATCGTTGAGTGATAGCAGCGACATGGAGTTTCTTGTAACTCCAACACCACAAAGTAATAACAGATCGAGGTCACCTGTAATACCCCCATGATAGTTTCTAGTCTTAAAAATCTCTCCTGAAAATGGATTTAAAACACAAAATAATACAATGGAATTGTCGAGGTCTAAAGTCAAATTATAACGAACTCTTATTGCTTCTTACTTTATTAAACCCATCGGTTTTTTGTTTGCAGGAAACTTTTTTGAAAACGGATGACAACATCGATATTAAAGGTTTCAATTCATACAGCTATATCTACTCTGATGGTAACAGACCATCTGGTGGCAGTTCAATTATTGTTAAATCTTGTTTACCACAAAGAGAGATCAAATTGAAAACAGAATTACAGGCCGTGGCAGTGTCGGTTTCTCTGGATAAAGAAACTACAATTTGCTCTCTATATGTTCCACCCTCATTTACTTTAAAGCCCGAACATCTTGAGTCGTTGCTGGGTCAGCTTCCATCGCCATATCTTTTAGTTGGTGACTTCAATGGTCACAACATTCTGTGGGGTTGTAAAGATAACAACAACAGAGGAGCACTTATTGAAGATTTTATTGCACAGAACAATATCTGTTTGATGAATGATAAATCTTATACTTATCTTCACCCTGCGACAGGTCATTTGTCTTCTTTAGATCTCTCTTTGTGTCACCCATCTCTCTTCTTAGACTATGACTGGTCTGTTCATGATGACCAGTGCGGAAGTGATCACTTCCCTGTTATAATTGAGAGCGTAAACGAACCAGATGAGGACTGTAACCAGAAGTGGAAAATGAACAAAGCCGACTGGGAATTATTCCATAATTTATGTGAAGAAGAGTTATCATTTGATCAATTTAATGAATCATCCGACATTGTTTCTGATTTCACAGATACACTTATTAATATATCAGAACAATGCATTCCAAAGACCTCCACAAATACTAAGAAAAGCAAGCCCTGGTTTAATAATGACTGTAAAGAAGCTATTAAAAAGCGTAAACAGGCTCTAAATAAGTTCTGCAAAAGTCCCACTTCAAAAAAACTAAACGACGTAAAAGTTTTTAGAGCTAAAGCTCGGCGAACAATCCGAGCTTCCAAACGAAAGTCATGGAGAGAATATGTCTCCAAATTGAACTACAAAACCCCCATTAAAAAGGTTTGGGATATGGTACGAAAAATTTCAGGAAAAACAAAGTCCCCTAGTTTTACACATTTAAATACTGAATTTGACACAATAGCTTCAACAAAAAAAGATATTTCAGATACTCTTGGGCACACATTCTTGAGAAATTCATCATCGCGTAATTATTCTGACACTTTTAGAAATTTCAAAAAGGACCAAGAGAAAAGAAATCTAAACTTTAAATCCCTTAATCACGAAGAATACAACAAACCTTTTAACTTATCCGAACTCGTTGAACCATTGAAAAATCACATGATACGGCAACCGGCCCCGATGAAATTCATTACCAGATGCTTAAGCATCTGCCAAAAAGTTCTCTTTCAACACTTTTAGATATCTTTAATAATATTTGGGAAACGGGGGTCTGTCCTGAGAGCTGGCGTGTAGCTACAGTTGTACCAATTCCGAAACCAGGGAAAGATCATGCAGAACCTACAAATTATCGTCCGATAGCTTTGACAAGTTGTTTGTGTAAAACATTGGAGAGAATGATAAACAAGAGATTAGTCTGGTACTTAGAATCCAACAACCTCATTTCAGAATATCAATCGGGTTTTCGTTCGGAACGTAGTACCAACGACAATTTAATAAGACTAGAAACATTTATACGAAATGCTTTTATTAACAAAGAACACGTAGTAGCTGTCTTTTTCGACTTGGAGAAAGCATATGATACAACATGGCGATATGGAATATTAAAAGATCTCCATAACATTGGCTTAAGAGGAAAACTTCCCAATTTTATTGAAAGCTTTTTAGGGGAGCGTATGTTTCAGGTGCGTGTGGGGTCTACTCTGTCAGATTTCTACGATCAAGAACAGGGTGTCCCACAGGGTAGTATTCTTTCAACTACGCTATTTAACATCAAAATAAACAATATTGTACAATGTTTAGACGACAAAACTGATTGTTCCTTGTATGTTGACGATTTTTGTATATGTTACCGTTCAAAAAACATGAAAACAGTTGAACGAAAGTTACAACAAAATTTAAAAAGAATAGAAGAATGGACTGATAAAAACGGTTTCAAGTTCTCCAAGTCGAAAACGCAGTGTGTTCATTTTTGTAAGCTACGGAAGAAACACGAACATCCTTCCTTGTTTTTATACGGATCACAAATTCCTGTTGTTGAAGAAGCCAAATTTCTTGGGGTCATATTTGATCAAAAGTTATCTTTTATTCCCCATATTAAATATCTTAAAGCGAAATGCTTAAAAGCTTTGAATCTTTTGAAAGTTTTAGCCCATACAAGTTGGGGAGCAGATCGGTACACTTTATTACATCTTTACCGGTCTCTGATAAGATCTAAATTAGATTATGGGTCTGTTGTTTATGGTTCTGCCAGAAAGTCTTATTTAAAATCATTGGATACTATTCATCATCAAGGCCTTCGTTTGGCTATGGGAGCCTTCCGTACTTCTCCCGTATTAAGCCTTTATGTAGAAGCAGGTGAACCATCTTTAACCTCGCGCAGAGAGAAACTTTCTCTTCAGTATGCTATCAGACTTGCTGCTAATCCATCTAACCCGGCATTCCAAATTTCATTTCCACCTGAATTTATAGATAAGTATGAAACTAAACCCACAGCAATTAAACCTTTTGGATTACGAATTTTACCACTGCTAGAAAATTCAGGTATTGACCTTAAAAATATTCAAAAACATGAAACGGCCGAAGTTCCATCTTGGTGTATTAAAAAACCTTCTATTCTGTTCGACTTACATGATGGCAAAAAATCCGAATCAAATCCGATACTTCTCAAACAAAACTTTAAGGTACTGCAGTCACGTTACAATGATTACCAGCAAGTCTATACTGATGGTTCCAAAGAAGGAGATAAAGTTGGTTGTGCGTATGTTTCTAAAGATACGCACAAAACCATGCGCCTTCCAGATGGTTCATCTATTTTTACAGCTGAAGCCAAAGCAATAGACTTAGCTTTAGAATTTATCAGTTCCTCAACAATTCAAAAAGCAATTCTATTTTCTGATTCACTTTCTGTGCTTAAGGCTTTAGACCATTCATCATCTAAAAATCCTCAAATTCAAAAATTGATCGAAAAACATCATGAAATTTCTAAAACACACCAAATCTTATTTTGTTGGCTTCCGAGCCATATTGGCATTGTCGGAAACGAATATGCTGACAAGAAAGCAAAGGAATCGCTCAATCTTGATCCATCTATTTTTAAAATTCCTTTTAATAATTTTAAACCATTTATCAACAGATACATCTTGTCGGAATGGCAAGGCGAATGGGACCGTGCAATCAATAACAAACTTCATGCCATTAAGCCTGTCGTTAGTACAAAATGCTCTCCTCCACAGTTTTCAAGAAAAGAGGACGTAGTATTAACACGACTGCGCATCGGCCATACTAGAGTTACTCATTCTTATATTTTTAATGGTGATGATCAGCCTTCTTGTGTAGGTTGTGATCAGCCATTCACTGTGAAACATATCTTAATTGACTGTGTTGACTTTTCACCCTCACGTATTTTATATTTCAAAGCTGACACTTTGCAACAACTGTTTCGAGATGTACCTGTTGATAATATTATTTTATTCTTAAAAGAAATTGGACTTTTCCATAAGATTTAACTGTTTCAGATTTTTATACATTATCATTCTGACTTTTTACTTTTAATATCATCATAATTATTCATGCCGTTTAACCATTAACCGTTTGACGCTTATGACCCACAAAGAGGGTTGACGCGTCGTTAAACACGAAATCATCATCATCAGAACCGCCTCGGCGAGGCGGTTGTAATGAGTACCCACAACCTATGTCTCAGAAGAGGAATGAGGAAAGTAATGTTTACCCCTGTAAACCCCAGTTTTACTACATAAAATTGGGGTGGGGGGGGGAATACTATATAGGCGTGTTTGCGTGATGGAAAATAACTGACGCTCATGGAACTACGGCACAAGTCTTTGCATTACGAAATTTAACGTGAGCTAACGCAGCTTGTCGTATTCAACTCTTATCTCATGGCTGTGCAGAAGTTCAAAGCGTCTCTTGTAACTGCAGATAAAAGGCTTGTAACTGCACCACTACAACGCCTACACATTACACCGGTAAAAAAGGCCGATGAAACTGCATAAGCATGCAGGCCCACCAGTCTTCTACTGACTCGGAGATCATCTTGTAGGTTTTGTTGTGCCGCGGCTTAAAACTTAAGACAAGTAGCAATAGAAAACAAGATTTCACTTTTTTTCCTCATTCACTTTATAGCACTAACTACATTGACCAGCAGAATGAGTCACCACAGGTAGCTCTCTAACACTGAAAATGCCATTGAGCTATTTTTAGTAACCTTGGCTCAAGGAGGTTTGCTGAGCTTGTGCTATAAAGTACATTTTAATATGCGCCTTTGGCTTCTAAACGATTCACAATTGAACAGGTCACAGCAATTTTTTTCCAATACACGTGTGCGCACAGGGAAGATTCAGATCAGCAAGCGTGCCAGCGCAGTCTCTAATGGCAGTGAAGGCGCAGTTGCGGAAGCCGATCTAAGTATTCACGGTGCTCACACGAATGTTGTGGAATCGCTGTGACCCGGCTCAAATATCACTGAATATATCTGCACTGGGCTATACCCAGGTTTCCATTTCTTCGTAAGGCGGTCCATTTTCGCCACTCTCAGCCCAATACACAAGTTTATAGGTCTCTTTATTAACGTCGCGGCTGCCGATGCTTTCTCCATTGCTCGACAGGCTTACACAGTTTAAGTCTTTTTGAAGTCTGTGACGCCAGAAATCCCACCTGTCGATTAAACTGTTCATACCTTTTCAGGTCTGTGACAGTCTAACGGCGTCTTTAATATGTAGTTTATCGACAATCATTTTCAATAGTTCTTGTGGTAAGCTAGATAATTTATCTGAATCAGAAAGAGGCGTTGCAATTTCTCTATACGTCTCCGGTGTAAGTTCGGTGGTTCCTTCAGTGAAAGTAATCCCTAAATACTGAGCGTTCCTCCTTACTCCTCTCCCCTGGTCGTTGAGAAATATGAATGACTCGCAATCAATTTGCCATTTTACGTCAATTTGCCATTTTACATCGTTAACTCGTGACGTGAGCCAGTTATCTTCAACATATACCCCATTCATGGCAACTTCAAAAGTCATCAATGGACTTCTCTGTCCAGACGGGAAGCCCCCGCCCATAGGGACTTGAGGAAATATATGGGCTGCATGATGCTTCCACGCAGAGCTGAATCCGGCCCGCACACTAGTACTGGTAAACCGCTTAGAGGATCTAAGCCTGTCCAGGGACCGCGGTGCGAGGCGGACCGTCCATGCTAATAAACCCTATTGGTTTCATTGGGCGACAGGGCTTGAGATGTCATTTCATCTCAATGTTGGGTAAAAATCCCACAAAATTGGAAGTAGGGTCTCGAAAACGACCTTTACAGTGTTGACGGGGACGTTGAACCTCAAATCAAACAAACTGTCCAGACGGGATTTCGTCTTCCCCCCTTATCAGTGTCGATATGATGGTCGAAGTCGAGCCTTCTTCGCACCGGTAGTTTGTCCGCAGGCTGGTACTGGATCACCGTAAGCAACAGTCACTAAAACAGACACGCATGGATAATAAATAATGGAAAATAAATTGATATGATTGCGTGCGCACAGAATTCAGAGCCCCGGTACCTACGAGTACCTACGACGTACAGTATATTCTCAGTGTTGCATGTGTACTTGTTTATTTTTTATTCAATTCCGCTGCCTTTTTAAGGCACTTATAGTATAGACATCTTAAATCGATCGAAACTCAAAACGGGTTTCACCAAGTCAATCTAATCTCAAAACGGTGTCATAAACTAAACGACCTCAGCGTCCATGTTTCACCATAAATGAGCTCCAATATAGTTTCTAGTCTTAATCTCTTCATAAAATGGATTTAAAACACAAAATAATACAATGGAATTGTCGAGGTCTTAAATCAAATTATAACGAACTGTTATTACTTATTTCGTTATTAAACCCATCGGTTTTTTGTTTGCAAGAAACTTTTTTAAAAACTGATGACAACATTGATGTCAGGGGTTTCAATACATACAACTATATCTATTCTGATGGTAACAGACCATCTGGTGGCAGTTCAATTTTTGTTAAATCATGTTTACCACAAAGAGAGATCAAATTAAAAACAGACCTACAAGCTATAGCAGTATCGGTTTCTCTGGATAAAGAAACTACAATTTGCTCTCTATATATCCCACCCTCATTTTCTTTAAAGCCGGAACATCTTGACTCATTGCTGAGTCAACTTCCATCGCCATATCTTTTAGTTGGCGACTTCAATGGTCACAATATTCTATGGGGCTGTAAAGATATCAATAACAGAGGAGCACTTGTCGAAGATTTTATTGCAAAGAGCGATCTTTGCTTGATGAATGATAAATCTTATACTTACCTTCACCCTGCGACAGGTCATTTGTCTTCTTTAGATCTCTCTTTGTGTCACCCATCTCTCTTCTTGGACTATGACTGGTCTGTTCATGATGATCAGTGCGGAAGTGATCACTTCCCTGTTATAATTGAGAGTGTAAACGAACCAGATGAGGACTGTAACCAGAAATGGAAAATGAATAAAGCCGATTGGGAATTATTCCTTAATTTATGTGAAGAAGAGTTATCAATTGATCATTTTAATGAATCATCCGACATTGTTTCTGATTTCACAGATACACTTATTAACATATCAGAACAATGCATTCCAAAGACCTCCACAAATACTAAGAAAAGCAAGCCTTGGTTTAATAATGACTGTAAAGAAGCTATTAAAAAGCGTAAACAGGCTCTAAATAAGTTCTGCAAAAATCCCACTTCAGAAAAGCTCAACGACGTAAAAGTTTTTAGAGCTTAAGCTCGGCGAACAATCCGAGCTTCCAAACGAAAGTCATGGAGAGAATATGTCTCCAAATTGAACTATAAAACCCCCATTCAAAAGGTTTGGGATATGGTATGAAAAATTTCAGGAAAAACAAAGTCTTCTAGTTTTACACATTTAAATACTGAATTTGACACAATAGCTTCAACAAAAAAAGATATTTCAGATACTCTTGGGCACACATTCTTGAGAAATTCATCATCGCGTAATTACTCTGACACTTTTAGAAATGTCAAAAAGGACCAAGAGAAAAGAAATCTAAACTTTCAATCACTTAATCACGAAGAATACAACAAACCTTTTAACTTATCCGAACTCGTTGAAGCCATTGAAAAATCACATGATACGGCAACCGGCCCCGATGAAATTCATTATCAGATGCTTAAGCATCTGCCAAAAAGTTCTCTTACAACACTTTTAGATATCTTTAATAATATTTGGGAAACGGGGGTCTGTCCTGAGAGCTGGCGTGTAGCTACAGTTGTACCAATTCCGAAACCAGGGAAAGATCATGCAGAACCTACAAATTATCGTCCGATAGCTTTGACAAGTTGTTTGTGTAAAACATTGGAGAGAATGATAAACAAGAGATTAGTCTGGTACTTAGAGTCCAACAACCTCATTTCAGAATATCAATCGGGTTTTCGTTCGGAACGCAGTACCAATGACAATTTAATAAGACTAGAAACATTTATACGAGATGCTTTTATTAACAAAGAACACGTAGTAGCTGTCTTTTTCGACTTGGAGAAAGCATATGATACAACATGGCGTTATGGAATATTGAAAGATCTACATAACATTGGCTTAAGAGGAAAACTTCCCAGTTTTATTGAAAGCTTTTTAGGGGAGCGCATGTTTCAGGTGCGTGTGGGGTCTACCGTGTCAGATTTCTACGATCAAGAACAGGGTGTCCCACAGGGTAGTATTCTTTCAACTACTCTATTTAACATCAAAATAAATATTGTACAATGTTTGGACGACAAAACTGATTGTTCATTGTATGTTGATGATTTTTGTATATGTTACCGTTCAAAAAATATGAAAACAATTGAACGAAAGTTACAACAAAATTTAAAAAGAATAGAAGAATGGACTGATAAAAATGGTTTCAAGTTCTCCAAGTCGAAAACGCAGTGTGTTCATTTTTGTAAACTACGGAAGAAACACGAACATCCTTCCCTGTTTTTATACGGATCACAAATTCCTGTTGTTGAAGAAGCCAAATTTCTTGGGGTCATATTTGATCAAAAGTTATCTTTTATTCCCCATATTAAATATCTTAAAGCGAAATGCTTAAAAGCTTTGAATCTTTTGAAAGTTTTAGCTCATACAAGTTGGGGAGCAGATCGGTATACTTTATTACATCTTTACCGGTCTTTAATAAGATCTAAATTAGATTATGGGTCTGTTGTTTATGGTTCTGCCAGAAAGTCCTATTTAAAATCCTTGGATACTATCCATCACCAAGACCTTCGTCTGGCCATGGGAGCCTTCCGTACTTCTCCCGTATTAAGCCTTTATGTAGAAGCAGGTGAACCATCTTTAACCTCGCGCAGAGAGAAACTTTCTCTTCAGTATGCTATTAGACTTGCTGCAAATCCATCTAACCCGGCATCCAAAATTTCATTTCCACCTCAATTTGTAGATAGGTATGAAACTAAATCCACAGCAATTAAACCTTTTGGATTACGTATTTTACCACTGCTGGAAAATTCAGGTATCGACCTTAAAAATATTCAAAAACATGAAACCGCCGAAGTTCCATCTTGGTGTATTAAACAACCTTCTATTCTGTTCGACTTACATGATGGCAAAAAATCCGAATCAAATCCGATACTTCTCAAACAAAACTTTCAGGTACTGCAATCACGTTACGATGATTACCAGCAAGTCTATACTGATGGTTTCAAAGAAGGAGATAAAGTTGGTTGTGCGTATGTTTCTAAAGATACGCACAAAACCATGCGCCTTCCAGATGGTTCATCTATTTTTTCAGCTGAAGCCAAAGCAATAGACCTAGCTTTAGATTTTATTAGTTCTTCAACAATTCAAAAAGCAATTATATTTTCTGATTCACTTTCTGTGCTTAAGGCTTTAGACCATTTATCATCTAAAAATCCTCAAATTCAAAAATTGATCGAAAAACATCATGAAATTTCTAAAACACACCAAATCTTGTTTTGTTGGCTTCCGAGCCATATTGGCATTGTCGGCAATGAATATGCTGACAAGAAAGCAAAGGAATCGCTCAATCTTGATCCATCTGTTTTTAAAATTCCTTTTAATAATTTTAAACCATTTATCAACAGATACATCTTGTCGGAATGGCAAGGCGAATGGGACCGTGCAATAAATAACAAACTCCGTGCCATTAAACCTGCCGTAGGTACAAAATGCTCTCCTCCACAGTTTTCCAGAAAAGAGGACGTAGTATTAACACGACTGCGAATCGGCCATACTAGAGTTACTCATTCTTATATTTTTAATGGTCATGATCAGCCTTCTTGTGTAGGTTGTGATCAGCCATTCACTGTGAAACATATCTTAATTGACTGTGTTGACTTTTCACCCTCACGTATTTTATATTTCAAAGCTGACACTTTGCAACAACTGTTTCGAGATGTACCTGTTGATAATATTATTTTATTCTTAAAAGAAATTGGACTTTTTCATAAGATTTAAATGTTTCAGATTTTTATACATTATCATTCTGACTTTTTACTTTTAATATCATCATAATTATTCTTGCCGTTTAACCATTAACCGTTTGACGCTTATGACCCACAAAGAGGGTTGACGCGTCGTTAAACACGAAATCATCATCATCATCACCATAAATGATTCGTTACGCAACAAGCTTCTTTCATTGAGAGAAATCAGGTTAAAATTTTCATTGAAATTATGGACACAGGTGATTGGTATTGGTGAATATTCCGGACATGGATATAAATGTTCTCTGTGTTGTGCCCTGGAAAACTTTGGAATCTCTTGGGAAGAGAGCAGACAGGCTTAGCTACACGCTGTCATTTTTAAGCAATTCTGGAGATTATTTGTGGCGTTGCTCCATACCGTGAAGACTAGATTAGACATAGCAGGTACTATTGTATACATAAATGTGTTATCTACATGTGTGACAAGGATTTTGACTTGTGTGTTACAAACTGCCAGAGCTACACAACTTCATTCACGATTGGTCATATTTTCCCGATGGTGCCCTTGTCTATATTATTATAGGATAGTATATCTTTCCTCTCAAAAAGCTTGAAACTGGCCCCTGTGACTTAGCATAAATGGGTAACATATTTAATGAAATTAGTTACAAATAAATTTATAATCACCTGTAGCAACTGAATCCCATACCCAGAAAGGGTACAACGGTGCCCCATGGCATCTATAATTTCTCCGTTTCTGGAGCCATCCTCATTTTCCACAATTCTGGCCATACTACCAGAAGGCGAAACTTTCCTTTTCTTAATAATAATTCCCATGTTTGACACAATTAGAATTGAACAATATGTGCGATTATCCCATTGATCGTTCTTTTATAGTCGCATTACTGTGGGTCCTTGATTTGGAGACAATTCAAGTGGGACAGTCCGTCAATCAAGATGTGACCTTAAGCGGGCCATCTTAGATTTTAACCAATCAAATTAAGCATTCTATTCTCCCCTTACGCAACCTACTCTCCATTACTAACCCGTCTTTTTCTCTTTCTTATAATTGGTTTTTATGCTTTTGTTGTAATTTTTATCGGAAGAAAAACAATGCGGTATTACGAAAACACGCCTATTTAATTATAATCCCCTTAAACGGCATTATTGTCAAAGAAAACTATGACATACATTCGTTATTTCATTATTTTTTCTTATTTCTATTCTAAAGCATAGTAAGATCCGACAAGCCAAGGTCGTTCTAATGAGTAACCACAATCAATTTAATGATTTTGTTCATATTGTTTGCTTAAGACATAGATTTTGGGTACTCGTTAGAACCGCGAAATCAGTATTTTTTCTATCTGAAAGCGCCATTAATTTCGTCTTAAAAATTGCAATAAAATTGAATAGGCGTGTTGGCGTACTCGAAATCTAAAGAACACTGCTTAAATTTATATGTACACCTGTATTTATATATAACCACCTAAAGGATGAACATGTAAAGGATGAACATTTTCACAAAGACAAAAATACATAAAATTGTACATAATAAAATTCGCCACCGACCATCGGGCCTTCAAGAATTAGGTTGGGCTGCACTTATATATAAACTAGGGCTCGAGATGTCAATTCACCACAACGTCTGGAAAAAGTCCCACGAAATGGAAAGCAAAGGCTCCAAAATGACCCAGATAGTGTTGACGGGGACGTTAAACCCCAATCACACTGTTAGCAATCATCTCGTCTTGCCGTCAATTGGCACCCTCTTCTCGCAATCGATAATGGCCGTAGCTCAAGGATTCATTTGCTGAAAAATAAAATCTTTTCATGTCGATTGGCGACAGCATGCGGCGTTCTGTTGAGACATGGTACAAAGACTGATCCTTGTGTGTAACACTTTTCACCCTTCCAATGTAGCACGTTTCATTTAAAATACAGTCATTGAACAATTCATGCAGGAGTTTTCCAGGCACGCCTTCATCGCAGAGTGTGATCCGCGATTTGTCAAAATCAAATAGCACTTTGATGACAATACAACAGTTTCCAAACACACTTCATTCGGAAGCTGAATTTTCATTTAACCCGGCACTTCTTTGTTGGTTTGGTCACGTAACGGGCCCTCGACCGAAGACAAGTCAAATATGTGCCTGTGCGTGTAAAGCGCAGACTCGAAACTGCTTTCTTCAGTGTCTGGCTTCTTCTCGACGTGTATGAGGAAACTGTCTGTATCTGACATCAGAAGTCGGACATTGAAATCAGAGAAACCCTTAAGCAGAACGTCGTAAAAGAAGTCATACATTTTCATCTTAGCCAACTCCAGGACGCTATAACCAACGGCTATGGGCTTATTTAATTTCACATTCTGACGTAGACTTGCCCAAGTCCCTACATTTCCATTTTAATTTTAAATGATAGTCCCTTTAAACAAAAAATATGTAAAAGTCTCTTTATTCTTCATCTCTGAATGTTAATTTCACATTTTTCATAAAAGACGGTATTGCTATTTCATTTACAATGTATTTATTTTATTTATTTTATTTTTTTTGTAAACAATATGTCTACAATGGACACCTAATTAACAGACTTGGGCAGGTCTAATTCTGACGGTACAGCTATACGGCCGCAAGATTAGAGTCGAATACCCTGATTGCTTGAAATGTCGGCTTGTTGACCAAACGACGAAGCTGTGCTGCTGACGTAACAGGGAGAACCGCACCCCGCAGGTTAAAGAGCCCTACCGTAAATTACATGTTTACTGTGTAAGCTTTCACCCTGCATAACCTGGAGTGTATGTAATGTAAACCTGTGAGAAATGGTCAAATGAGACTGATCGCAGTATCACTAGAAAGAAAGAAAGATATTCTATTCCAGTATTCTCTAGGCTAGCTGTAGCTAAGAAGCATGGTAGCTCAGTGGTTAGTGCACTTGCCTATGATGCTAGAGGCCCCTTGTTTGATTCTTGGCAGCGGCAATAAAATCGCAGGTAAAACAGGGTAGCAATACCCGAAAGCACCAAATCCTGCAATGCAACCAAAATGCCGGAAAGCACATAGAAGTACCAAAAAGCACTTTATAATTGGGGGTATTTTGCGGAGGAACATGTTAAAAATTGCATTTTATGTCTTTTATTAATTTACCTGATAAAAGTAAATATTGATCCCCAACCCTCCTGACTTTTGATGAAATATGTCCATTACAAAAACACGCCTATACAATACATTGTAAGCTTTACCACTGAAAAAAAAACGAAAATTTTGCGATGAACATTTTTTTTACCTTATTTCTGCTCAAAATATAGATTGTGGGTACTCGTTACTCGCTAGTGAGTACCAACAATCTTTAATTTAGAGCAGAAGATAAAATTGGTGTTCAAGGGGGTAAAAACTAAAACATATATAGGCATGATGCAATTATCAAGAATGGCATATTGTAAGCTATCTTCATATACTGCAACAACCTTTGGCGAGTATTACGTGTAGTTCAAGCAACGAATGTGGCCGTTGAACACACACGGTTAAAATAATGTCGTCTGGACAAATTTATATACCGATTCTTGTGATGGTTGCAAATTAACGATGGCAATTTTGCCTATTTGACATGCAGTAGAATTTCAAAATAGAGCCCTAATGAAGTTCCATGTCGGATTACTGAAATAGATTTTAACAAACATGATTGTCGCTTACACCACCTTAGCCCCTGCCCATCGGGGCTTTAAGAAATAGATGGGCTGCATGTTGCTTCCACGCAGCGCTGACACTGACCTGCACAGGAATACTGGTAAACCTCTTAGAGGATCTAAGCCGGCCAAGGCAATGTGGTGCGAGTCGGCCCGAACATGCTTATAAACCCTATTGGTTTCATTGGGCGGCAGGGCTTGAGATGTCATTTCATCTCAATCTCGGATAAAAGTCCCACAAAATTGGAAGCAACGTCTCGAAAATGGCCTTTAAAGTGTTGACGGGGACGATAAACCTCGAATCAAACAACCACTACCATAGAAGTTTTTAAATCAAATTTGGGATTTCAATATCCATGTCATTCAGAATTGCCTGTGATGTCACAAACTGCAAATTGACAGTGAAAGCAACATTTCGACTTTGGCATAGCGGACGGGGTCATGCAATTGATAACTTAACCTGGCGTCGGAACAAAATGCTCTCCTCCACAGTTGTCCAGGAAAGAGGATATAGGATTAACTCGATTGCGCCGTGGCCATACTAGAGTTACAGTGTACTCATTCTTATATTTGTGATGATCGACCTACTTGTATAGGCTGTGATCAGCCTTTTACTGTCTAACATATCTTAATTGACTGTGTTGACTTTTCACCGTCAGGTATGAGGACTGTTCAAATATGAATGCAAGTAGAACGTTTTCTCATGCACTTTTGCGAAAGTTACCTGGAAATAAATATCACAGCGTAGAAAAACATTTTACCTATACATTGATACCAAACCTGTTAAAATCCGTGCACTTTAGCCATGTATATCGTTCGATAAACACTGTCTACTCTTGCATACTAATACAAAACATGGTTGGAAGAAGGTCAGAGTACGCCGTTGAAATACGGTCCTATATTAAGAATCGTTGTATTCTTGGTATACGGTGCAAAGACATTTTTATGCCCCCGCCTATTCGAAGAATAGCGGAATGGCATTAAGTTTTACCCCTGTCCGTCCGTGCGTCCATGCGTCCATTCGTCCATTCGTCCGTTCGTTCGTCCGTCCCGACATCGTGTCCGGGCCATAACTCCTAAACCGTATGAAATATATTCATGAAACTTCACAGGTGCATTCATCACACTGAGACGATGTGTCATGAACAAGGAAGACAACTCCTGCTTCTTTAGTTTTTGAATTATCTGCCCTTGATTTACATCCATATATAGTCAAATGGTATGTCGCGTCCGGGCCATAACTCCTAAACTGTATGGAATATAATCATGAAACTTCACAGGTGCATTCATCACACTGAGACGATGTGTCATGGACAAGGAAGACAACTCTTGCATTTTTTGTTTTTGAATTATCTGCCCTTGACTTTGTACCAAATAGTAAACCGTGTCCGGGCCATAACTCCTAAACCGTATGGAATATAATTATGAAACTTCACAGGTGCATCCATCATACTTGGACGATGTGTCATGAACAAGGAAGACAACTCCTGCTTGTTTAGTTTTTGAATTGCGTCCATTGACTTACATCCATATATAGTCAAATGGTATGTCGTGTCCGGACCATAAGTCCTAAACCGTATGGAATATAATCATGAAACTTCACAGGTGCATTCATCCCACTTAGACGATGTGTCACAAACAAGGAAGACAACTCTTGCATTTTTGGTTTTTGAATTATCTGCCCTTGACTAAGTACCATATAGTAAACCGTGTCCGGGCCATAACTCCTAAACCGTATGGAATATATTCATGAAACTTCACCCCCAGGTATTAGACTTCCTGCCTTACCGTGGCCCTGGGGGCTCAATTCCCACTGGGCACATTGCCGCTGTGGTCTCTGTGCCCACTGGGAAGAGCTAAAGGAAGTACCACCCGTTTGCCGTGGGTGGCGTCCTGTAAGACGGAAGAAGGGATCCTGGAGGTTGAGGGTTACCGGAGGTGGCGGTGCTTCAGGTACCCAACACGCCTCTTTGGCCTGGCTTTTCGGTGTAGACGGATGGCCGTACGGTCCGGCACGGTCAATCGGCTGGTCATGCCGAGCCCTAGAGATACCGCTTTGCTTTCTCTTCAACTCTTTTTGTAACTTTCCTGATACCAACCATATGCCCATTTACCTTACCCTTTTCTGTCTTTTTATCTCTAGAAGGCGGTGGCTAAACGGATCAATCGTGTAGGCATTTTGTTTATACGAGTATATCTCACGTGTACCTCTAACACCTGCGAGTTGGATAACCACTCCATTATGGTGTTCCCTTGTAGGGCTCCACGGAGGGCGGAGAGCACTTGGGATGAAATTAGGATTTTTTTATTATGGCTAATGGAAAAAAACATAACCGCAACCACGCACCTAACCGCAACGCACCTAACCGCAACGCACCTAAACGTAAAAAAGACGAGGATTCATCCGAATCGGATGAACACAGTCAAAAATCCAGTCAGCAGTCAAGTCAACAATCGAGTCAGCAGTCTGCTGAACCAATTTTTGACAATGTTCCGCGTTTCTTGGCCGTCACGTCGCTTGACGATACACGAACTGTGTCAAGCCTTTCTCCCTTTGTTATCGAGAAGAGTATTGTCGCCATAGCCGCACATCCAAAGAGTATTAAATCACTCAAATCAGGTGACCGTCTCTTGGAACTCGAGAGAAAACTGCAAGTTGTAAGCCTGCTCGCCACCAAAAAGCTCTTTGATCTTTCAGTAAAAATATCTTTTCACAACACACTAAACTCATCTAAAGGAGTGATTCGCAGTCCAGAACTGCGTCCTTGTTCAGACGAAGAGATCATTGATAACCTGAAGGATCAGGGAGTAATTGGTGTTCGTAACATCAAAGTTCGTAGAATTGGTGTACTAAAACCTACAGCAACTTATGTGTTGACTTTTAATACACCAATTCTACCCAAGAAAATCAAAGTAGCATATCTTTCCATTAACGTAGATGTATACATCCCAAACCCTCTTAGATGTTACTCTTGTCAGGCTTTTGGCCATCACGAAATCAGATGTCAGAGAAAAAACTCTGTCCTAATTGTGGTGAAGAAAAGCATGTTGATAATCATCTCAACTGCAAAAATGAACCCAAATGCGTAAATTGTGATGGCAAACATGCTGTTTTCTCCCGAGACTGTCCGGCGTGGAAAAAAGAAAAAGAAATACTCACCGTCAAATACCAAAGGGGGATAACATTCCCAGAAGCGCGGAAAATTGTCGAAGAGCGATACATCCACCAACCACCAGTTTCGCCAGCATCACAAAGGGTGCTGGTGTAAAATGCACCAGCTCTGCAACACAGACTGCTGAATCAAACATAGCTGAACTGAAAAAATCTGGTGCAATGAGTAAACCCACTCCAGCACCACAAAGTTCAATCAATTTATCAAAAGGCGCAATCCAGGTTGCTTCGGATCGGTCGACAGCGACCGTACCGAAGCCAGCGCCGAATGTAAAAGAGAAACCCGACTCAGGTCGAACTAATAAGGGATCGGAAGATCCGATAAAAAACATCAATTGTCTCAAAGACAGACAGACAGAAAACGTAAAATGGAAAGAGACAATATAAAATTTCAGAACAGATTCGGATCTTTGAGTGACAGTGATATGGAGTTCGCTGAAACTCCAGCATCACCAAGTGGCAATAACAGATCGAGGTCAGCCACACCACGAGCTGGTGGTAGCAGATCTATATCACCAATTGCACCTCCATAATAGTTTCTAGTCTTTCAAATATCTCTCCTTAAAATGGAGTAAAAAAAAAAACAAAATAATTCAATGGAATTGTCGAGGTCTTAAATCGAATTATAATGAACTCTTATTACTTATTTCGCTACTAACCCCATCGGTGTTTTGTTTGCAAGAAACTTTTTTAAAAACTGATGACAACATAGATTTCACGGGTTTCAATACATACAACTATATCTATTCTGATGGTAACAAACCATCTGGTGGAACTTCAATTTTTGTTAAACCATGTTTACCACAAAGAGAGATCAAATTAAAAACAGACCTACAAGCTGTAGCAGTATCGGTTTCTCTGGATAAAGAAACTACAATTTGCTCTCTATATATCCCACCCTCATTTTCTTTAAAGCCCGAACATCTTGACTCATTGCTGAGTCAACTTCCATCGCAATATCTTTTAGTTGGCGACTTCAATGGTCACAATATTCTATGGGGCTGTAAAGATATCAATAACAGAGGAGCACTTGTCGAAGATTTTATTGCAATGAGCGATCTTTGCTTGATGAATGATAAATCTTATACTTACCTTCACCCTGCGACAGGTCATTTGTCTTCTTTAGATCTCTCTTTGTGTCACCCATCAGAAATCAAAGAACCACAGAGGTGAGACAACGGTGAGGACTCGACAGCAAGAAACCACTGAAATGCTGGAGCAAAAGAAAACCAACAGTTAGACTCCGATGAGCCCGACCAGAGACAGAGCATCAGGCACCAACCAACATTATCTCTTTAATTTTCAATAAGCCTTTACGTTGGAGCCGTCATAGAATCTGAGGCCTGACCCACCGGCGTGCAATTAAAGAGGGAAGCAAAGTTGCCAACCGTGATTGGGTTAACTACCATGCATGCAGTCTGTCGTATAATACCCCCAGGTATTAGACTTCCTGCCTTGCCGTGGCCCTGGGGGCTCAATTCCCACTGGGCACATTGCCGCTGTGGTCTCTGTGCCCACTGGGAAGAGCTAAAGGAAGTACCACCCGTTTGCCGTGGGTGGCGTCCTGTAAGCCGGAAGAAGGGATCCTGGAGGTTGAGGGTTACCTGAGGTGGCGGTGCTTCAGGTACCCAACACGCCTCTTTGGCCTGGCTTTTCGGTGTAGACGGGTGGCCGTGCGGTCCGGCACGGTCAATCGGCTGGTCGCGCCGAGCCCTAGAGATACCGCTTTGCTTTCTCTTCAACTCTTTTTGTATCTTTCCTGATACCAACCATATGCTCATTTACCTTACCCTTTTCTGTCTTTTTATCTCTAGAAGGCGGTGGCTAAACGGATCAATCGTGTAGGCATTTTGTTTATACGAGTATATCTCACGTGTATCTCTAACACCTTCGAGTTGGATAACCACTCCATTATGGTGTTCCCTTGTAGGGCTCCACGGAGGGCGGAGAGCACTTGGGACGAAACTAGAATTTTTTCCTTATGCCTCATGGAAAAAAACATAACCGCAACGCAGCTAAACGTAAAACAGACGAGGATTCATCCGAAACGGATGAACCCAGTCAGAAGTCAAGTCAGAAGTCAAGTCAGCAGTCAAGTCAGCAGTCTAGTCAGCAAGTTGAAACTCCAAAGCTCAACACTTTTCCACGCTTCTTGGTGATGACATCACGCGATGATACACGTACGGTGTCAGATTTATCACCCTTTGTTATCGAAAAGAGTTTAGTGTCCATTGTCGGACATCCAAAAAGTATAAAAAAAACTGAAGTCAGGTGATCTCCTCTTGGAAGTCGAGAGAGAGCAGCAGGTCAAAAACCTGCTTGGTACCACAAAGCTCTTCGATCTCAACGTCAAAGTATCGTTGCACAAAACACTCAATTCATGTAAAGGAGTCATCCGCAGCCCAGAGCTACGTCCGTGCAACGATGCCGAGATTGTTGAGAATTTAAGAGATGAAGGCGTCATTGGTGTACGTAACATCCAAGTTCGTAGAAGTGGTGTATTAAAGCCAACAAGTACCTACGTGTTGACATTTAATACACCAGTTCTGCCCAAGAAAATAAAAGTTGCATATCTATCTGTTAACGTAGAGGTGTATATACCAAACCCTCTCAGATGTTATCATTGTCAGGTTTTTGGTCACCACGAAAGCAGATGTCAGAAGAAACAACTCTGTCCAAATTGTGGTGAGGAAAAACATGTCGATAACCATCAAAACTGCAAAAATGAGGCCAAATGCGTCAATTGTGGTGACAAGCATGCTGTTTTCTCTCGAGATTGTCCGGCATTGAAAAAAGAAAAAGAAATACTCACTGTCAAATACCAAAGGGGGATAACATTCCCAGAAGCGCGGAAAATTGTTGATGAGCGATACACAACACCAACCACAAGTTACGCCAGCATCACAAAGGGTGCTGGTGTAAAAGTTTCCAGCTCCGCAACACAGACTGCTGAATCATACATAGCTGAACTGAAAAAATCTGGTGCATGGAGTAAATCCACTCCAGCACCAAAAACTTCAACCAGTTTATCAAATGGCGCAATCCAGGTTGCTTCGGATCGGTCGACTGCGACCGTACCGAAGCCAGCGCCGCATGCAAAAGAGAAACTCGACTTAGGTCGAACTATTAAGGGATCAGAAGATCCGAAGAAACAACACTTGTCTCAAAAACAAACAGAGAGACAACGTAAAATGGAAAGAGACCATATAAAATTCCAGAACAGATTCGGATCTTTGAGTGATAGTGATATGGAGTTTGAAACTCCATCATCACCAAATGGCAATAGCAGATCGAGGTCAGCAACACCACGAGCTGGTGGTAGCAGATCTATATCACCAATTGCAGCTCCAAAATAGTTTCTAGTCTTAATCTCTTCATAAAATGGATTTAAAACACAAAATAATACAATGGAATTGTCGAGGTCTTAAATCAAATTATAATGAACTCTTATTACTTATTTCGTTATTAAACCCATCGGTTTTTTGTTTGCAAGAAACTTTTTTAAAAACTGATGACAACATTGATGTCAGGGGTTTCAATATATATCTATTCTGATGGTAACAAACCATCTGGTGGCAGTTCAATTCTTATTAAATCATGTTTACCACAAAGAGAGATCAAATTAAAAACAGACCTACAAGCTATAGCAGTATCGGTTTCTCTGGATAAAGAAACTACAATTTGCTCTCTATATATCCCACCCTCATTTTCTTTAAAGCCGGAACATCTTGACTCATTGCTGAGTCAACTTCCATCGCCATATCTTTTAGTTGGCGACTTCAATGGTCACAATATTCTATGGGGCTGTAAAGATATCAATAACAGAGGAGCACTTGTCGAAGATTTTATTGCAAAGAGAGATCTTTGCTTGATGAATGATAAATCTTATACTTACCTTCACCCTGCGACAGGTCATTTGTCTTCTTTAGATCTCTCTTTGTGTCACCCATCTCTCTTCTTGGACTATGACTGGTCTGTTCATGATGATCAGTGCGGAAGTGATCACTTCCCTGTTATAATTGAGAGTGTAAACGAACCAGATGAGGATTGTAACCAGAAATGGAAAATGAATAAAGCCGACTGGGAATTATTCCATAATTTATGTGAAGAAGAGTTATCAATTGATCATTTTAATGAATCATCCGACATTGTTTCTGATTTCACAGATACACTTATTAACATATCAGAACAATGCATTCCAAAGACCTCCACAAATACTAAGAAAAGCAAGCCTTGGTTTAATAATGACTGTAAAGAAGCTATTAAAAAGCGTAAACAGGCTCTAAATAAGTTCTGCAAAAATCCCACTTCAGAAAAGCTCAACGACGTAAAAGTTTTTAGAGCTAAAGCTCGGCGAACAATCCGAGCTTCCAAACGAAAGTCATGGAGAGAATATGTCTCCAAATTGAACTATAAAACCCCCATTAAAAAGGTTTGGGATATGGTACGAAAAATTTCAGGAAAAACAAAGTCTTCTAGTTTTACACATTTAAATACTGAATTTGACACAATAGCTTCAACAAAAAAAGATATTTCAGATACTCTTGGGCACACATTCTTAAGAAATTCATCATCGCGTAATTACTCTGACACTTTTAGAAATGTCAAAAAGGACCAAGAGAAAAGAAATCTAAACTTTAAATCACTTAATCACGAAGAATACAACAAACCTTTTAACTTATCCGAACTCGTTGAAGCCATTGAAAAATCACATGATACGGCAACCGGCCCCGATGAAATTCATTATCAGATGCTTAAACATCTGCCAAAAAGTTCTCTTACAACACTTTTAGATATCTTTAATAATATTTGGGAAACGGGGGTCTGTCCTGAGAGCTGGCGTGTAGCTACAGTTGTACCAATTCCGAAACCAGGGAAAGATCATGCAGAACCTACAAATTATCGTCCGATAGCTTTGACAAGTTGTTTGTGTAAAACATTGGAGAGAATGATAAACAAGAGATTAGTCTGGTACTTAGAGTCCAACAACCTCATTTCAGAATATCAATCGGGCTTTCGTTCGGAACGTAGTACCAATGACAATTTAATAAGACTAGAAACATTTATACGAGATGCTTTTATTAACAAAGAACACGTAGTAGCTGTCTTTTTCGACTTGGAGAAAGCATATGATACAACATGGCGTTATGGAATATTGAAAGATCTACATAACATTGGCTTAAGAGGAAAACTTCCCAGTTTTATTGAAAGCTTTTTAGGGGAGCGCATGTTTCAGGTGCGTGTGGGGTCTACCGTGTCAGATTTCTATGATCAAGAACAGGGTGTCCCACAGGGTAGTATTCTTTCAACTACGCTATTTAACATCAAAATAAACAATATTGTACAATGTTTGGACGACAAAACTGATTGTTCATTGTATGTTGATGATTTTTGTATATGTTACCGTTCAAAAAATATGAAAACAATTGAACGAAAGTTACAACAAAATTTAAAACGAATAGAAGAATGGACTGATAAAAATGGTTTCAAGTTCTCCAAGTCGAAAACGCAGTGTGTTCATTTTTGTAAACTACGGAAGAAACACGAACATCCTTCCCTGTTTTTATACGGATCACAAATTCCTGTTGTTGAAGAAGCCAAATTTCTTGGGGTCATATTTGATCAAAAGTTATCTTTTATTCCCCATATTAAATATCTTAAAGCGAAATGCTTAAAAGCTTTGAATCTTTTGAAAGTTTTAGCTCATACAAGTTGGGGAGCAGATCGGTATACTTTATTACATCTTTACCGGTCTTTAATAAGATCTAAATTAGATTATGGGTCTGTTGTTTATGGTTCTGCCAGAAAGTCCTATTTAAAATCCTTGGATACTATCCATCACCAAGGCCTTCGTCTGGCCATGGGAGCCTTCCGTACTTCTCCCGTATTAAGCCTTTATGTAGAAGCAGGTGAACCATCTTTAACCTCGCGCAGAGAGAAACTTTCTCTTCAGTATGCTATTAGACTTGCTGCAAATCCATCTAACCCGGCATCCAAAATTTCATTTCCAACTCAATTTGTAGATAGGTATGAAACTAAACCCACAGCAATTAAACCTTTTGGATTACGTATTTTACCACTGCTGGAAAATTCAGGTATCGACCTTAAAAATATTCAAAAACATGAAACCGCCGAAGTTCCATCTTGGTGTATTAAACAACCTTCTATTCTGTTCGACTTACATGATGGCAAAAAATCCGAATCAAATCCGATACTTCTCAAACAAAACTTTCAGGTACTGCAATCACGTTACGATGATTATCAGCAAGTCTATACTGATGGTTCCAAAGAAGGAGATAAAGTTGGTTGTGCGTATGTTTCTAAAGATACGCACAAAACCATGCGCCTTCCAGATGGTTCATCTATTTTTACAGCTGAAGCCAAAGCAATAGACCTAGCTTTAGATTTTATCAGTTCTTCAACAATTCAGAAAGCAATTATATTTTCTGATTCACTTTCTGTGCTTAAGGCTTTAGACCATTCATCATCTAAAAATCCTCAAATTCAAAATTTGATCGAAAAACATCATGAAATTTCTAAAACACACCAAATCTTGTTTTGTTGGCTTCCGAGCCATATTGGCATTGTCGGCAATGAATATGCTGACAAGAAAGCAAAGGAATCGCTCAATCTTGATCCATCTGTTTTTAAAATTCCTTTTAATAATTTTAAACCATTTATCAACAGATACATCTTGTC